>CM042154.1:85675097-85695097 GCA_023376005.1 Doryteuthis pealeii | reverse complement strand
TTCAACTGAAAATTAAAAATCAATTATACCAATCATACAAATGATGATGATGATGATGATGATCATAATAATAATAATAATAATAATAATAATAATAGTAATAATAATAATAATAATGATAATGATAATCATTATTATTATCATTCTAATAATAATTATTACAACTCATTAGTGTTAGTAAGATATAAGTTTGTTTTTGTTTTTTGTTTTTTTTGTTTTGTTTTGTTTTTTGTTGTTTTTCTTTTCTCTTTTTTTTTCTTTTTCTTTTTTTTTTTTTTTTTTTTTTTTGATGATAAGAAGGTGAGGAGTCGATAAATAGTTATCAGTTCATTGCTGAAAAAAAGTTTGAACGTACGTAAACAGTTTGACTCTGCAAGGGCAGGGGAAGGGTGTGAACAAATACAACTCGCCAAATGGTCTAAATGGTCGCTCCTGGTCCGTCTTGAGAAACTCAGGCCAATCAATTCACCAATATAGCTAGTTATATGCATATATATATATATATATATATATATATATATATATATATATATATTTTGTGAAGCTTTTTTTCTTTTATGCATACTGTGTTGAACAAGATGGACATTTTAAGTCTGTCGAGTTTCTTTTTCATAATTTCTAGTTTTCTGGACAGTTTTTTAATATCAGGGCGGAGTCGGTTGATTAGCCCACCAATTTTGTTGTCCCTAGTACTTTCAGCACTCCATAGTGCCATCATCAGGGGTAGATGTAATCGAGTTGATTCCTGTTTATTTCCATCAGACATTCAATGTCCACCTTGTTCAACACAGTATATATGCATATATGTAGATATATACATATATATATATGTGTGTGTATGTATGTGAGCGTGTGTATATATATGTATGCATACACTTCTGTTTGTATTTTTTGTTTTAATGTATATATATATATATATATATATAAATATATATATATATATTAACAGAAGGAGTAGGGTGTCAACTGTCCATCAAAAACTGCAGCAGTAAGTCGTACAGTTTGATTATATTCTGCTGCGGAAAGTCTTTTGTTATTTTATTAACAGTTTTATTTCAAATGGAAGTCGCTTGAGCAGCAGTAAAATTCTATCAGCAATGATAGCCATACGTACCTACCGACTGACTATAAAATCCGTTGTTTTGTTGTTGATCTTTTTTTTTTCTTTTTTTTTTTTTACAGTTTTTTTCATTTTTTAAAATGTTTTATACTTTCACATCTTTATTTTTAGTCAAGATACTCTCATCAACTGAAACGTCGGAAAGTCGAGAAATAGAATTATTCCTGTAACCACTCGATATTAATCAATACGCAGACATCAGAAATACAGAACAAATGAAGAAATATCCTCTTTTTCTTTTTTTCTTTTACAAGATCGTCAACTCAGGTTCTGTTTAAGCCAGAATTTTTCTCAAACGTTATACCCTCATGGATTTTTTATCACTAAATTGTTCCCTTGTATTGTTTTGCAACAAATAAATAAATGATTAGATAGTTTTATTCTATATGAATAATATATGAATATATAGAAAGTATACAAGTAACCTAACCCTAACCCTAAAACTAGTCCTAACACTAACCCTACCTAACCCTAACCCTAACCCTAGCATCTCAAATGTATTAGGTATTTATGTGAAATGTAATAAAATGTAATGCTTTTTATAAGTAATCTAACGATATTATCTCTTGCATGCTATTCTGCATTAGTACCCAAAATCAATTATATATATTATTATATAATCTTAATTGATTTAATATTTTCAAAAACAATAAAATCTTCTTAGAATTATCTACTGTAGACATTTTATAATTATAATCTGTTCATAATGGCGCTAATGTTTATATTGAAAACAAAACAGCAGACATTTAAGAATCCTTGTGGATATCTAAATATTACTGGATTTAGAAACAATATAACAAAACAATGACTAACTATATAAATGTCCTTCATATATCCAGTCAAGTTTGAGAGACCCACAAGTTTGAGGAAGAGGGAATAAGGATATCTGGTATCTTCTATTATCTGTCCCCTTGGAGATGAATTCTTTCAAACTTATCGTGGAGCATGTCCATGCGGGTGTTTGTTGAATATGGATGACAAAATTACTAGGTGAGACACATGATTGCTATAACCAATCACCAAAAAATCTCTCCTTTGCTTCTAAACAATATGGAGCCTCTCAAAGTAGTAGATCAGTTCACATACGTAGGTAGTAATATCTCATCTACTAAAAGTGATTTCAACACATGCATACAATTTATTTTCTTTTACTTTTTTCTTTTTCAAGATCATCAATCCAGGTTATGATTCAAGCCTGGAAGTTTCTCCTGGCAGTTATTTATCTGTTTATCTATCTATCTATCTATGAATATAATAAAAGAATTTTCAAATGAAAGTTTTTTACCCAACCCGTTCACCACTGGTAGGATTTCACACACGGTCACAGGTATGGGGTATCCATTAATGATTGAACTTGCTAATTTGTAGTAATAGATCTGTGAGACTAGCTTGCTAAACATTACACCACAAGGGAGACCTACATTTCTATTTATCTATCTATCTAACAATATGCATTCAGTATCTCTCACTATTTCTCTCTCTACCACTCTATATATAAGTGAAAAAGTAAAGTAAAGTCGTCAGGATGGCCTAAAGTCGGTATCAGCCAATTAGCGAGGGATTCTATCCCCTTTTCACTAGTGCTAGACCAAGGAAGTTGTTTTTTTGCGTCTGAAGTGAAGTGCCACACCTAACATCAGCTCCTTACTTTACCGCACAGATCCCTGTGATACTCATATGCTGAGTTGGCATGGGCTGGTATCGAACTAGGAACCTTGTGGTTTCTAGCCAAATGCTCAACCGACTGAGTTAACCCAGCCCTTATATATATATATATATATATATATATATATATATATATATATATATATATACTGCGGATGTACATATGTTGAAGTGAGTGCATGGCGTACCAGCTTTTTGGAACAACAATCCTTCCGATTTGAATTTAAATTATTTTCTGCTTCTCTCTCGATGAGTCCAGATTAAAAAACAAGCTCTGATGATGATTTTTATAATCGAAATATTGTTTAATATTAGCTATGAAAATGATATAAAATGTATTCATTTTTAACAATATTGTGTGTTTTCATACTCTTTTATCTATCTATATATATATATATTTATAAACCTCTGCCTAAAATTCATTATTTACCATTATTCAAAACTATGCATGCAGGGTTTGGGAATTGCTTATGAATTTCCTATTTCTTTGTTACATCGTCCATGAATTCACCATAGGTGAATTTGTTAGTTGGATCCAGCTCAACCGACCCAGAGTGAATGCCGCAACAGAAACACAATCAATATCTCTTTAAGCTATCTTGCGGAACTCCTAGTGACCTCTCATGGAACTTAAAGGTTCAGAAACACTGCTTTAACATGCCAAGGGTACCATCATTTTGCTTTCTATGTTGCGAACACTGACCAAATAGCCAAGATTTTGTTTTATATTCCATATAATCTGATTCAATGCATACATTTTCGGATACATATTTTAAATGATATAAAATACATAAGTCGCATCATCATCTTAGCTACATAGCCTGTTTATGTATCAATGTCAGCTCTGAAAACTGTAGCACCTCAGACATATATGCAGGTAGATGTTGTATGAGTGGATAGCAATGACTTATACCTGCATAGTTATAAAATCACAATGTGTTTTACATATACGGTATAAACATTTTTTTTTTTGTAGGTACAAAATTTGCATTCGTAAGCAGATTCATCTTTAACAAAAATGTTTGTTTTCACCTAAGTTTCATCAGAGGATTACCTCAGGAAGAAAAACTACAATAGAGAACGGAAGAATGTCAAAACTCATCATGACATTCTTGTATTCTCTATTGTAATTCTTCTTCCTGTGGTAATCCTCTGATGAGACTCAGGTGAAAATAAAAATATATGGTATTGTTCATAAATGAGTTCACTCCTTAAGATTCTTATTTAAGCTGAAGATCCCAGGATTTTATTATTTCTTGTAATCAAAACCACTATCCTTAGGTATTAATTATTTCCAATATCAACAGATATTTAAACTTTTGTTTACACTGTTCTATGGGATAACTTGTTGCTTGTATATACTACCACTCATAAAAAAGAACACCCTACCAATTTTTTATAAGTCAATATTTTCTCAAATCTTTATCAAGGATTTATCTAGACGTATCAAGCAACAGTTAAAAACACAATTTTTAAGAGATTTTATCAAAAAACGAAAATTGATTGCTTGATACTAAAATTTTTATCATATACGATACTGTGGCAATGGTTGGTTCAATCTTTTGTCTTTTGGGGATTTTCTTTTCTCGAGAGGGGGAGGTGGGGTTCATTATGAATTAAAAACTTACTTTTCTAAATTATCTATTTAGAAAAGTACAACAAAATCTGTGAAGTATAAGTGGCCAACTAGCCGAACTCGGTGAAAATGCTTCTTTTTTTGGTGGGGGATAACTCAATCGTATCCGCCCGTCGTTCCCAATTCAAAATTGACTCAGTTATCACATGTGAAATAGGTTTCATAATCGCTTGAAAAAATAATGAAAAAGTTCAGCAAACTTTTATCACAATTCTTTTCTTTAACTTTTATAAAATGGCTTGTAGGACACTTATCACATACACAGTTGTCGATATACTCAGTATCGAAATTGGACAGAGAAAATGGTTAAACATACAAAAAGTATATTTTCTACTGGCTTACATTCTCTCGATATGATTTTCAGATGTTCTGCACATGAAAGGTTATGAATATATATGTATATATATCTATATATATATATATATATATATGTACAAGGTGTCCACAAAGTCCATATCCACTTTAAAATGTGTAATTCTTTAAAGTGCACACAGACCTTATGAGCATCCTGTATGTACGTACGTACGTACGTACGTATATATATATATATATATATATATATATATATATATATGAGGAAATAACAGATTTGGAAAAATCCGACAAAATGTGAGTAAAAATTGAGGAACACAGTGAATAAAAGCACAAACAATTACATTCAATTAATATTTCACCTCTGCGGATTTAGAAGGCTTCTTTAGAATCTTGTGTTTTTATACACTGTGTCCTCAACTTTTACTCACACACACACACACATACATATATATATATATATATATATACATACATGTGATACAGGAATGGTTCTATTTCTCTTGTCTTTTTTTTTTTTTCATTTCCATCCGAGTTTTATTTAAATTTTTTACTCCTTGTTTGATTTTTTTCATTGAGTTGACGGAATTTTTTTTTCTCCTACAGGAAGTGTATCGAGACTCCTAGAGGAGGAGTATCCAAACTCCTACAGCAGGAGTATCCAAACATGTTTATTCTCTTTTCGGTGTGAGAGCATTTGAGGGGAAGCAAAATGCCACCTTTTTTATTCACTTTCATTTTTTTTTTTTTTTTTGCCAATTGTTCAATTTGAATTTCCGCAATTTGTGGCCCGATTTCATATTTTCCATTTTTCTTTATTGTTTTTATTTGACAGCATCAACAACTGTTTTGATCATAAAAGTTTCGTGGTTTTCAACTTTCCATCTTTTCTCTCTTGTTCAGTCCTCAAAAGAAAACAGAGAGGAAAAGCACCTGTACATATATGTATATAATTCATTTATTTATATATATATGTGTGTGTGTCCATATACATATACATTTATATATGTATATACATATATACATATATATATATGTGTGTGTGTGTATGTGTGTCTGTATGTGCAAATATGAATGTATATTTATATACATCTTTGTGCATATATGTGTGTGTGTATGTTGGTTCACATGTCTGTACACATGTGTACATATGTCTGTGTATGTGTATACATGGTGTTGTGTGCTTTTTTTTTTGGAAATAGTTCCATATAGTATATCCAACATCAAAAACATGACCAAATTTCTTTCTCTAAAATAAAATCACAAAAAAAATTTTGCCATGTTTCTAATAATATACATATAATATATATGCATATATTTTTGTCCATCAATATATATATATATTCATATATATATATACTGGTCCCAGTCAAATTCTGGCTATAAGTATGTTTTTCCTCGAACATTAGTATAATTATTCCCAGAGCGGAAATCTGTACTTGTGTTCGGCACCTTGTTTCCCCTTGGGTTGCAATCCCACACGTTGTTGTACTTGGTCGGTACAAAGTTATCTGGCTTCGCGTAGTAGTGGTCAGTTTCCTGACGATGGTGGTGGTGGTGGTGATGGTGATGAAGGTTGGCCTTAGGGTCATCAAGTGGCGAGTCACACTCGCCTGGCGTCCGACATGTGCTAACCTTGAAGCCGATGATGAAACCAAGCACTCCAGCAAATAGAAAGACCAACACGAGCGATCCGATGAAAATGGATGTCGGGATCATCTGAGCACTGGCCACATTGTCTATGGACTGGCGGAGCTTGGGATCTAAAGACGGGTAGAAAAAAAAAGAAAGAAAAAAAAATATGTGAGTATGGCTTGAAAGAAAATTTTTCTTTGAAAAAAAATTTTTTAAGAAAAAAATAGTTGAATATATTAAAAACTGTTTTTTGTGGGTACAAAATTTTAGAATTGCAATCAAAAGTGTATTCATCCTTAACAATTTTTTTTTAGTTTTCTCTTGAGTCTCATCAGAGGATTATCACAGGAAGAAAAACTAAGGTAGAGAATGCAAAAATGTCATAATGAGGAGGGGGTAAAAAGATTATTGTGATTACCCTCATCGGGTAGCTTTATACTGGAATTATTTACAATTGTGGCGGTTCCTGCATAAAGCTACCTGATCCAGGGTATCCACAATGATGTTTTACCTGCTCCTCATAATGACATTGTTGCATTCTCTATTGTAGTTTTTCTTCCTGTGGTAATCCTCTGATCAGACTCAGATCAATTAGCTTATTATTGCAATTTTAGATATATTACTAAAATACTTACACATTTCCTGGAAATAAAGAACAAAATTTAAATATACAAACAAATTAATTTTTGTTTTAAATGATTGTATGATACGTGTGTGAAAACAATGATGTCATTATTTGAATAAGATCTTAACAAATTTTTAGATGCCTTGTTTGATCAATGGCCAATCCCAGGATGAGTCATTACTATGCTCGAATACAGCGGCCAAAATGTTGTAATTCTACCTACCACAATAAAGATGAGGAGAACAGTAAAACATTTTTAAAAATAAAAATTATACACATCAAGCCTCATTTAATAAAATAACAAACAAATAAATGACAAGCCTTTGAAATTACTAGACTATTTTATATACCTTGGTAGAAATATCTCATCTACTGAAAGTGATATCCGTATATGCATAAGTAAAGTGTGGACTGCTACTAACAGGGTATCGACCGTATCTCTCTAAATAAAACAGGATTTCTTTTAAGCTGTAACTGTTTCAGTACTTCTGTATGGCTGCACCATTTGGACTTTGATTAAACACTTGCAGAAAAAGCTAGATGAAAACTAAACAAGAATGCTACATGTTGTTCTAGAGAGATTCTGGCTGGTATTGAAACCTGAACCTTGTGGTTCTAAGATAGATGTTCTATTGACTGGTCTAAACTGTACGCTGTGTTAAGTTTTTATGGGCCATCCTTTGGCTTTCATGCAAGAGTGCTTGTCCAGCAGAAATCCTTTCGTAATCCTCTCGGGTAAAGTATCCTAAGTTCCTTCGTCGATGGTCGCAAATATACTGTGAAAGAATCAGTGCTTAAGTAGTGTATCAGCCACACAGTATGGCCAGTGATTGGCTAAGGAATAGACCACATCACCTCACCTAGTCTATAAATCCAGGACGGGAATTAGAGCACACCTTATATAAAAAATTCCAAGGGCACCTAACATGGTGTAATGGTTAGCAAGCCAGATTTGCACGCCATTGTTTGTGAGTTCGATTCTCACTGGGCACCCCATAATTCTGGCCTTGTGCCACATCTAAGCTAAGCTTAGTAAATAACTATATAACTAACTATATCAAAAATTCCAAGGGCACCTCACGTGGTGTAATGGTTAGCAAGCTAAATTTGCAGATCATTGTTAGTGAGTTTGATTCTCATTAGGCGTCCATACTTCTGGCCTTGTGCCACATCTAAGCTAAGCTTGGTAAATATCTATATATCAAAAATTCCAACAAGCTGGAAGATTATTTCCTAAATAATGTGCCAAGTGTGCTTATATGTAGAATAACATGTACATTCGAAGGTTCCAGACCATTTTCCTCTTGGTAAGGCCAAGTATTTTTCAGCATACCCTCATGCATACAAAACCTAAATCATTATCATATAGATTATTATATAATTTTGATTGATTTAATAACATTGGAAACAATGAAATCTTCTTAGAATTCTCTGCTGTATAAATTTCTGATTATAATCTGTTCATCATGGTTGTAATGTTTACATTGAAAACAAAACAGCAGACATTTAAGAATCCTTGCAAATGTTTAAATATTATCGGCTTTAGAATGTAAAAACAACAAAATTCTAGTAGCAGTCATAGTATTAGTATTTACACTAAGATACTTTGCAGCATTCAGTATGAATATGAATTCTCAGGACACTAAAAAAAGTAAGAACCTGTTTTTTTTAGTGTCCAGGGAACTCGTATCGTATTGGAGGAGGTAAGTTTTATAGTTTAGTGCTTCCTGTAGAAACCCCTGATTGCTTAATGGGACAGTCCAACTCTACTCTACACTGGCTTTACTGATGAAAATAAAGAATAGAAATTCCCAGTATTTAAAAAGCCAGTCTCTTATATACTATTGGAGGTGGTAAATTGTGTGGTCTAGTGCTTCCTGTATGGCTTTGAAGATGAAAACAAAGAATATAAGATAAAAAATGAAACAAAGCAACGACTGACAGGTCTACTGCATCATTTAAAATAATGATTGCTAGAAAATGATTTCTAGCAATTAATGATTGCCAGAAAATGATTTCTGGCAATTGATGATGGCTAGTAAAGGATTTCTAGCAATTAATGAATATTAGTGAATGATTTCTAGAAAATGATTATTACTAGTAAATGATTTCTAGCAATTAATGGTTGCTAGAAAATTATTTATAGCGATTAATGGTTGCTAGAAATTATTTCTGGCAATTAATGCTTACTAGTAAATGATTCCTAGCAATTAATGTAAGCTTTTTCTGAGAACAACATGAGCTTTTTAACTCTTTGCCTGGCAAATTTCCCCCACTGCTGTACCAAATTTTCTTGGTATTTTTTACCTGTATAATAGGAGATTTCAAGTTCAAGAACTATTCACCTAAGAACTCATCCTATTCAGATAAAATCTTTTTTATTTTAATCAGAGTCCTTCTGCTGAGTTGTAATTAATTAACCATCAGTTAGTTAGCAGTATTGGGAGAGTCACTGTGATCAGTTTAAAGTAGGCAAAGAGTTAAAAAGTGTTAGAGACTTAACTTATACAGGGTGATTGAAAAGTAGCTCCATATTTTAAACGATTTATCAGTTTTTATATGCATTGATTTTTTTCTCAGTTCTTTAATGTATGTTCCTTAATATTTGGCAATTAAATTATGTTAAATTATTTTCTTTCAAAATTCAAAGGGTTATAGGGTAATCTGTACATTTAACTTTAATTTGAATCCTGAGCAGCTTGAGAGGCTGGGGGCAAATGCTGCTGTCCATGTAAAAATTTATATAAAACACCATTTCATATGTGTTCTTCTCATAATGATTTTTTGTAAAAATATGGATTCAGAATTAAATTATAAAAATTTTAAAATAGGGGTTATTTTACATTTACCCTGTATATTATCATTAGGCAAATCTGTCTACAATTTTGATATTAAATAGAATATACACAAAAACGATTAAAAAATGAATTATCCAAAATGTTATTTTGAAAACAAAAAGATGTAATAATTTGCTGAATGAAGATGTAAGTTTCCTGAAAACAAAAATAAAGGAAATAATTAATTGTATTTTATCTCGTAAAATTGATGGCTGTTTATTTTATTTTATATGACGTGGAAAATATTTCAACTTTATTGTTTTTCTAAGACAACCTGTTCATCAAGGTATTTAAAAAATAAGTAAGCTTTTTAAAAAATTAAGTAAAATTTAAGGACTTTAAAAAAATTATATTTATATTATTTTTTCATATATCAAAGATTACACCAGCCTGCAATGTTTTTAAGTCTGGATATTTATATATAATACTGGCATGCTTTAAAAAAATATCTTAAAGGTCAAAGGTTTATTAAGTGATATATGATCATTTTATACTGAATTGAAAAATATCATTCCTTAACAGTGTCCTGAAGATGGTTTAATACCGAAATACTTAAGTATTGACAGATAAAATTGTTTACCCTAATCGTAACATCCTGTGTTTGTTATACTTTTGAAAATATTTTCTTCTCATATTATCGGATTAATTTCCTCAACATATTTCCATATATCAATGTGTATGGTTGGCACTGTTATACTTGAAAAAGTGGTAGTAATCCAACGTACAGTGTTATTAAAAGAGTGCTCAATATCTGTGATAGAGCGTTAATAGATAAATAAATGAATTTAGTTACTTGCTACGGCATTCGTCAGGTAACTGAAATTGTAATAATTGTTCCAATGTTATAAAAAAAGCTAAGCCTTTTATCAATTCATTTATTCATATATATATATATATATATATATATATATATATATATATATATATATATATATATATATATATATACTTAAGTTTCTTATCTATAAAGTAAAACAACCATCAATTCTGTGAGTTTGTATTCATTACATGAACACACAAATGTATTAAACATTTATTTTTATTTTCCAATAGATGAAAATTGACTGAAAAGTTCATAGGCTGACCAAGATTCTCTCATGGAATATGACTAAAAGAGATTTATTTTTCAACATACCCATCTTCTTGCAGTCTACACATTTCTTCTATCAGTGTTACAGTGCTTGGATCCCAATTGATATCAATGACAGATATGATGTCATCATTTGAACTTTTCAGCCTACCCGTTATAGCATCTAAGATAACCAAAGTGCTGAAAAGTTTATAGACTAACCAAGATACTCTCAGGTAATGTGACCCAATGAAGTTTTGTTGGATTATTTTGTGGATATAAGCCATGCTACAATACACCACTTAAATTTATAGACTAAATGGGGTTACATGGTTTAAACCTCAGCCAATCAACAGCCCGAATATGTGGCTGGTTGACTACTTAATCACTGATACTGAGAAACGTCCATTTGCAATCATTGACAAAGGACTTGCAAGGCTGAGGAGCACCAAGGAACAACCAAAGGATTCTTTACCAAGGATCGTGCTCTGTTTAACACAACGTATCTCTGATGGACAAGCAGTCTTGCTTGAAGCCTAAAGGATGGCTACTAGAATCGTAACAGGTATATTGTTCTTCCATTGATTGTAGAGTGATTGGATCCCAATTATCATCAACATCAGCTATAAAGTCTTGATATGAACCTGTTAGCCGAGGCATTTCCCACATGCAGTCCACAGGCTGCATGTGGCCCTCAGAAATCATAGGTGAAGCCCCCACTGAGATTGTGCTCCTATTCAGTGCTTTTACAGTACCCCAGTTTTTTCCTAAAAATCCTTGGGTGAAGACGATCATTTATTTGCATTAAGTCAATGTGTTAGTCAGATACAGAGTCTGTTATCAACGCATTGTCTCTCATCCAAGTTGTAGAAGGAGAAGGCTAACTCAATCAAGGAACGTGAGTGAGTCTTTCCTCTTGCCTTCTCCTGCTTTCAATGAACACATGGCTATAATTGAAAGTGACAGTGACACTTGTATGTTTTATTATTTGAACTCGGTCAGTAATAGATTTTTTTCCCTTTATTTTTAACAAAAATGTTTTTAGATATGTATTCATTGGCCTTTAGTTGATAATAAAGAAATTATTGATAGCAATCATCACTTTGTTCTGTTAATGGTGAAGAAGGATTTAAAGACTTAGTTGTCCCTCATGACAGACATATGTAATCCATGTGGCCCTAGGGGACTACTCAGTTTGACATGTCTGTTTTTTGCCTAAGAACTTTTCAGCCCAACTTTATGATTCATAGCATTTAAGATGTTCAAAGGTTGTTGTTTTTAACAGTGGACATTTTATCTTTATATCTTTGAGCCACTTAATGAAAAGTAAGCAATTGTAATTTCATATCAATTATTTAATATTGTCAAGTACAAGACAATAAGTGTCAAGTCCTTAATGAGGGTCAAAATCTTGTGACAATTATGAACAAGATTATCTCTGCTGGTTGAAGCATGTCTTGAGGCTCCTCCCCACAAATGTTAAAAAAGACCTAAAAATCAAGCGCTCAAATAGCTCAGAAATTGAGCAGAAAGTTATTTTTCTTAACTGCATATCAACCCTTACGGGTTATCAAATGCAACAATTGGACTTTTTTTTTTCAATTCATGAAAATTCGAACATCATGGAAAATAAAAATAGACGTTTTCTTCTTACTTTTCTTTTTTCATTATTTCAAATCATTTTTTAATTTTTTTAAATTAAAACTTTGAAATATATACCTGGAAAAAATCTTCATGAAAAACAAAATCAATGCCTTATCTTAAAGAACACGATTAACAAAATGTGGAACTGTGATATTTTTTACTCTCTCTCACCATCAATCATTGCTCTTTATAGGTCCTCTAGACGGTATCCAGTGTCCATGCAGAGCTGATGAATGTAAGACTTTTCTGAAATAAATTTGACCGAATTCTCAATCCCTAGAAAACTATAAGTAGCCTAACCCTAACATTGGCCCTAAAACTAACCCTAAGCATTATCCTAACAGCTCAAAGATTTCGAGTATTTCCATGAAATCAAATAAAATATAAAGCTTTTTATACATAATCTAATGAGATTATCTCTTGCGCACTATTTTGCATTAGTAGCCAAAATCTAAATCATTATCATATCGATTATTATATAATCTTGATTGATTTAATATCATCAAAAACAATAAAATCTTCTTAGAATTTTCTGCTGTATAAATTTTATGATTACAATCTGTTCATAATGCCGGTAATGTTTACATTGAAAACAAAACAGCAGACATTTAAGAATCCTTGGGAATGTTTAAATATTACCAATTCTATCTTCCAGGAATCGATCCAAATTCTGTCATGAACAAAAGAAGACCAATGAAACAAATCAGCGTCTTCAACAAGCTATTAAATATTCTCATTAAATATTATATATACTAGCACCAAAAAATACGCCCTACAGGTGCTATAAAAATCTATTCCAAAATTATGTAAAAGGACTTTCATAGAAATGTATTTATTTCGTTAAAAAATGTAAAAATATCTTTGAAATCTTAGAGTCGTCAGGGTGGCCTAAAGTCGGTATCAGCCAATCAGCAAGGGAGTCTATCCCCTTTTTATTAGTGCTAGAACAAGGAGATTGTTTTTGTGTCTGAGATGAAGT
Source organism: Doryteuthis pealeii (assembly GCA_023376005.1). Classification (NCBI taxonomy): domain Eukaryota; kingdom Metazoa; phylum Mollusca; class Cephalopoda; order Myopsida; family Loliginidae; genus Doryteuthis; species Doryteuthis pealeii. Next base: position 85,681,575 of record CM042154.1, on the reverse strand, counting down.
GCCACACCTACCATCAGCTCCTTACTTTACCGCACAGTTGGCGAGGGTTGGTATCGAACTAGGAACCTTGTGGTTTCTACCCGAACGCTCTACCGACTGAGCTAACCCAGCCCTCATATATTTATTTAATAATCGACATATTTGAATTTAACTGTTGAATTTAATTCTGTTTTATTAGAAAGAAAAGATGTTCATTTGTATATTGACAGCAAAACTTTTTCTTTATGTCTATTATCAAAAAAATATATGATTTCAAAGATCAGTTTATATTTTTCTATGAATGAACATAGCAAAAAAATTCCATTATGTAATTTTGAAATTAATTCTTACACTGCCCGGATATGCACAAATTTAAACCATCTTCACATTTAATGTACAAGAAGATTATGTGACTATTTCTTGCTTGTAAATAATTTTCTCATAAAACTCTATACATTAGATAACTTGAAATATATATTAAAATTAAACAAACTATATATATGAATCAATAATACTAGGCATGTATTTATCAAATTGTGTTTTGACATACAATATGGATTGTTTCATGTTGCATACTTAATTTCTGAATATTTATAATACAGGGTTGTTCTTTATTCTATGTATTGATGAATTTAATTATGCAATTCCTGAGTGTATTGGGATATAAGCAGTGATGTAGTTTCGGTTACAGACAGACAGTGAATCTCCATTATATATAGATATATATTTTTCTAAATAATTTAAAATGTTACCAGTAAGTAGACTAATTTTTTTAGATGCTTTTCATATATCTTCATGTAGAATATGGGTTGAGTAGAATGTATTTACAAGAAGTGCTAGATCATCTACATAGTCTGCTTAACTTAGATAAAACAAAGTTCATGTGTTTTAATCGACAGGGTGTCATCTTCTCATCAAATCACAAGACTCTGAAATTAGTCAACTAATTCATACGCATATTTACTTACCCTCCGCCTGAGACACAAGGTCAATTTCTTAAGTAGAGCTTAATAGGTTTGAATTCAGAGTTTTCCTTCTCTTAGACTTGTTGCCTAATCAAGGTTAAAGAACCCAGTCTGCTTTACTATTTACCCATAGCTGGAGGGAGAATAGGTGAATGCATACCTTTCCCAATGGTATTAACACAATGTGAAATGCAAACAGCTGCATTCAGGATTTGAACTTGTCTTGCATGTCCATTTTCAATGACAGTAATCATTACACCATGCATTTTTACATAGTTTAAATACCTTGGTAGCAAAATCCCATCTACTAAATATATCTACTAATATATCTATTATATATATTAATATATCTACTAAAAGTGATGTCAGCTTATACATAGTTAAAGTATGGACTGTTATTGACAGGTTATCAACCATATGGAAATCTAATTGCTCAGATAAAATAAAACAGGAAATCTTCCAATCTGTAGCTGTGTCAGTTCTACTGTATGATCGCACCACTTGGACTCTTATGAAAAGGCTGAAGAAAAACCTAAATTGCAACTATCCAAAAAAATCCTGAAAGCAGGATCCTACAAAACAGCAAATGTATGGACACTTACCTCCCATCTCACAAACAAAGAAATATGAGCAAGACATGCTGGGCACAGCTGGAAAAGTAACAATGAACTCATAAGCAATGTTCTCCAATGAACTCCTATGTATGGACACACAAGTGATAGTCACCAGCTCTGTGCAGACACTGGGTGCCGTCTATTGGACTTACCAAGAGATTACTCTTCATTCGTTACTGTAGATTATCATTGAGTAAAAATTTAACATGAGAGAATTTAATTTATTGACATTGCATAATGTAAATTTAAAAAAAAATCAGGTCCAACATTTTGTTATTCCCTGTTCATTATGAAAAAAAACTTTTCTAAAAGTTCCCAATCGTCAGGAACAACCTGAAAAACAGTTCAAATCTCATTAGTAATAAAAAAATTTGAAAAAGTTGTTGTTCTTTCTTTGTCCTAAAAATTAAACAATCATTCAATGATGTGACAATTTAAAAAAAATATTATCTATTTATTAGTGAAATAGATATATGTTTTCTTAAAATTAGTTCTTTTCTTTCTTTTAGATATTAGAGTAATTTAATTTATTTTTTGGGAGATTTCTTAAAGAAATAAAAATATTCTTCCACCTTGGCTCCATATGAGTACAGACGTTACTTAGTTTATTATATACTAAAGCAGAGGCGGGAAAAGTAGCTCACCAAATTTGAATCTGCTCTGAGTTGGTGATTTGATTTTTCAAAATTAAACATTGGTATCTTTTGTTTCTTCACATAATTAGGGCCATGAGAGATATGGATTTTGTGGGAAGGGAGGATTAGGATGGGAAAGCAATAGGGTCAGAGATTAGGTTTATATATATATATATATATATATATATATATATATATATATAGGTATTTTGTATTGCATAAAGGAAAATAAAACACTTGATAACACACATAAGAGCTATATCTGTTTGTTATGGTTTACTCTGCAATTAAAATGTGTTTGTTATCATTGATTTCAAAACGTATTAGCTCCTTATCCCCAGGACAAAGTGACCTAGAAGAGAAGACAACAAATTTTTATTCAGTTTATTCAAAACAGAATAAAATTATGCTGTCTTCTGTTCCAAGGAGCTTTATCTTTAGAATAAGTGACTAATACACTGCTTTGAGTCCAAAGATAACAAATGCCTTTTAATTGCATAGTAAATCATAATAAATGTATATATATTATATATATATATATATATATATATATATATAGTGTGTGTGTGTGTGTGTGTGTGTGTGTGTGTGTGTGTGTGAGTATATATATATTATTTGTGATAGATTACCATACATTTAAGGGGCAATTGTTACCATTGGTTTCAAAGGATCATATTGGCCACTTATCATTAAGATAACATGCCTTGATGATAAGTGATTTGAAACCAATGGTAACAATTACCTCTTGAATGAATTGTAATCTATAATAAATTAATACAGCTCTTACACCTGTAGGTAAGCACTTTATTTTCAATTCTCCAATACTAAATAACTATGTGAGCATATATATATTATATATATATATATATATATATATATATATATCATGATTTGGCTGAAAGAAAAATCTGCAGGAAGGTGTAATTAGTGGGAAGGTTTAGCAGGAGCATTACAAAATCAGCTGCAAGCAAGAAGGTTTTTGTTAGTAGATTTGATGGGATGTTCTTTTGTCTTTTTTTTACCTGACCTAATATTTAAAATACATTATTTTAGAAAGAGTGTGACAGTGTCAAAAAAACATAGATGAAAATAGGATGTGAAAGATAATCTTTTTAAAAAATCTTTAAAATAAATAGATAATAATCAAAATCTATTTCATTATGCTTTTTTTTTTTCTTTGGTTCTTTCTCATTAGTCAGATTTTTTATATATTCAACCGTTGCTCTGTTTCTGGTTTAATCTATTCCGATATTTCAGGTGAACCCTCACCCCTTCTCGAGTTATGTCCGACAGTCTGGAGAGAGAAAAATGCAATGTTGTATATGAGGGCAAAAAAAATAATTAAATGAAGTGGACGGATTTGGGTTTTTTTTAGCCGTTAATTTTCTTTCGAAATTGTGTGACGTTATTCATCAGAAATACTATCATGATAATCATTCAAAATGTTGCATGACTTTGATCGTGAAAGTCATGTGAAACTTAAAGAAAAGTAAAGTATAAAAAAATAATAGATAAATAAATAAATAAATAAATAATGATATTATGTCACAACATTAGTCTTCGGCTCCTTGCCGTGTTTTAGGCCGAAATACGCGTTTTCATTGAATTTCTGCATTTAAATTTTTTTTATATATATCCAGACGACATGATTTTTGAATACACAGAGAATATGTATATTTAAAATTAAGGTCAGGTAAAACGAAGAAAATTTGTTATATTAAAACAAGCAAAGTGCAAGAATGTAAGTAAAGCATAAGTAATTTGAATTTATTAAAAGTTTTCAATTGTCAATTTGTTTGAAAAGTTTAAAAAGAAAAAAGAAAGAAGAAGAAGAGAAAAGACGTGGGTTAAAAAGAATACATGATTATTCTGTCAGTAAACAAGACAATCAAATCACAAAAATTGTAAAAATTTCAATCAGATGAAATGAAGATTAAAAAGAGTTGGAAAATAGCAAAAATTGTTGTGGTTCCAATTTGATGTGTTTTATACCAAATTAGTCTCCTTCCTCTGCGATATCATTAATCAAAAATAGTTTTACCAAATGAATCAATGATTAAGTAACCTTTTCAAAAATAGATGAAAAATTCTAATTTACAAAATCCAGACATCCTGATTTTGAGACTACTTTTTTATCAAATACTAGCAGCGGCTACCCGGCATCGCCTGGGTAGAGGGGAATTTTTTTAAGTTAGTCCTGCAGATCCATTACTACTGAATCATAAGTTGAATCATCGTGGGATGCCCCATTTAAATCCCTATGTAGAAAAAAAATAGACCTTGCATTGATCCAGCTATTCTGAAAAGAAATGTTAATGCCTACTATCTAAAATATTAAATGAAAAAAAAATCCATGCTGTTATCCTTTAAATTTTATTTTTTTATTATCTTCACGAATATAAATCAAGTCTCTATTATTTTTGCTCAAAAACCAAGCCCTGGTGATATCTAATGTGTATATATATTTATTTTGTCATTAATTGTTTTATTTTTTTAAGTTTCCTTCGGACATACATATATACACAACTGCCTTTTATATATGTATAGATAAATCTATTATTTATATATCGACAGTAATAAAGAAAACTTTTACAAGCACCTAAAAAGATGTTGGATGTAGGTGGGGTAATGGTTTCTGTTTCTGTTTCTGTGACAGCATTGACCCTGGGTTGGTTGAGCCAGCTCCATCCAACAAATTCTCCTGGGGTGAATTAATGGAAGGAGTAACAAGGGAATAGGAAATTCAAATATGTTTTTAAAACTCAATCAAATACTTTTTGAAATTCATTTGGTTCTATTTAACCCATTGATGGGACTCTAACAGGTACTACCACTTTGAGTCAGAGTGAACCTAGGAATAATGGGGATGAAGGTGTACTCCACATTCCTCAGAGCTACAGAACTGGACCCATTAGATACAGTTTAACATCATACCCAGGATACTAAGATCCTCAACCACCACCTTCTAGCACATATATGATAAAAGAAAGCGCATGGTGTAATGAGTAGTAAAGTCATAGGAAATGGACTCGTTGCCCCGAGTTCAAATCCTGGACGTGGTAATTGCATTTCACTTAGCGCTAATATCCTTGGGAAAGGTATGAATCCTATTCTCCCTCCAGCTAGGAATAAATAGTAGGGTAGACTGGGCTCTTTAACCGTAGTTAGGCAACCAGTCTAGGAGAAAGAAAACTCTGAATTCAAACTTGTTAAACTCCGCTTAAGAAATTGACCTTGTGTCATATCATGCTTAAGCGGAGGAGTTGGTATATATATATATATATATAATATATATATGATAAAAGAAGATTTGCTATAATGGCAAAGGGTTGGGACAATTGTATAGGGTTTGGCATGACCAGAGTTTTGTCCTGAGAAGGATGTGAAACAAATTAGAAAGCATGGGGCATCCAGTGAGGATCAAACTTTTCAATAGTAATGGAAATTCGAGACTAGCTTGCTAACCATAATCCCATGATCAGAAAATCTAATGTATGTAAGCATTCATTTTTTATACGTAGATTTACATTTTCATTTTAACAAATTAAAAAAAATAGTAAGGGCTAATTACAATTCAAATACTCCTGAAATATCTCATTTTTTTGTTTTATATTTTTAAAAGACATGAATATATTTTTAAAGAATATTTCTTTAAATAAAGAAAATAAATAATTTCAAAGAACATAGAAATTAAATGATTTATAAAATCTACAACAACAAATGAACAACACAAAACTAATACAAATAAAAAAAGGAAGAATCAAGAAGGATGAAGGAAGATTGAATTAAATGAGTTGCACTAATAAATGAAAGAGAGAAGACCAAAAAAGGAAGAAATCTTGTGCAAAGGACAAACAATAATAAAGACGGGAATGAGAAACGAAGAAGGAAAGAGTAGATCTACAATAAGCAATGTAAGATAAATACATATACATATATATATATATATATATATATATATATATATATAAAGTAAAGTCATCAGGGCGGCCTAATGTCGGTATCAGCCAGACAGCCAGGGAGTATCCCCTTTTCAATAGCACTAGACAAAGGAGATTATTTTAGCATCTGAGGTGGAGCGCCACACCTACTATCAGCTCCTCACTTTAACGCACAGATCCCTGTGCTACTCATTCGCTGAGTTGGCGAGTGTCAGCATCAAACTAAGAACCTTGTGGTTTCTGGCCAAATGCTCTACCAACTGAGCTAACCTTTTTTAGAGGATATGTGCTTAATTTATTTACTTACTTTCATATATATATATATATATATATATATATATATA
>CM042154.1:85655097-85670097 GCA_023376005.1 Doryteuthis pealeii | reverse complement strand
ATTGAAAGAGGCTAAAAAGGCTGAAATAAATTTATATCTAAACTAAAGTATCTATTTCTTCCTAATACTCCGTATATGTAAAAATCGATTTTATCTGTATAGGATAATGTAGATATAGACTTAGCTGAGCTTAGTAACTGTTAGTTTCTCACATATGAAATCCTCAGACATATATTCATGCATATTATTATTATTCTAGTAGGCCAGACTCGGCTTTTTAACGTTGGTTAGGTAACCAGTGTAAACAATGGAAAACTCTGAATCCAAACGTTTTATACTCCACTTAAGAAATTGACCTTGTGTAACATCCTGCTCCTTGATAAATATATAAATTTGCGTGTCAGGTTCCCAAATAAGGGCTGTATCACCTGCATTCTGAAAGTGTCTATGTTCATTAGGTGTTAGCACTGATCTGATATGCATATAATTGTGCAGATGGCCACACAACATTGGCACCTGTGAACATATGACATCATTTTCTGCAATGCAGCTGAATAAAGTGTAGACTTAATCTTAATTGAAATATGCATATTCCGGGTGCAGCAATTTTATTTTCTGTCAAGATACGTGCGCTTTTAATGCATTAATAAGTTTTGAAAATCTAAAACAATCCATAAGCTTAAAATATTTCTTTTGACTGTGTTAAAACATCTTCAACATATCTCTCTTTATAGGCTATTATCATATATATATATATATATGTTTGACTGTGTGTATATTTATGTATATACATAGATGCACTCACATAAATATATGTATATTATATATATATAAATATGTGTGTGTGTATATATATATATATATATATATATATATATATAAATAAAGAATAATAGCATATAAGTCCTGTACATATATGTGTATGTGTGCATGTGTGAGTGTATATACATATAGGAATATGTATATATTTATATCTATCTATCTATATATATATATATATATATATATATATATATATATTTACAGATATGTTTTAAGGAAACAGGATCTATGCATATAAATATATGTATATAGATATACACAATAATACCATTAAATATATGTGTGGATATGTATACGTACATGAATACATATATATATATTTATATCTATTTGTGTGAGTAAGTGTATATATATATATATATATTATATATATTATATATATATTAAGCGAGCAGGTTATTAAAAGCCATGCTGAGCTAAGACAAAAACTAAATGAAATGAAAATGGATTATTTCTTGAAACCAACAAGAAAACCATTAAACCATTTTGATTTTAAACTGAAGAAAGAAAGGAAGGAAAGAAAAGATGGAAGGAAAAGAAAGAAAGAAAAAAAAGAAAGGAAAGAAAAAAGGAAAAAAAGAGAAAAGAAACAAAAGGAAAGAAAAAGAGAAAGAAAGAGAGAAAGAAATAGACAAAGAAAGAGACAGTCAAAAAAAGAAAGAAAGTTGGTTTCTAAGAATTTCAACTGGGTTGCATTGTTGGCCTTTCAGCAATGATTTGTCCCCTTCCGAGAGATAAGACCCCTCAACAAAAAAAGGATTGTTCTAGGTTTGAGACTAAACAGCATCAGTGATAGGCCATGTACTTCTTTGTATGATGATTGCATAGGTGAGAAACTAACAGTTACCAACAGCCATTGACTATATCAATGCTATCCTAATATATACATATATATATACATATATATACGTACATATATATATATATACACATATATACGTACATATATACACATATATACGTACATATATACACATATATACGCACATATATACATATATACGTACATATATAATATATAATACGCACAAATATATATATATACGTACATATATATACATATATATACACACAATATATACATATATATATACATATATACACACAAATATTATACATAATATATATACATATATATATACATATATATATACATATATATACACAAATATATACAACAAATATATATATACACAAATATATACACACACATATATATTACATATATATCGTAATTAAGAGTTGATTAATAAAAAACACACACACACACACATATATATATATATATATATATATATATATATATATATATGAATTGATATCAATTATATAGTTTGCTCTATTTCTAAGTAAAGTGTGCTCAATATCTAAGTTATGGTCTTGAAGACATGTATATGTTTTCACTAGCCTAACTTTATATATATATATATAATATATATTATATATATATATATGCACATACATACATACATATATTCATTGAAATATAAGATGTACATCTCAAAATAGAAATGAGATGTATAATTCTTAACGATTTAACTAAAATTGTTGCTGGCTTTATTGAGTATCTTTTTTAATCGAGCAAACAATGTGAAGACAATATTAATTGTGTAAAATTTCTAACAATGGTTTATCACATTAAGGAAACTAAAATTTTTAAATAGCGTGAAACGAGCAGAAGAAAAAAATCGAATGAATGAAAAGCTTATTGTGTTAGATGAAAACCAAAATTCTATAGAATATTTTTTTTATTTGTCATTTTACTTTTTGCTTTTGGGGATTTTTTTTCTTTTAATATCATCCCGCACTCCAAAAAAAAAAAAATCGAATCAAAGCAAAAAAAAACAAAACAAACAAACAAAAAACAACCTGTTGTTAAAGGAATCTTATTTATATTAATTAGAAAAAACACAATAAAAAAAATCAACAAGCAAAATATATGCAAATTTATCAGGAGAAAAATGGTTATTATTAAATGTATTAAAAATAATTATGATTAAACAAGCAACATTGGAAAAAAGTTAATTATTAGGTTAACTAATAAGTAAAGTTACATGTCATATTATTAAAATGCATATCAAATCTGTTAATGCACAATTGCAGTTGCAGTCATACAAATAAGAACAACACCAAGATTACCAAAATAAAAACAATAACAAAAACAAAAAAACAAAGTTCATCCAATCCATAAATCTTTGTTTACTTACCTTTTTTTTAAAAATTAATTTAGATTTTAAGTTTTAAATCAAATCTTTCTCAAAAACTTTAAAAACAGCTAATTAAAATTCTGAAATTTCTTCAAACAATTGAGCTCCCTATTCCAAAATAATGATCAGTTTAAAGTCCCATACCACCTCATTCCACTCAGCTGGCAGTCTCATTCATTTTCTTAATCCACCCCAAACGATAGCCTTTGTTTAAATGTAATATTAAACATATTTAGAAGTCTTTGATTTAAGGGCAATAACAGGTAACTTTAGATGCAAAGGTCATTTTTATCCATTTTTTTATATATCCTTATAGGAATGCTCTGGACTTAGAAAATTCGCAAACAGGATGTTTTAAAGAATCTCAGTAACCATTATTCCATTACAAGGCAATTTTAACTTAGTCATTTGAACATTTGACCAGGAATAGCAATATTTTAGGTTCAATATCAGTCCTCACTAATTCAGCACATGAGCAGGGTATCTCCTTTCCTTTTTTTACTAGCACTAAACCAGGGAGATTGTTTTGCTGAGATGCAGTGCCATGCCTACCCTCAGTTCCTACAAAAATGCTTTACTACACATATCAAACTACATAAGTTGTGAAACTCATTCTTTGAGTGAGCTGGAACTGGTATCGAACCTGGAACCTTGGAATTCCTAGTCAGATGCTCTACCAACTGAGCTAAACCAGCCAATAGTAAGGAGTCATTTACTGAAAATTGAATACACTAGACCAGGCAGCTTGTTTTTGCGTCTAAGGTGAAGCGCCACACCTACCATCAGTTCTCCAATTTACCACATATATCCAAGCTGTTCTACTCATCCATTGTGTTGTCGAGGACCGCAATGGAACCACTAACTCGTAGGGTTCCTAATTGGATGTTCTACCACCTGAGCTCATCATCATCATCATCATCATGTAGCGCTAACTGCATGGATATCCATGACAATCTCTCACCAGCCATCCCTATCATTTATTGCCCCAGGAAGTCATCAGTAATGATTTGGTTTTCAAGTTGAACATGTTTAGAATAATACTGAAACAAGATGCCCTGCTCATTTCTTTTGTTGTCATTAGCAACAAGGTTTGATTGGTGAATTCTATTGACCTTTCTTAGAAGTATAAGAAGAAGATTCTCTTTTCTTATGAAGAAGGCTGTAGAATAGAATGGCTGAAACATTTCTGTAACAACATCAATAACACAAAGAAGGAGCTCAATTGTCTAAACAAATCTTGGAATTATTTGTTTGTATTTTTGAGATGAGACTTGATATGAATAATTTTGATTTTTCGAACTGCTGTCCTCATCTTTATTGTGGTATATTTAACCACAACGTTTTGGCTACTGTATACTCCGGCCTTCGGGTGTTCCTGTATCCGAGTACAGTAATGATCCGGCCTGGGAAATCATTTTTAATAGTTTGAAAGTTGATCAAACAGGTCTCGAAAGAGCTTTTGAAGATCTTATTCAAACAATGACATCATTATTTGAATGAGATCTTCAAAGTTCACCTGACGATGGTTGGAGGATACAGTGACCAAAACTTTGCATTTATACTTACAACAATAAAGATGAGGATAACAGTCTGAAACATTAAAATCATTCAAATCTTGAAATGTTAATTTACCATTTTTAACTTTCTATTCAGCAACACAAGTTGGTCAAAAGCCTTTGCAGTAAATTATCAGAATTCTTCCAGAGTGTCATATAGTACCTAAAAGAGGACAATGGAATTATCTATTTTCTATAAATAGTGAGCCTCAGTGGCCATTATTCCCAACAAAATTTGCTTTTGTGCCCTGGATAACATTATATAACCAAAACTTTATTTGTGGATAGTGTGTATTATATCGTAATTGCTTATTTTATAAAATGGCATTATTTCTTTTGCATTACTAGTAAAGTAATGTTAGCAGAGTGGCCTATGTGTTGGTATCAGTCAGAAGGTGAGGGAGTCCATCCCCTTTTTATTAGCACTAATTGTTTCACTAAGGTTGAGTATCACACCTACCATCAGCTCCCAGCTGCTTTATTACACAGATCAGATTACAGATACCATTTCTTGCCAACTCAGCACATGAGTAGCACAGAAAGTTGGCAGGGAATGTTATTGAATCTGAAATTTTAATGATTCTAAGGCAGATGTTCTACTAATCCTGAAAATGAATGAAAACAGCCTCGGCCAGGATTTGAACTCGCCTTGCAGATTTCATTTTCAGAACCTATATATATATATATATATATATATATATATATATACCAACCCCTCTGCACACACAGGATGACACAAGGTCAATTTCTTAAGTGGAGTTTAACAGGTTTGAATTCAGTCTTCCTTCTCCTAAACTGGTTACCTAATCATGGTTAAAGAGCCCAGTTTGCTCTGCTATTTGCTCATGACTGGAGGGAGAATTGGATTCATACCTTTCCCAAGGGTATTAGCGCCATGTGAAATGCAAACAACTTCATCCAGGAATTGAACTCGGGTGGACGAGAACCATTTCCTTCGACTCTAACCATTAGACCACGTGCCTTTTCAAAACCTATAACAATTACAGCTCACACATCTCTGCTAACATTTGATAAGAGGTTTGAATAAATAACCCCATTTTACACAATCTGTTATTTTTTTTTTTTTTTTTAATTTTTGTAATAACACCCACATGATCATCTTTAAACACTCCAGAATCTCTTTTGTCAGCTCTACTCTTCACAACAACAACAACAAAATCCGCTTACGATAAATAACAAGTATCAGACAGATGTTTTGCAACCGGATTGAAAGACGATCGGCCTTTGCAACACATTCTCAAGCTGCTAAAGGCCCCTGCGTGAATTCACCCCTAACCGACGGGGTCAGTCTTTTGGAGATGTAAACAGTTGCTCATTTGGGATTTTCCGAGAGAGATCTAAATTCTAACGTGGGTTTCTGGAGAAGAGCCAAAGTCAATTGCCGCCTCGTGGAAATTGAGAACGAGATTCCTATTCACACAGAGAACTCAGTGGTCATTATTCTAACAACGCTTCAAGAATGTGTTTTGAGGAACTCAATCGATAGCTTTTATAAAAGACATCCATTTATTTTCTATTCGGTAATCTTTTTATTTGTTCATATCTACTCAGGCCATTACAGAACGTGGTGCACTCATAGCTGCGGGTTTAAATGAAATCGTATTTGGTAATTCTATTTTTAATACAAAAGTTATCCTATTATAATGGAAGGTGTGGGCCTGCCTGTCTGAAACCTAAACTATGTCACCACTACCGTCAAAATCCCTTAGTTATTTACATTATATTCACAATGATTAACAATGTCCATGTCTTTTCATGTGCTATCACCCCAATTTGTTGTTTGAAGTATCCATATAATTGTTTTTATAATTATAATTGTTATAATTATATATTGTTCAGTAGAGCGTTCGGCTAGAAACCACAAGGTTCCAAGTTCGATACCGGTCCTCACCAACTCAGCGTATGAGTAGCACAGGGATCTGTGCGGTAAAGTAAGGAGCTGATGGTAGGTGTGGCGCTCCACCTCAGACGCCAAAACAATCTCCTTGGTCTAGCGCTATTGAAAAGGGGATAGACTCCCTCGCTGACTGGCTGATACCGACTTTAGGCTGCCCCGACAACTTACTTATAATTAAATATTATTATTGTTATTATTATTATTATTATTTAGTTTAATTTAGTTTTAGACTTAAAAGTTCTTTGGTCATCTTGTATTGCAGAATAACGACTCTTCGGAGAGTAAAGCATCTAAGTCAGCAAGTCTCCTCCGGTCTCCAGGATTCTTCTGAGTATTTTTAGCTGACCTTATCAATGTTGTAGTTTGGATGGTCTCAATTCTTCTTTGATTTCCAGTTCATCCAGACTCTTTTTCAAACCCCTGGGGACCATTACTTATTTATTATCATCATTGTCATATAAATATTATAATCATTATTTAGTTTAGTTTTGGCCTTAGAAGATCTTTGGTCATCTTGTGTTGCGGAATAATGACATTTGGGAGAGAAAAGCATTTAAATCAGAAAATGGATCAAATTTTGTTTCAATCGGAAATAGTGAAAAGATTCTGATTAATTAATAAAAAGAAAAAAGTTTAATGATTAAAACACAAAAATATATTTTTGATAAAGAAAAAAAAAGAAGATTTTTCAAAAACAGGCATAAAATTGCAAAATATCAACAACAACAACAAAAACAACAACAAAAAATGCATTTTGAAATTAGCGGGGTGCATCTTGCTATTGTCACAATGTTTAGAATAAAACAAAAACAAAAATAAAAATAAAAAAGCACATTCACTAGAAAAAGAAAAACAAACAACAAACAAAGCTAAAAAAAAATTAAATTAAAAAAGAAGTGAAAAAAAAAGCAGCAATGATTTAAACGATAACCTGCCCCCCCAAACCCCCCCCCCCCAAAAAAAAAAACAAAAAAAAAAAAAAACAACAAAAAAAATAAAATGAAATCAAACAAAAAAACAATCCATTGCAAAAACATAGCAGGATTAATTGCAATTGCAAGTGCGGCATTCAATTTAAATTTTGGAAAACAAAAACAAAAACAAAAAAAAATTTAAATAAAAAACAAGGCATCTATCAATCAATTTTTTAATCAACGAGAAAAATAAATCTAATGATCTACGTTATCTAACTACTTTTCTAGCAATTGTCTAAACATCTACTGGGAAGTGTTAGAATTAGAAAAATTAAGTCCGGCAATCCACGAAGAAATAATTGTCCACTCATGGAAAAAACAACCTCATTCCCTTATAAACCAGTTGGATTAGGATTTTTAGGGTTTTTAAGGGTTTTTAGGGTTTTTTTTTGTGGATTAGGATTAATAAGGATTAGTGAGAAATGTGGGAGAGTTGAAAAATGGGTGTTATGGTTAAGGAGTTATGCATGGGTAGCTTTAAAGGGAGTGAATTGAAGGAGTAGTGTCCATTGGTGTAAAAGATCAAGGTTAAAATGGTTTGAGATAAATTCTTTAAAAGGGTTAAGCTGCATTTTTAGAAGTTTTCATTCAGGGTTAAGAATTAGATAAAAATGTTTGTTTTAAAAAGCAAGCAAGCATTAAAAAGATTAGAAATATTGTATGTATATGTGTACCTCTGTATGTGTGTGTGTGTGTGTGTTTGTATATATATATATATATATATATATGGGGGTAAAATATATGAAAATATATGTGACAATACGTACAAAATAGAAAAACAATTTATTCCAGAAAAATGAATTTATTCTTGATGATGAAGTCAACGAGAACTCACCAGGCACCATTGACTCTGTGACTACACTATTCAAGCTAAGATATATCTATCTATCTATTTTATATATATATATATATATATATATATATATATATATATATATATATATATATATGTGTGTGTGTGTGTGTGTGTGCAGAATAAATGCATGATATATTGTGATGTATTTGATATTTTTGCAATGTTGATACATTTTTATATTTAACACATAAAATACAGAGATATTTTTTTTCAATTAGATGTAAGAAGCGTAAGATAGAAGCCAAAAAGGGAAAAATATTAAAGAAAGGTTTTCTAGGGAAAAAAAAAAAAGAAATTTAAATATGAAAGAAATTGAGGCTCTTTTTGAAATTTTGAACCAAGCAGACTAAGAAAAAAATTTTCCTAATTAAACAAAAAAAAATTATATATATATATATATGTAATTTTCAGGCACTTATTAGAAATCTTTGGTTACGATTCTTGCTTTGATGTGTTCTACATAACTAAAAAAAAAAATTCTTTATACAAATTAAAAATAATCAGATACATCTATTTCCGTGAGGATGGATCCTTCATTTAAAAAAAAGTTTTTATTTATTTTCGTAACATTATTTAACCTGGAAATGATCAGAGATATTGACATTTAGGGTTGATCAAAAAGATAATGTGTTGAACATTGATACAGAACTATTTAAGGCAATTGCTATCAGCTGAAAACAGTAAAGACTAAAGATTCTTTTTCTTCTTTAAACATTTTTATTCCCTTTTTTATTTAAATTTATTTTCAAAATGAATTTGTTTATTTTTTTCTTATTGATTTTAAGTGAACACAGGAAATGTTTCCTGCGTATCGGAATTTTTTTTTCGGGTTTCCTGCGAAAGAATACTCTGCTAAGTGCAACAGTTTATTTTTCAGATGTTGAAAATTCTAAATATCTATTTTTTTTAAATTGAACTCAAAAAGAGAAAAAATTGAGTGTGTTGTTCAAGATACGATTGACTAAACAGTGCTGGGCAGCGTTGTCAGTTATGTTATTAACTGGTTTCATAGGGGGGTTTGGGGTCTTCCAACATAAGACCCCCTCAGCAGTCAGACTCTGTTAGAAAACTCTAACTCGCTGTCTTTTTTTTTCAACGCCAACAGAAAAATGGCTTTAAATAGAGTATGCCAATGTAGTCCTCGGCCTCTTTACATCTGGTTGGCTAATTCTACAGCCAATCATTGTTCAGAGTCGTTTTTAAAATCAGGTTTGCGTGGCTCAGATATTTAAAAAAAATAATTCATTGGCATAGTAAAATTAAAAAATAAAGAAGAAACAAAAAATTGTTTGGATACAGTGCCTTCAATTTTGTGTTTATATTATTCACTGATTCTAAGTAAGAAGTGATCAGAGAGATAAGGTTTGCTTGTGTCAGTGCTACTGTATGGCTGCACCACTTTCCAATATTCAATGTTTGGGAAATTAACAGAAAGTTTAATATTGGCAAGTAGATGATGCCTATGTTTCAAAGGCATTTACAAGAAAGACATGAAGACATGCCACATAAACACCAACACATGGGAGGTCTGTACAGACAACTGGTACCTCACTGTCAAACAAGGCATGAGAAGCAGAGAAACAGAGAGGAAAATAGCCTCTACAGCAAAGAGCGCCAGAAGGAAGGAGAAACAGCAGTCTCAGTAAGTATCATTGTTTGAGTGTAGTCAGTGTATCAGAGACTGCTATAAAAAAATTGGCCTGCTCAGCCACTCGCGTATAAAACCATTTTGGTGGGGAGGACACTACCCTGTGCCATTGTTTTGGGTAGACAGAACAATGCCAATATATATATATATATTTTCAATGTTCAATGAATAGATGAACGAACACAATAATCAAGTTATCCGTGCACTTTTAAGATAGGTTAAGAAAAAATTTAGTGGATGATTTGTGCTCTCCGAGCGGATCTGGATCCGAAGTAAAAGATTAAATAGTCAATACAATTATTAATAAACAACTGTTGCACTTTTTAAATGTATATAATACTCTAAGCTTTTATTTTAAAAGTTAAAAAATGTAAGAATAATATAAGGAACTGCTTTGGGGATAGACTTTTTTTTATACTTGTATGTATTAATGAGAAGAGGCTTGATATGAATAATTTTAATATTTTGGACTCCTGTCCTCATCTTTATTGTGTATAAACCCAACGTCTGTTCAGGTGGGATTTTTTTGTTTAAATTACCTTAAAATAAATCATCATCAAATGATTACCCATGAATTAAAACGCAGTTTCAGAGCTGAAATTTTACCATTAATTTAAGGGGAATCTGAGCAGCATAAATAATTATTCAGAAATTTTCTTGTTCAACAAAAAAAAAAAAAATGAAAATTGAATTCTTGATACAAAGTGTTTTAAGCAAATTAAAAATTTGTTTTAAATATAAAAAAAAAAAGAGAGAGAATTTGTTATTTTAATAAAGTTAGTAAATAGCTGGGACCATGATGCATTATTTTTTTAAAAATGTTAATTCAGGGTTAGATTTTCTTGTTTTATTTTTTTGTTTCCAAAAAAATTGTTTTAGGTTTTTAGTGCGTTTTTTTTTTTATGGCTACACTGACCATTAGAAGGTGTTGGTGTTGGAACTGATGTTTGGCCAGTGGTTTTCCATGCATCTTCAGGGCAAGAACAGGGTGGACAAAACTGGCATGAGGGTTTGGGCTTCTGGTTGTTGGGAGCCTGAGGCGTCGTGGTGAAAATGGTGGTCTCCTGGGTAGGTGTTGTTGGTAGTGTTGAAGCAGTTGTTGAGACGACTTTGGTGGCTGTAGAATCCGATAACAATGAACAAACAAATCGAATTAGTTTATCTTTTACTTTGGGGGCTTCTTTTATTTTATTTTTTTTTTTAGATAGCTTTTTATTTTTTTAATTATTTTAAGAGTGTTCCCTTTTGCTTATTTAATTTTTTCTAGAATAAATAAATTATAAAAGCTTATGACTTAATTACTTACATCGTTGTAATTATATATCATTTTTAGCTCGTCTTTTTTACATCTTATATCCCTTGCTTTTTATCACAACTGTCCCATTATTAAACTAAAACAATTGAATAAGCAATATTAATCTGAAATATATAAACCTTTGACAACATCTGAACTTATATCCCTTTCAACCTGTCTTTATGTGACACTTTCCCATGGGTATTAGCAGTATGTGAAATTCAAATAGCTGCATCCAGGATTTGAATTCGTCTTGTCGTACCCATTTCCTACGAATCTAACCATTACACCATGTGTCTTCATATAAACTCATATAATATTCTATATATTTCTTAGAAATAAGGCGTACTAAATGACCCAGTTCAGCTCAGTCAGTTCAGCATCTTCCTAGATATTGTAAGGTCCTAGATTTGATGCTGGTTCCACGCCAACTTCGCACATGATTATCAAAGTATTGGTAATCTGATCTGTGCAGTAAAGCATTTCAGAAACTGAAGGAAGGTGTGGAACTTCACCTCAGCAAAAACAATCTCCCTGGTCTAGCACTAGTGAAAAGAGAATAGACTCATTCACTGTTCAGCTAATACCAACAACAGGCCACTCCCCAGACTTTACTTTTTTACTATAATGGTTATTTCTTTTACTCATTTCATATTCTACAAATTTCTTATAAATAAAGAATACTAGAAAACCAATCTTGTCCGAGCCTTTTTGTAACAACAGTCCATTATGATACGGGTGCATCTATTTAGGAAGGAGTGAAAGATTCTAATTAGTATTTTATAATTATTCTTCATTAGGTCAATAATTTGAATGATTAAAAAGAGGACATTTAGTGAAAGTGAAGACCACACGAGTTAGATGAGAAATTATTTATTGCTCTAGCAGAATTCTTGGTATGGTGTGCTATTTTTTTTGGGTTATTGTTACATACACACATTTAAAAAAAGGGTCTGAATTACTCTTCTTGCAAACAAGTTTCAATGAATGTAACAGACAAGGAATTTCTGCTTAACTTTAAAATTAAATTATATTCTAGTGAATTTGTATCAAAATTAAGGGAGTTTAGGAACTTTCTAAGTGTTTTTGACCATTCTCTAGGCCATGTCTTATTCTAAAAGTTGGCAGGAGGGCAGCTGGAAACACTTGCACCTAGAGAAAAGATCTGGGTGTATTCTAACACTCCCTTAACCCTGAAATAATTTTTTTAAAATTAAAATGTAAATCATTTTCTAAATCATTTTCTAATCAAAATCCATTAATTTCAACATTTTTTCACATCAAGTCAAAATGAGCTACCTTGCTTTCTAAACCGAAAACCAACTACTAACAATATTTATCAACTACTCCACACAAGTAGGATGTGACACAAAGTCAACTTATTAAGCTGACTTTAACAGGTTTGAATTGAGAGTTTTCTTTTTCCTAGACTGGTTACCAAACTAAGGTTAAAGATCCCAGTATGGTCTACTATATACGGATAGCTAGAGGGAGAATAGTTGGACACATAACATATGTGAAAAGCAAAAAGCCTCGTCCAGGATTTGAGCTCAGTTTGTTGAGTCCATTTCCTATGTCGGCAACAATCACACTAGAAACTCCAACCATTATGTAATGGATATAGAATAAAAATCTGAGGTTTATGATAAAAAGCAACAGTAATAAGATGACAGAAAGACGAGTGAAAAATTAATTATGAAAATATGTATTTTTTTTTTTATTCTTTAGAATCCATTTTTGCGTGTATCAAAATGTATATCGGAAATTTTAGAGAAATTTTTTTTATTTGAATTTTCTAAATTTGATTTATTTTTTGATGTTGGACATTTTTTTATTGATTTTTTTTTATCTATTTATTGATTATTGATTTTTTAAAAAATATTTATTTGATTATTTTAATTCTTTTATTTAAAAGTTTAGATTTTTATCTTTCAAATTTTTTTGCATATTGTAAAAATAGTAACAAAGAGAATTTGAGATATTTTATTATTATATCCGTCGCTGTCAAAAAAATTTTTTTGGCTTTCTTTTCGTATTGAATTACAGTGGGACAACTTAATCGTAAAAGAACATTTTTTAAAGATTATTTTTGGAGAAAAATCTGAGATTTGTTTTTTTCTTTAATTTCTATGGCTTTTGTTTTTATGCATTTATCTTTGCTATATTACTTATAATTTGTCTAATCAAAAATCAATTGTTTCTTTCAAGTATTAACCATTCAAGATTCATCCTATAAACTGTTTGGTTGAGTTTTTTAATTCTTTTTTCCTCTAATTTTCTTTATTTGTTTTACTAATAGATTATCTTAAAAGGATTTGCATGGTATTTTTTTTATTTTTATTTTCCTCTGTTGCCAAAGATTCTTTTTTTCCTTATAACGTTTCCAAATTTGAATGTGCTTTTTGTTTTCAAAATCTGGCCTAGTTCTTTATCTATTTTGAAACCTCTATAGACTTTATATCATACAAACACCCACAGACATAGAAGTTGTATTTAAAGGGTGATTGAAAAGTAACTCCTTATTTTAAACTATTTATAATTTCTTTATATGCAGTTCCATTTTTCTCAATTATTTAATGTATGTTCCTTAATATACAGAGTGATTGAAAAGTAACTCCCTATTTTAAACTATTTATAATCTTTTTATATACAGTTCCATTTTTCTCAATTCTTTAATGTATGTTCCTTAATATACAGAGTGATTAAAAAGTAACTCCCTATTTTAAACTATTTATAATCTTTTTATATGCAGTTCCATTTTTCTCAATTCTTTAATGTATGTTCCTTAATGTAAGACAATTAAATATGTGTTGTTTTCCTTTTCAGATTGGGTGATTTGTTTCAAAATTCTAAGCCCTATAAAGATGACTGGACATATAACTCTAATTTCCAAGCTGCTGGAGATGAATACAAGTGACCATATAGAATTTTACATAAAACTCCAGGTTATGTGTGTTATTTTCCTATTCATTTTTTGTACAAAGAAGGATTCAGAAATAAATTATAAGATTTTTAAAAGAGAGAAGAGAGTTAGTTTATAATCACCCTGTATATACAATGATGATATAAAATCTTTTGTCAAGCAAATTCTTGGAATGTATACTGAGAACTGAACTCAATACCACTAGCTTTGAAAATTAATGAAAAAAGAAGTGGGAAGGACCAGTGTGGATGTGTGGATGATTTTGAGAGGACCTATTTCTGCCTTGTATGTATCTACCAAACTCCTCCAAATGAGCAGAATGTGACACAAGGTCAATTTCCAAGAGGGATTTAACAGGTTTGAATTCAGAGTTTTCCTTCTCTTTGCCTGGTGTCATGATTAAAGAGCCTGGTGTTCCCCACTATTTACCCACAACTAGAGTTAGAACAGATTCATACCTATATTGATGATATAGTTTACTATGTTTATATGTAAACAGTGCTCAATATCATCAATATAGCTGTATATTTAATGGATATATATATATATATATATATATATATATATATATATAAATAAAGTAAAGTCGTCTGGGGGGGCTAATATCGGTATAAACCATACAGCGAGGGAGTCTATCCCCTTTTCACTAGCGCTAGACCAAGGAGATTATTTTAGCATCTGAGGTGGAGCGCCACACCTACCATCAGCTCCTTACTTTACCGCACATATCCCTGTGCTACTCATACGCTGAGTTGGCGAGGACCGGTATCGAACTAAGAACCTTGTGGTTTCTAGCCAAACGCTCTACCGACTGAGCTAATCCGGCCCTATATATATATATATATATATATATATATATATA
>CM042154.1:85650097-85652597 GCA_023376005.1 Doryteuthis pealeii | reverse complement strand
GGTCGATGAGCCAAATGCTCCAATGATAATAACCATTTCACCACATGCCTTCTACATCAATACACACACACACATATATATATATATACATACAATATAATATAATAAGATAAATATATAAAGGTTTTACATATCTATTTATTAGGTGACAAAGGAACAATCACAACCATATTGGTTTCATGCGATGCAATCATCAGGTGAAGATGTTTCAAATGTAAGGAAAATCGAAAACCAATATATATATATATATATATTCACGAACAGAAACACATCTCCCACACCTCTATCCACCAGCATTCTCGAGTATTGTGCTTCATGAGTTACTGATTTTTGGGATCAAGTAGAGTTTTGAGGTTCAAGCCTCATCACTGCAATCTAATAAGGAATTAACTGACACCCGTCGATTTACGCTCAAATTGCACGGCTCTCCTATAAAACGTATGTGAGCCCTTGTCATAAATACCTATGTATGTATTTATCAGTTAAATTTTCCATCCTTGCTTGTTGGTAGCCGATGGTCCAGTGGTTAAGAACTATGACTGATGAAAAATCGGTTGGCTTTCGACCCGGGTAGAATGTAGCCCAGTCACACTAAGGCTATATATATATATATATATATATATATATATATATATATATATATATATATATATATATATATATTCATTCATGAATAATGATGATATGCATTCATAAGTTGAGCATGCATACACGTTTGTATACCTAGCCATACTAAGGAGACGTGATACGTCAAAACACGGTGTCACTGCCTGACTATATATATATATATATATATATATATATATATATATATATATATTAATAAATTTGAAAAAACAAGTGTTCCAAAAATCAGATGAATTTATTTATCGGCACTTAAATGTTTCGGTTTCTTTAAACCTTTATCATGGGGTGAAGAAATTGATGGATGTTTTATAGATGACAGGAGATAAACAAATCTTTATAATTTTTTTTGTTGTGAATTTTATAAAGTTTTTTTTTTACCTCCAGTCATCTATAGAACATCCATCAATTTCTTCACCCCATAATATATCCTGATGAAGGTTTAAAGAAACCGAAACGTTTAAGCGCCGATAAATAAATTCATCTGATTTTTGGAACACTTGTTTTTCAAATTTCTTAATATTGTCGGATTTATTTTCATATTTACTCCCACATATATATATATATATATATATATATATATATATTCATTCGTGAATAATGATGATATGCATTCATAAGTTAAGCATGCATACACGTATGTATACCAATTATACATGCTGACATATAGGCATATGCATATTCACGCATATGTGCACGTTCATCAGCAACCAATAAATGCACATTTTTATAACAATCAATATGCACATGCCCATATGTACATCGCATCCAACCAACCCCAGCAAAAAATCTTTAAAAGAAAAAAGAAGAAAAAACTAACAATTCCACCAATCCTGTTTTCTTTGTAATGATGGTTCGCGTTGAATTAGATTTAGGAACCGAACATAACATTCATTTCTATAATAAGATCGTTATAAACTTAATTAGGCAATTTAATTAAAAATAAAAGAAATATTTTTTAAAAATAGTAAAAAACAAAGAAAGAAAAACCCAAAATCTTTTGAACCAGTTTTATATTCTTTGACAAAATAAAAAAGATTCTTTTATGTCATTTTTGGCAGAAAATTCTTCAGATTTCTTCTCTTTTTTAATATTTGATATTCTTAATCTGTTTTTTGTTTTTTTTTAGTCTCGTTTTATTTAGATGTTTTTAGTTTCCAAAATTTAATGAGCAAAAATTACTTAAATTACCTGTCCCTGCCTTTACAATCTTCAAGTGATCAAAGAGACTCTCAAAAAGCACAAGGTATGAATATATATATACACGTCGAAACAGGACTATATGTGGATCTATATATATATATATATATATATATATATATATATATATATGTGTGTGTGTGTGTGTGTGTGTGTGTGTGTGTTAGTACACAGGTGTTAAAGAAATTTAAATTGTTTTTGAGAAAAAACGAAATAGGATTGTGACACTGCAGTGATTATTTGTTTGTTTTGTTTGTTTTTGTTCTTTTATGTTCGTAATATCGTTGTTTATTTCTGTATTCAGATTTTGTGTTTGGTGAATATTTTACTTTTGCTTAAAAAGGCTGCGCGAAAATTCTATCCTATGAGAGGTTATGAAAATGAACAATCACAAAAATAAAAGACTAATTCCTTGCCTGTAAAAATCTTTTAAAAAAGTGTAAATGATTATGAAGAAAAGATGAAAGAGAAGGAGAGGCCGATTAGATTTTCTGTTGTGTTTTGTTTTTTTTGTTTTTTTAAATAAATAAAGAATGAATGTTTGATAGAGTGTGGGTAAAGAGAGGGTTAATAGAAAGAAAAGGAAGATTAGATTTTTAGGGGGTGGTAAGAGTAAAGAGAGAGAAAGGTGAAGGAAGAAAAATAGGGAAAGAAAGAATACTTGACAGGGAGTGGG
>CM042154.1:85630097-85637597 GCA_023376005.1 Doryteuthis pealeii | reverse complement strand
GAGGTGTATTAAATGGTACCCATGAACAGGTATATTAAATGGTACCCATGAAGAGGTGTATTAATTTAGGCAAATCAGCTTCAATATCTACTCCTCATTTTGTAATAATTTTCACATATTTGTCTGTTCATTTGCTTTCATAATATTTATTTTAAGTTGTAAAGATTTGATAGTTTGGTTGATTAGATTTTACGGCATGTCAACCCTTTTAGGTTATTTTATACTGAAGACGTTTTGTTTTATTCATTCTTGATTTATATTCAAAATCTTTTTAAACATCTTTCTTCAAACTCATCTTTACTATTCAACACAAAGATGCGATCCTAACAATTACTGCCACTCCGTTTCAGGGCGGAGCTGGGAATAATAGTGATGAAAGGGTACTCCACACTTCCCAGAGCTCTAGAATTGGAACAACATTAGATGCAGTTTAATGTCATACCCACGATCCTAAGTCCCGCAGTCACCCCTTTCACATATGATAAAAAAAGGTTGGGGGGCTTACCATAAAGGCAATAGGGTCACCCTTCTAGCGTAAGTAAGTATCAATGGGGTGTGTTGCATGTCATCGACTGCTCAGCCACCAGAGTTCCACCCTTAAGCATCAAGGGTCACCAATAGATTGGCACACTAAGGGGAGGGGTGTAACCCGCTGCAAAGATGCTGTCGGTGTATTCTTTTTCTTCAGCCGACAGGGCAATGTAGTAAAGAGACTTTATGGACACCCTGTATACTTTTTAAAAACCTGGTTGATATATTTCTAGGAAAAACCCTCAGATAAATAGCAAATAAATAAGTCATACATTTTTTTTTAGGTAGGGCTAGTATATCATTTACATATTTGATTAAAAAATAATGAGATAATCTTGAAATCAACAGAATTTGCAAATCGCTTTGTCTTGGAGAAACTTTTGCAGTATGCGGTAGCAGTTCTAAAGTCAGCGTATGTTTACGTAGGGGGGGGGTTCTCCGAAGAGATCAATTTCTATTCTTCAGAATTGTTTGAGTCGGGCAGTGGTCAGTTACCAAGGTTGCTGGATTATATCTCTAATTTATTTTTAGATTTTCAGTTTTGTAGATGTTTAATTTTAGTTTAGAAATGTAAGATTTTATTAAATTTGACTTAAGATAGCGAGTTTAGTACTTATTACTGTCCCATAATGAATGTTACGTTTGATATATCAAATTTATGTGAAAATTTAACAACTATTTTGGGACAGATATTCTACTTAGTAATCTTACGTGAAAAATGAACTGAACAATTTTATTTCTATATTACCCATAATGAATCTGTAAGAATTGTAGTCTATTATTTATAAAAATAATTTTCTCATCTTTATTTATTATATATAGTAGGTATGATTAATTAAATTTATATGCAAATTTAACTACTATTATGGGATAGATATTGTTCTTAGTAATCTTAGGGAAAAAAGAATTGGATTTTTTAAAAATATTACCCATGATGCATCTCTAAAAATTTTATTATTTCTAGAAAAATATTCTCATCTTTACTTATCATAATAATTTTGGATTTTTTGAAAAGGTATGATATTCGGGTTGTGATTGATTAATGTCTTCTGTTCCTTTTCTTTAATATAGTTCTAATATTTTAGTCCCAAAATAATAAACCGATAAAATATTTAATTTTTACTATTTTAATGTTATATATTTATTTGCAAAATTAGGTTTTATTTCTTTTAAATGGGTATTTTTTAAACATCTGCTTTTAAATTAGAATCATATTTTTTTCTTATTTTTGCGTCGAATAGAAAATAATTTTATAATGACAAAAATAAGCAAATGAAAACATTACAACATTTGAAGGTGAAAAAAATCTTCGACTCAAAATAAAAAAAAAAAATAAAAAAAAAAAAATAAAAATAAGCATAGATAACATCAGTGAAAGAAACATGCAAGCAAATAATGTATACAAAAAAAGAAAGGACTAGAAAAATATATAGACATGCGCACGTTAACACACACACACATATATATATATATATACATATATATAGATATATAAATAAATAAACAAATATATATATATATATATATATATATATATATATATATAATGGTATACACAGGAATAACCTACTCGAGTTTCACCAAAAGGATCATCAGGTTTAAATCCACTGAATTAATCCAGATATTGATTAATTGCAGCCGATTGTACGCGTGGATTTTAAATTTGCTCAACTTATGTATCGAGCACTTTCTTTTTTGTATATTTGTTATATCGCTGTCTTATCATTGTGAAACTTGTATCAACTAACCATTGTGACCAATTTCACCGGTAAGTCACCATTTTCATTTAAAATCACATATATATATATATATATATATATATATATATATATATATAAACGACGTGACATTTAAAAATGTAAACAAATATCTTAGCGAAGGTTAAATAATCAAACCAGCACGCAGCGTTCCTACTGTACTCTGCAGGTCTACAACAACCCCCCCTTTTTTTTTTTTTACCTCCGTTTGTTTTTAATTGATTAAATTAATTAATCGCAGATAACCCTGATGATCTGAACGAGGTGAAACTCGAGTAGGCTATGTGACTATACCATTTTATTGGATATATGAATATATAGATATATAATGTGTGCTTACGTGTGCATGTGTATCAACCACTTTTGTAGGTTTTTTTTTTTCAGACCCAAAAATATGCACATACATAAATACGAAAACATACACATAGATATAAATCTTAAAGTACTTAGGAGAAGAAAAGAAATAAGAGAATAATTAACATTTGATTCAAGGCCCAAAACATTCAATATCGCATTGTATTGAAAGAAATATAAAAAAGAATAAAGAAATACAAAGACTCACATTCAAAGAGAAGAAAGAGAAAAAGAATGAAAGGTCAGAAGTAGATTAGAAAAAAAAAGGAAAAAAAAAAAAAGAAGAAAAGTTCTGCAAAATAAAAAAAAGTAAAATAAACAGTTCATCATAAAAGCAAAAGAGAGAAATGAAATAAAATAAGGAAACCAACCAACCAACCAAGCAAACAAACAAATAAACAAACAAGCAGCCTATAAAACCTACACAACATAAGAGCCTCGTATATGTCTCTGAATGATTTATTTAGATATTTCTAATCCTATTATAATAGTTAACTTATGCACGCCTAGCTGATCCCATATTTAAAAAAAAAGTCCAGTTTGATATATACATATATATATATATTTACCAACCCCTCCGCACAAGCAGAATGTGACACAAGGTCAATTTCTTGAGCGGAGTTAAACGGGTTTGAATTCAGAGTTTCTTCTAGACTGGTTACCAAGGTTAAAGAGCCCAATCTTCCCTGCTATTTACCCCTACCTGGAGGTAGAATTGGATTCATACCATTTCCAAGGATATTAGCGTCATGTGAAATGCAAACAGCTTCGTTCAGGAATTGAACTCGGGTTGACGAGTCCATTCTCTACGAATCTAACCATTAAACCATGCGCCTCTAAAATCCTATTATAATAGTTTTCTTATGCACGCCTAGCTGATCCCATATTAAAAAAGGTCCAGTTTAATATGTATATTTTTTTTCTTCGGTAGTTAGGATCTTTCCACGTGTGGTTTAACCAAGCTGATGCGGGTAGACCGTAAGGAGAGCTCAATGTGTCTAGTGCCAGTGAATGGAAGGACAGAGCAAGATATTCAATAAATGAAGGAAAAAACCTTTAAACTTGTTTCATTACAATAATTTATTTCAACCGTATTACTACGGCATCTTCAGGTAAGAGTCATGTTCTTGTGATTACCTGAAGATGCGTAGTAATACGGTTGAAATGAATTATTGTAATGAAACAAGTTTAAAGTTTTTTCCTTCATTTATATATATATATATATATATATATATATATATGTGTGTGTGTGTGTGTGTGTGTGTGTGTGTGTCGTCTAATTTTCACATTAACTTTTCCGTTGCACTGGCATTAGTATTTTATCCAAGAATTCTTATCATATTATAAACATAGAGCTATTTTGGTGAAAGTTTCTCTGTTATAAGATGGGCAGTTGTAGAGGTTCCTTCCGATCAATTGGCTAGTCCCAAGTATCTATATGATTGTTCTTTGAGGAAGCATTTCACTTAGCGCTAATACCCTTTGGAAAGGTATGAATCTTACTCTCCCTCCAGCTATGGGTAAATAGTAGGGCAGACTTGGCTCTTTAACCATGGTTGGGCAACTGGTCTAGGAGAAGGAAAACTCTGAATTCAAACCTGATAAACTCCGCTTAAGAAATTGACCTTGTGTCGCATCCTGCTCGTGCGGAGGGGTTGGTAAATATATATATGATTGTTCTAACCCTATTGCCCTTATGGCAATAAGCCCCAACCGTTTTTTTCATATATGTGCTAGAAGGCAGTGGCTGAGGGGCATGTCCTGGGTACAATGTTTGTTCCATATTGGAGACATTGTTAGTGTGGTGAATTTTCAAGGGAGGCCAAAATGGCTGTCCGAAGTTTTAGAGGAGCAACTTGGTAATATTTTCAAATTGGTACAAAAATGTTAATTAACTTCATTTGGTTCACTTTAGTTCGGATTGGTTTGTTTAATAGTATAATAACCCTGTGATCTATTTAATGCCAAAACTAGTAGACTGTAAGATAAACGTTAGTACTCACGTTTTCTTACAGGTGTATTTTTGTAGATGTATTTCATGAATGTATCTTATATCTGATTCATAATTTTTTATATATATTTTTATTTCTCTAAAGAAGGATAAAATGTCATTCATGTTAGTGTTCTCAAACAAATCCCTCTTATTATTTGCGTTGAAATATTTATTTCTGATTGGAACGAAAACTCTACACTCCATGAAGTAAAACAGATAAGCAAAGTCGAATTTTCCTAATCCCATTATTGTTTGATGGTTTGTCACCATTAAAGACGATGAATTTTCTTTTCACGTAAGCTAAAACCTTTTCCCTCTTCGTATATTCACCTTATCATCAATGATATCTTCTTTTTTGTTTCACTGATTTTCATCTTAGACAAGAAACATATACAAGGCTCATTTAAAATAAAATAAAAAAAAAAAACAACATATATTCTAATAACAAAAGAATTAAATAAAAGGGAAGACATAGGAGAAGTGAAATAAGCAAAGAGGAATAAAAATGGACAGGCAAGTAGCCAGCTTCATAAACAGTGTACATCTCATACTTTATATCTTATTATAATGGAGATTGTGTGTTTTTCTGTCTGTAACCGAAACTATATTACTACTCAATTCACAGTTCCCTTTGTTATTTACATCACATTCTCCATGATTTTATTTTTATTTAAACCTCAATGAATAATAAAATTGTTTTACATTATTAAGACTGTTGACCATATCTACATACTAATAATACGCAATTGTATTTATATATACAACAAAATACTGGTTTACAGTGTGATTGGAAGGCTAATTTGCATATTGATCTTAAAAAATTGATTTTAATAAATATATGCTAAGTATTATTGATTTCTAATTGTTTGGTTTTATTTTATTGAATATGAGCAAAAATCTCTGGGATAAGAAATTCATTAACAAGAACAAATAACTGTAATATTATCCTTTACTTCCTATTTTAGTAAAGAGTTAAATTAGGAAAATTTACCAATGAAAGACGGGAGTAATGAAAAATGATGGAAGAGTTAGTTTCAAAGCTGTTCTATTTTTCGATAATACCCCCTCTGTTCCAAATCATTTTATCTGCATTCTTATTTAGTGTTATTAGCCTTTCTAATTTAACATGATATTTTATTATATTAAAACTTAAAAACTTGCACCCGGAGGGTGCATAAATTTGCTAGTATATATATATATATATATATATATATATATATATATATATATATATGAATGTAAGGTATCCAAATGACTGGTTGTAAGGGATGATTCTATTTGGGATCTTCAAAACCTCACTGTATAACCATTCTGTATGGTCTTGTTGATACTAGCATATAATTCATACAAGGATTTTTATAAATCCTACAGACAGCTCAATGTATAATAGTTAATAAATTAGATTATAAAATTCGTCTAATGAGGCTGGCCTCTTAAGGATTTAAATTTAAAAGACTTTTGAGTTTCTGGTCGAAATAAACTATTATGGAATGACGGTTTATTAAGTTTTTCGTTCTTTGAAAATTATATATATATATATATATATATATATATATATATATATATATATTGAATTTTAGATTATTCGATATAGAAAGTGACTAGCCTACATTGTTTGGTGCAATGTTTAGCCAGATGGGCTAACGGATCATTAATTGTGAGTTCGATACTCACTGTGTGCCCCATAATTCTGACCTTATACCAAACTTAGCTAAGCTTAGAAAATGATTAGAGCACCTTGTTTAGTGTAATGGTTAACAAGATGGCTTACCAGACCATTGTTAGTGAGTTCAAGACTCACTGAACATTTTTTATTTTTATATTACCCATAATGAATCTGTAAGAATTGTAGTCTATTATTTATAGAACGAACTTTTCTCATCTTTATTTATTATATATAGTAGGTTTGATTAATTAAATTTATATGCAAATTTAACTACTATTATGGGATAGATATTGTTCTTAGTAATCTTAAGGGAAAAAGAACTGGATTTTTTAAAATATTATCCATGATGCATCTCTAACAATTTTATTATTTCTAGAAAAATATTCTCATCTTTACTTATCATAATAATTTTGGATTTTTTGAAAAGATATGATATTCGGGTTGTGATTGATTAATGATATGTTTGCTGTTCTTTTTCTTAATTTAATATAGTTCTAATATTTTAGTCCCAAAATAATAAAGAATAACCGATAAAATATCTGGCCATATGTCAAAATTAAATATAGGCTAGCAGAACATTGCGAGTAAGTTCGATTCTCACTGGGTGCCCTATACTTCAGGTATTCTTTGATGCTTTCTTTATGTGACCTTGAAAATCATAGTAGTATTATCGGATTCCTTAAATACTTTTCGAGAGGAGTATACAGTCAAAATATGAAGCTGGCACTTTGAGAAATATATAAAAATAGAAATAAGTTATTACCAAATGTTTTTCTTTTTTAAATGTTTAGATTATTCGATAGAGGAAATTAAAATACGAAATGCAAGGGGTAATAAGAGAAAATCAGTCGGCAGGGAATTTCGACAGAACCGGAAAGGGAAGATAAATAACGAACAAAAAAAAAAAAAGGAAAAAAATCAATACTGATCTAGATAAAAAAATACTTACCGTTCAACTCCTCTTCTTCGCACATAGCATGGATTCCCACACGAATATTTTGGATTCGAGAGATACTAGAGAAACAAAAAAAAGATTTTGCTCTTAGAAATGCAATGAATCTTGAAAGGCAATGAAGATCTTTTAAAATTGGCCAAAAGTTATTTACAATTATGGGAAATTTTGGAAGAAATGACAATTTTTAAGATATTAAGCCAAATCATTATTTTAGAAATTTTGAAATCAATAATTGAAATCTTTC
>CM042154.1:85595097-85625097 GCA_023376005.1 Doryteuthis pealeii | reverse complement strand
CCGACGAAAGGATACTCACACTCCTAGAGCTTAGAATTGAACCTCACCATAGATGCAGTTTAACATCATACCCAGGACAACGTTTTTAAACATTTTTTTAAAATATTTTTTTCTATTTAACCCATAGATGGGACACTAACAGGTACTACCACTGCAAGTCAGAACGGACTGAGAGTGTTGATAATGAAAGGATACTCCACATTCCCTAGAGCTCCAGAATTGGAACCTCACCATTAGATGAAGTTTAACTTCATACCTAGGACAACGTTTTTAAACAATTTTTTAAAACTATTTTTTCTGTTTAACCCATGGGACATTAACAGGTACTACCACTGCAAGTCATAATGGACTTGAGAGTGTTGCCGATTAAAGGATACTCCACACTCCCTAGAGCTCCAGAATTGGAACCTCACCATTAGATGCAGTTTAACTTCATACACAGGACAACGTTTTTTTTTTTTAAACTATTTTTTTCTATTTAACTCATAGGGACACTAACAGGTACTACCTCTGCAATCAGAATGGACTTGAGAGTGTTGCCGATGATAGGATACTCCACACTCCCCAGAGCTCCAGAATTGGAACCTCACCATTAGATGCAGTTTAACGTCATACCCAGGAGAATTTTTTTAAAACTAATTTTTACTGTTTAACCCATGGGACACTAACAGGTACTACCACAGCAAGTCAGAATGGACATGAGAGTGGTGCCGATGAAAGGATACTCCACACTCCCTAGAGCTCCAGCATTGTAACCTCACCATTAGATGCAGTTTAACGTCGTATTCAGGACTACGTTTTTAAACTAATCTTTTCTGTTTAACCCATGGGACAGTAACAGGTACTACCACAGCAAGTCAGAATGGACATGAGAGTGTTGCCGATGATAGGATACTCCACACTCCCTAGAGCTCCAGCATTGGAACCTCACCATTAAGATGCAGTTTAACTTCATACCCAGGACACATTAATGGAAGTGAATCATTTGTCATTTTAGTAAAGAATAATGATTCCACGTTTTCAAAAAGACCAAAAAAAAAAAAAAAAAGAAAGAAATGATATAAAGAATTAAAAAAGAAAGAGAATCTAAAAAGAGAGAAGAAGATATGAAGAGTCCTCTCAAGTGACGAGAGCTTTCAATCTTAGACACATTGCAGAAAAGACGAAAACAAAAAACGAAATTTAGAGATGATAATATCATTAGACATATTGTAAGGAATTTGAAAGAAAGGATTAAACGGATTTAAAGATTTAATTTCCCTTTCGCTCCTCCCATTTTCCTTCCCCCCAACACCGTTCGGTTTTTCGATGGACATCTTAAGCATTTGACAATTTCAACAACATATGCTCATCAGCAGGTCCTTGAGCAAGTACATTGTTCTTGGTTTCTTTAAAATGTCTTTATATGTTTTCAAAATTGCATAAAGCTCACTTATATTAGATTTAATTATACCACTTATTGTTATGAGAATCGAGTGATGTTCGTAATAGAAATGCACAAAGGAAAAACTGCTATAAAATTACATTAATGTTAAATCTCTCTCTCTCTCTCTCTCTCTCTCTCTCTCTCTGCACACAGACACGCACACACATGTAGGCACATTTAATAAGCTTTGATTTTATCAGGCTTTTTGTAATATTGTCGAGATACGTAAATTTGAAAAAAAAAATTAAATAATAATGGCGAATGCAACTTTAATTATATTTACTGTCTTCTCTTTTAAAAAGATATCTCCTCTCTCTTTCTCTTCTTTCTCCTCTTTCTTTTCTCTTTCTTCTCCTCTCTCTTCTCCTCTTTCTTTTCCTTCTTTCTTGTCTTTCTTCTTTATTTCTCTCTCTCTTTTCGCTTCTTCCTACTCTTTCTTTCCCCTTCTCTCTCTCTCTCTCTATCTCTCTCTCTCTATTTCCTAATATTTCTCCCCTCCCCTACACTTTCTTCTCTTTCTTGCCCACTCTTTCTCTTCTATCTTTCCCACTCTTTCTCCACTCTCTTCTCCCTGCTTTCACCTCTCTCTCTTTTTCTTATTCTTTCCCCTCTCTCTTTTCCCTTCTCTCTCTCTCTCTCTCCCTCTCTCTCTTCTTTTCTCTCTCTTTTTCTTCTTTCTCTCTCTTTTCCTTTTCGCTCTTTTTTCAGTCTTTCTCCGCTCTCTTTCCTTTGATTTTCCCTCTTACTTTTCCCTGCCTTCGCCTTTCTCACTCTCCTCTTTTTCCCTTCGTTCCCCACTCTTTTCTTCTCTTCCTCCTCTCCCCTCTTTTCTAGGCTCGCATGTCAGAAAGCATTTTGCCAAACTACCACTCTGTAGCTATAAATAGCAAGGACAAAAACGTATGAGTTCTTGGTAGGAAGGTTCAATCTCTACTGCCATGCCACCAACACCTGTCATTGACATTATTAGCCAAACAATAAAATAGAAGGGAATTAGATTCAGGGCACTGCTTTTGTTTATCACTGGTTAGAAATGCAGGGATACTGAATGGTGACTATGATGGAAGCTAGAATTGTGTAGCTGAAAAACTTGCCGTAGCTCTTTGGGTAGTTTTTCATGGAAATAAATATCAGGTTTTATTTTTAGTCCCCGGAAAGAAAAACAAGAATCAGCCAATAATAATAAAATACAGACGAAAATAGCGAGGCAATCAATGGTTAATTTATGTATTTATGGCTGGTTTAGCTCAGTCGGTAGAGCATCTACGGAAGAACCACAAGGTTCAGGGTTTGATATCGGTCGTCGCTAACTCAGCGCATGAGTAGCATGGTTTGGATTTGTGCGGTAAAATGGGCACCTGACAGTAGATTTCGCCCCCCACTTTAAAAATCTGGAGACACTGGTGGTGACCATGTAGGCAGAGTGTATTTGTAGCTGAAAAACTTGCTGTAGCTCTTGGGGGAAATAAACATCTGGTTTTATTTTTGGGTCTGTCCTTCATCGTATTGAGGAAGCATTGCAATATAAAGAGGAATAATAACTATTGGGAACGAGCATGTCGATTATAGTCCACGAAAAAAAAAAACAAGAATAAGAAAAAAAAATGGATACAGGCGAATATAGCAAGGCAATCAGTAGGAATTACTAATCCTATAGCCTTGTGGAATTGGTCGGCCATCTCAACATCTATTTTTTTT
The DNA here is from genome assembly GCA_023376005.1 of Doryteuthis pealeii. Lineage (NCBI taxonomy): Eukaryota > Metazoa > Mollusca > Cephalopoda > Myopsida > Loliginidae > Doryteuthis > Doryteuthis pealeii. Next base: position 85,621,973 of record CM042154.1, on the reverse strand, counting down.
TCCTTGGTTGTGGCAAGTGTCCATGAGATGTTATCAAGGATTTGAAAAGCTTATTCTTTACTTGACTAAAATCTTTTCTCGAGATGCGAAGTGGATTGGGGGGTGGGGGATGGAGTGTTCGTCTTGGCATCATCAAATACGAGGAGGCCTCTAGAAAAAAAACTGCTTTGATTGTGCAGGGCACCACTAGAGATTTCAATAATCGGTTTTGGCATAGATCCCGCTGTGGGGAATTTTTTTTTTAAATCTCTGTTTTTTTCTTTCTCTCTCTCTCTATCTTTCTTTCTCTGCTCTGAGAATCGGTAAATTCTTGAAGACCACTGTATGGATTTTACATGATGCGATCTTAAAAACAATGTTATTTTAACATCTTTCAGAGCAATACACTTTTTTTGGCGGCGCCCATCTCCTCTTCCATGTCCACTATTACAATAGAATCTAATCGGTTAGCGAATTCTTGCAGAGCACAACTGTATGAAACAAATAGATCTTATGGATTTTACATAAGATCTTGAAAACAATGTTGTTATATTAGTATCTCTCAGAGCAATATAGGTTATTTGGCGGCACCCATCTCCTCTCCCATGACCACTATTACAATAGAATCTAATCGGTTAGCGAATTCTTGCAGAGCACTACTGTATGAAACCACTATTACAATGAAATCTAATATGTCAATAGGTCATCAAATGAATAAAAATATTTAACGTACTTTATAATTGGGCACGTTTAGCTCAGTCGGTAGAACACCTTCCTAGGAATCGCAAGGTTTATCGTTTAATACCGGTCCCCGCAAACTCAGCGCATGAGTAGCATAATCTGTGCGGTAAAGAGGGAAGCCGACGTTATGTGTGGCGCTTCACCTCAGGAAAATCAATTTCTCTTGTCTAGTGCTAGCGAAAAAGGGTTAAACACCCTCGCTGTCCGGCCACTCCACACAGTTTATTTACATAATTTATAATTATTTGTCTTAATTCTTGACATGAGGTTTGGTAATTTCCTAGTTAAAGCACTCAACAGATTTCCAGGAACCAATCTTCTTTAATTTTTGCTAGAATTTCATTATTCCTATTATGTTCAGTGTTAAAAGTATACAATCAGAACGAATATCGTTAGGTATTATTTCTTATCAAGTTCATTGGCATTGAAACTCAGGATGTAAGAATAACATTGCAACACCTATGTGAGTAAGAAAAAAGAAATCTCGTGATCAGATTTTATGCTTAACTCTTAACATCCTATATTGCCTCATTCCACCCGGCCGGAAGTTACTTTCATTTTCCTAATCTACCCCAAACGATAGCCTTTGTTTAATGTAATATTAAAGATATTTAGAAATCTTTGATTTATGGGAAATAACAGGTAACTTTAAATGAAAAGGCCATTTTAGCCATTTTTTTAAAAATAAATCCTCAGAGGAATGGGGCTCTGGACTTAGAAAATTCTCAACGGGATGTTAAGAGTTAAATTAGTTTTAAACAAAAACTGAAAAAAAAACTGGTCACAACACAAGCCTTACTGACAGATCTATTTTCATTCATTGTCTTTCCTTGTTTTCAACTGTTTAGTGACTTTCAGGAACCTTACTGATGCCATTTAATGTCTTTATTGGGATAATGAGAATTTTCAAGAAATTACTTACTTAAAACCACCATTCACTAGAATTGGTTGATGTCCCAGGCTTGGGACCGCATCATTCATGAGTGGGTGGGACTTGATAAAATTCAGGGTCTGGTCAGGAATATTTCTTGAGTCCGGTTGACACTGTAAAAGATACCAAATATGAGATAGAGAAAAATTCATAAAAAAAAAAAAACACTAAATAATACATTTGTAGAGCATAGAATATATACTAGCAGGACCTGTGGATATACCACAAAATGATAATTTAATTCTTACAACATTTGATATGTTTACCTTATATAAGACCTATTGTAGAATAGTTCAATAGATTAGCATCATCGCTTCCGCGAGTTCACCCCTCTCTCTATCTTCTCTTATTCTCTTTCTTTCTTATTCTATTTTTCTGTGTAGTTTGTTCTTTTTCTTCCCTTTCTTTCTGTATATTAAAAACGGAATGGTCCATTCTTTAGCTCAGGTGACGACACTCAGACGAAATAAGAATTCGAGGGATAGGCAAAACCAGAAAATCAGGATTTACGTTTTTGCATTACATCTTGAACATTCTGGACGGTGACATTTTCCAACGGACGGAGTTGCAAGATGATAACGGTCATACAATTAAGGAACAGGAGTATTAATATATATATATATGTGTGTGTGTGTATGTGTTCGTGCGTGTTTGTGTGTGTGTGTTTTTGTGAGTGTTCTGTTTTCTTTGAGAAATTTTCAGAATCTAGGTATGATCTTTCTTCTGAGGATACATGAAAATAATTTATTTTCTGCATCTCAAAAGGAAGAGAAATATCATTTTATAGACATTTGATCATAGAGAGAATTCCCAGTTATCAAAGAAGCAGAGGATGAAAAAAAGAAACGTTAATAAAAGAGTCAATGTGAACAACGTACCCCTTCTGGGTGTGGCCTTGGTGTATCCTTCTCGTGAACTGCCAGCCAATTGTGTAGTGCAGTTTTCTGGCCCTTAAAACGACTCTTAAATGTTGTATTGACATCTCCCATGGAGAAAGCACAGATTGCTGATGCTGGGACACTATTGCTGTAAAAGGGGGAAAAAAAGAAAGAAAGAAAAGAATTCATTAATTATTAGGAATAAATCATTTTTTTCATTTTATCGTATGTATTTACCCAACCCCTCCGCCGCAGACAGGATGTGACGCAAGGCACAAGACACAAGGCACAGAGTAATGCCAGGTTAAATTCAGAATTTTTATTCTCCTAGACTGGTTAGTTAACCAAAGCTAAAGGACCCAGTTTGTCCTACTATTTACCCATAGCTGGGGTCGAGAATTAATGGATTTATGCATTCAATGAAAACTTCAAATCGTTGCTTATTTTTTCCTGACTCTTCTGAATCCTTTTAGATTATTTTGTGAATTATTTCTGTGAAAAAAAAGAAAAACGATTTCTATTTCTCATTGATTAACACTAGAAGTGGCTGGGATGAGGTGATCAGTTTTTGTATTTCAAAATCCCAGAGAATATGATGGTCTTATTTTCTATGATGGATTCAAGTTTGTGCATATACCGTTTGTTAGTCTGGTAAAATTTCAAACTCTTGCACAGTTCCCTGTGGATCACCTGTATTTGTCATTTATAGTATATTAGTCTTTTCACACCAGTGTAAGCTGATGGTCTTTCACTGGGGTCTGAATGACTACAATGCATGTCCATACAGATGCACACCTATAGATTTATACAAGGATTATTTCAAGTCCCTAAGAGAGCTCAGTGTAACAAAATTAATGAATTGATTATATACAGATCAATATTTATACTTTCAATAAGAAGAGAAACTCAACAAACCATCATTTGGCTATTATAAATTTATCTCAACCTGTAACCCTATAAATGTGCCCAGTTTCATCAGATAGCCATTACAAAATTAATAAGATCTCCAGGACTCTTCTGAATATTCGAGCTGATTTCAGTAGTTGTATGGATACTCTCAATTATTATTATTATTATTATTATTATTTACTCCTTTTGAGTTTTCACATCAGTGTTAGCTGATGGTCTTTCACTGGAGTCTGAGTGACAGCAAGTCTCCTCAGGTCTCCAGGACTCTTCTGAGTATTCTGGCAGATTGCAGCAGTGCAGTGTTCTGAATGGTTTCAATCCTTCCTCTGATATCCAAACTTTCCAAGCCCTTTTCTAATCCTTTTGGGACTGTTCCAAGTGCACCAACTACAATTGGTATCACTTTCACTTTCATATTCCATAACTTTTTCAGTTCTCTGGCAAGGTCCAGATATTTGTCAATTTTTTTCAATTATTTGTCATTATTATTATTATTATTATTATTATTATTATTATTATTATTATTATTTATTTATTTATTCATTCATTTTTCAATCTAAATTATCATTATTAAATTAAAAAAAACAAGAGAAATTAATAATGAAGCCTTATTTTCTTAATACTTACTCTGGGGTGGTGAAGATCGCATAGAAGATGTCCGAGGCTGCATGTTTATCTACTGATGAGATGTGATTTCCTTTAATGACACCAGTAGAATGCACTGAAATAAAGAAAGAAACAAATAAACAGATTAATCCAAATCAATTCTTAATCCACTAAAATCATTGAGACGAAAATCGTATTTAATAAAACCGAAATGGACAATGAATGAAACTGTAATATTTCTTCAAAATAATCCCCCTTGACATTCAACACATTTATTCCATCAAGTTTTGCCTTGGTCGAAGCACCACTTGAATTCCCCTTCTAATATGCTACAAAACTGTGCACAATCCCAGTAGATCACCTTTCCAACCCAGTCATGAATAAAATTGTGTTCTCATTCTACTAGTTTGCTATATTCGTTTAATAAAAGGTTGCTCGTTACATCTCTGTTATCACACACACTACACTTGCGGTTCTGTTGTGTCTTATCTATATAATCTCTTGCACATTTTCTCTCTCTTGAGGTTTTCATTTCTTTATCATGTCCAGGCATATAATCTGTTCTCATGACATTATTTCACTCCTTGAAAGTTTTTCACACCATCATACACCTCCTTGCCGTTCAACATACTTATTCCATCAAGTTTTGCCTTGGTCGAAGCACCTCTTTTGATAGGCTGCAAAACTGTGCCGTTATATTTCGGTTTATGTCCTCCACATCTTCAAATCTTACTGTTGAGAGAATTTTTCAGTTTAGGAAAGAAGAAAAAGTCACACAGAGCAAGACCTGGAGAGTGTTGTGGCTCCTTAAATGGCACAATCCTGTATTTCCTCATGTGCTGGAATCTGTATGCGTGGTACCATCATCCTATGCTTGACATTCACTCGTTGCTACTGTTTTTCTCTGAGTCTTCGCTGGGGGTTCCCGAGCTGATCATTTCCATTGGCGACTTGTATTCACAACACAGAGACCAAAGTTTACCAATATAGGTTTTTATTCTTCCCGGATGCATTTTGATCACAAGATTGTGAGCCCAGGAGGGGGGACAGAGAGACCATTAGACCCCAAATGGGGGTTCTAACTTCAACGACCATGATCAGAACACTGCCAGCCTTAAGTGACTGTCTCTCAGCCCTGAACTCCCAAATCCGAATGTTTATATTGGATGAGTTTGTGGGCTTTAAACAAAATAGACACATCTTTACACTTGACATTGAGTCCCTTTAATTAGTGAACCAGTTCACATTAAAAGCTGTAAGATATTTAAATTATCTATGATTTTTAAAACATATCCACAAGAAACACACACACACACACACACACATATATATATATATATATATATATATATATGGATTGTGCGGTGCGTATCGGTTGGTCGAGCGGTAAAGTCTCTGACTCTGCCTGCTTGACTGCCAGTTTCGATTTCTGTTGGAGGGAAATCGTTAGTATACATCGCTGATGAGACTTGATAAAATTGCAACAGTGTGTGCGATGTTCTACGCGTCACACGATTGCTTGCCGAAGTTCGCTTGTCATGATTATTTTCTATAATTATCGAATTCTAAACGATATACGCATTGTAATTGACTTCAAGCAAAAATAGAAATAATAATTATATATATATATATATATATATATATATATATATAAAGTAGAGAATATGAAAAACTAATATTCAGAAGAAGTATATATTTATGAATGTATAAATAGTTATACCTACGTTTGAATGTTTTGGTTTCTATACATCACGATTTATCTTATATATGATCGATAATCTGTCGACAGCAATCCATATATTTTCTATGCGTATATCGATATCGCTTCATGTAGATGTGATATTACTACCTATGTATATAAAATGTGTTGCTGAAATTCGTTATACTTACCAACTTCATTGAAGTAGAACGGGAACTCTCCAGGAATGGAGCAATTAAGCCGTGCCTTGTAGAAGGAAGTCCAAGTCCCGACCAGAGATCTCTTGCCACCTTGATCATTCTTGCAAACTCGTGCAATACGAGAAAAAACAGCCTGTTTGAAAATAAATGGGAAAAGAATATGGTTATGAAATTATCTTTACACAGACAACAGGAAATACACAGCTATGCCCATATAAAGTGTCGACTTACCTTTCCACAGTTAATATTTTCGACGGCTGCTTCTCGAAAGACAAAATAAACCTTGTCTTCATAATCAAAGGAGCTAACGAAATCAGGCTCTGTAATGAAAGGGAAACAAAGTCTTCAGAATTGTATTAAAAAACAGTTGCGTTAACAATGGCGCTCACACACACACACAAACACACTCACACACACACATATATATATATATATATATATATATATATATATATATATATATATATGAGAAGTGAAGAATTTGAATAAATCCGACAAAATGTGGATTTAACAACACTGACAGTTGAATTCATTTAATATTTCGCCTCATTGTATGAAGCTTTTTCGAAACTTTACTGATAAATAAAGTTTCGAAAAAGCTTCATACAATGAGGCGAAATATCAACTGAATTCAACTGTCAGTGTTGTTATATCCACACTTTCCTCTATTCTCAATCACACACACACACACACACACTCACACATACACACACATATATATATATTGAACAAATCTCGTGTTGGGGTCTGGTGATTAGTCCACTAAAGCTTTCTTCCGTAGTACTTCCGCACGCCGAAGTGCTATCATAAGAGGTAGATGTAATTGAGCGGGTCCCTTGTTCTTTTTAATCATGGAAGTTGATTAAACAAACGCGGAGCAGTGGGAGTAAGTAGGAAGGGTAGCTCCCAGAAATTATATGAAAGTACTAGGTACTAAAACTTTTATTAAAACCAGTATGCAAATTAACGGCACTATATACTATGTAAAGTTTTATTTCTTATGATATATAGGACACATTGCAGGATCTTAAATGCACTAATAACATGGGTTGTTTTGAGGCAAACCTATATTTTCATAGAGACATTAGTAAAGAATCAGATTTATTAAGGTGTAACTAAGAACTAAATACTGGTTGATGAATTTACGCAATCTATACAATAATAATAATAATATAATAATAATAATATATATATATATATATATATATATATATATATATTTTAAGAGAGGTCCTTTGGAAAAATTTTCTACTTTATTCCATTCATTTAATTCATTTTTTATTCTATTCATTCATTCATTTTGTCCATTAATTCTTAACTATATATATTTTGCGCATTCTTCTTCTAACGTTCATTTTATCCCGGATTTGCTCTTGTTGATGACCGATCTATTACATATGGTCGATACAGATATTCCGAGAGACCTCACAACAGTGAGGGGGACGATGTGCAGTTAAAACCGTTGAGAGGAAGGCCCCGAAACGGTGCACATTCTCTCCTGATGATCCCAAGCATTTGTAAACATCATTTGTCTTTTCAATATATCAAATTCACACTGTCGGATTAATTTCCTTTTATTTTACACACACACACACACACACACACACACACACACATATATATAATATAATGGCCCAAAATTATTGCACTGATTAGAATTGATTATTACTCATAATACCATTATACCATTAAAGATGATATCATTGCTAAAAAAGAAATCTTTTTTCTTGAGATATGATATTCTTCCAATATAAATAAACAGAATTATACCAAAGGTCTTTTTTAATAAAAGTACAGACAGAAAACTTTTTTTTTTATCTAAAGGATTCACAATAAAGAAAGAAAGATGGAAATAATTGAATTAGTTTCAAAGAAGCCGCCATTTTCTACAGAGTTTATCATTCGAGTCGATGGGAGACTTTTTAGTACGTACCGTTTAGCCACCTTGAATCATGCTGTTCAGTTCGTATCATCGCCCTGAATATCAAAGGGTCACGACCTGAGGTGTCTGCAACTGTAGCTGCAAAAAGCTTATTATCTGGAGAGAAAAAAAGACAAAGAAAAAAGGGAAGACAAATTATTCATCGTGAATATAGAAGAGCAAAGAAAATGAAGATTTTCCAAAATTTACAGACGAGTAGCTTAATCAAAAGAAGAGCTTCGAATTTGTTGGTTCACGTGGAAAGACAATGCCAGCTCTGGAGGAAAGACAACACGTCACTTTCAAACAGACATGTTCATTTTTGGAGGCGCCCATTGTATAATGGTTATCATTGTAGGAGATGAACTTGGTGACACAAATTCAAATCATGGTTTGCTGGTTGCCTAATCAAGGTTAAAGAGCCCAGTCTGCCCTACTATTTAACCATAGCTGGAGGGAGAATAGATAGATTCAATGTATTTAATGTGTAGACGACTGCACCTCTGCATCCGACCCCATGAAACAAACACACCTACTAGCATTATTTATTCACATGAATTTGGTACAGAGACACAGCCGTACACACACCTGGGCACAAGAGAATAGATAGATTCATACCTTTCCCAATAGTATTAGCAATATGTGAAATGTTAATAGCTCCTCCAAGAGTTAAACTAGTCTCGTCGTTCACATTTCTTATGACTCTAACCATTACACCATGCGCCTCCTGCATGATAAAGGAAAAAGTCGGCGGGGCGGACTAATGTCGGTATCAGCCAGATACCGAGGGCGTCTATTCCTTTTTCACTAGCGCTAGAACAAGGAGATTGTTTTTGCGTCTAAGGTGGAGTGCCACATCTACTATCAGCTCCTCACTTTACGGCACAAATCCCTGTGTTACTCATACGCTGAGTTGGCGAGAGCCGGTAACGAACCTGGAACCTTGTGGTTCCTACCTGGACGGTCTACCGTCTGAGCTAAAACATAAGCATGTTTTGATTAGAGGGAATAAGAGGAACGGCTTTTTATCCCCTTCGGATTGTAGCCCTGAATTTAGTTTGGTTTTGTCTTGTTTTACGGCATATCAACCTCATTGGGTCATTTAATGCCGATAAAGTTTTGAAATAAATCAATTCTTAATGGATAATACAATTTTTTTATAAATACATTTTTCTATTTAACCCATAGATGGGACCCTAACAGGAACTACCACTTCGGGTCAGAGTTGACCAGGGAGTAATGGTGATGAAGGGGTGCTCCACATTCCCCAAACCTCCAAAACTGGAACCTCATCATCAGATAGAGTTTAACGTCATTCCCAGGACATGTAGACCCTCAGTCACCGCCTTCTATCACCCATATGATAAAAAGGGGTTGTGGCTTGCCATAAGGGTAATAGGGTTGGGAAAATCATATTGGTGCTAGGGTTTGACGTGACCAGCTGATTGATCGGAGGGGGCCTCTCCGACCGCCCGTGTAGCCCAAAATAGGGCCAAAGTAGAGTATTGCATGTCATGAACTGCTCATCCACCTGGGCTCTATCTTAAGCATCACGGGTCGCCACCCACGGCCAACAGGTGACACCATTGGGGGAGTCTTACCCTTCTGCAGAGGTGCAGTCGGATTTTACCCCCTTCGGATTGTAGCCCTGAATTCTGGAAAATGCAAACAACCTCGTCCAGGATTTGAACTCGTCTCGTCATGTCCATTTTCAACGACAGTAACCATTACACCACCCGCTTCCAGCATGAAAGTATACCATAAATACACACACTGGTTTACATAGTTATGTATTGATTAAACGGATGAAGATGGGCTTTTTATCCCCTTCGGTTTTCGGCCCCGCATTTATTACGATCATCAGCTGACAACCCTTCAGTCAAAAATCTCTACACTTTTATCTCCTTTACGTGTCGTAGTCTCTTGAGTTTTGCTTTTTCTATATTGACAAAAATGAGTGTTGTGACCTGAAACCAAGATAGAGCGGAGGAGAGAAAGAAGATGTTGGCATACTTACCCACAAGTAAGGCAGTGCTGTTATGGTTAGGGTCAAAGGGGCAAGATGCAACTCCATTTTGTTTTGTTCGGCGGACATAGCTATTTCGCTGAAAAAGAAAGCAATCAATATAGTTTGTGCAGCTGTGGCCAAATACCCCCCCAAACATATATATATATATATATATATATATATATATATATATATATATATATTTGTCTGAGTGTGTTCATGTGTATATATGTATGTATCTATCATAGCATATTTATACCTATCGATCTCTTTATTTATCCATGACAATCTATCATAGTATATTCATATCTATCGATGTCAATCTATCAATCTATACATCACAGACCGTCCATTAAATATGACAAATTATTTATATATTAATTTAGTCATACTTGTATTTGTATGTATGTATGTATGTATGTATGTATGTATGTATCACAGTAGATTGATATTTGGCTATCTCAGCATGTTTATAAATCTTGCTATCTCAGTACATTCATATCTATCTATGTATTCTCATCTCAATCTATCTACTTTCATATCTATCAATCTATCTACTTCAGTCATTTCATATCTATCGATCTATTTAATTAAATATTTTCATATCTATCTATATCAGTCTTTTTCCTGTCTACCTACCAATCAATCTCTCTCTCTCTCAGTCTTTTCATATCTATCAATCTGTCTCTCTTAGTCCTTTCATATCTATCCATATATATATATCTCTCTCTCTTTCATATCTATCAATCTGTCTCTCTTAGTCTTTTCACATCTATCCATCTCTCTCTCTCTCTCTCTCCTCTCTCTCTCTCTCTCTCTCTCTTCATATCTATCATATCTATCTCTCTCTCTCTCTCTTCATATCTATCATCTGTCTCTCTTAGTCCTTCATATCTATCCATATCTATCCATATCTCTCTCTCTCTCTCTTTTCATATCTATCTCTGTCTCTCTTATCCTTTCATATCTATCCATATCTCTCTCTCTCTCTCTCTTTCATATCTATCAATCTGTCTCTCTTAGTCTTTCATATCTATCCATATATCTCTCTCTCTCTCTCTTTCATATCTATCAATCTGTCTCTCTCTCTTTATATCTATCCATATCTCTCTCTCTCTCTCTCTCTTTCATATCTATCTGTCTCTCTAGTCTTTTCATATCTATCCATATCTCCTCTCTCTCTTTCATATCTATCAATCTGTCTCTCTTAGTCTTTCTATCTATCCATATCTCTCTCTCTCTCTCTCATATCTATCTCTCTTATATATCTATCCATATCTCTCTCTCTCGCTCTTTCATATATATATATATATATATATTATATATATATATATATATATATATGTGTGTGTGTGTGTGTGTGTGAGTGTGTGTTTTCATATCTATTTATCTATCAGTTTGTTAATATGTATGTATGTATCTATCTATCTATATCTTTTCATATCTATCTATCCATCTATCTATCAGTCCTAGTTGATGCTTATTTATTTGTCTGTTCATATCTATCTATCTAACTGTTCATATCTATCTATATAACTGTTCATATCTCTCTATCTATCCATTTATATATCTGTTCATATCTATCTTTGTACATATGCATTTATCTAGCCAGCTTTCAAAATTATGTTTCCACGCATCTCCCCTCATCAATTCCTGTCTTGTAGATCCCCCCCCATCCATTCCCTTACACAGAACCTATTTTATAATAGACTGTCCATCAGTGGCATTTGCACAAAGAAGTCATGGCGGGTAGCAACCACGAGATTGTACGTCAGCACACGATGAGAACCTAAGGACAAGGGTGTTGAAGAGTGGGTTAAAAAAGCAGGATTAAGAGGCAGGCTGTGGTGGAATGGAGTCGGGGACGCAAAGCATTACATATATAACTGATTACGGTTGACCCCTTCTTTTTTGTCTGCACCCATCGAAGCACATATGCATTATGGTGGTGACACACTAAGTGCTTTCCCTCTCTTTCGTGGAGTGAGTATCAGTGATCGTTTCCATAGATTGACTGAAAATGACAAAGGCAAGAATTGTTGATATTTGAAAGTGAGAAGTGTGAGTTGCGGAACAGTCAGAATGGTAATGGTATATGGAGAAATTATTGAAAGAAAGAAAAAATGGAAGGAAAGAATAAAGGAAGAATATATGGAAATGAAGGAAGTGGAAGAGCGGAAGGAAAATTACTAAGAAAGAAGAACGAAAGAAAAGGTTAATATATTAGGAAAGAGTGGGGGGAATAAATAAAAACTGCAAAGAAAGAAAGAAGAAAGAAAAGAAAGAAGAAAAAAGGAATAGAGACAAAGAAAGAGTGGATAGAATAAAGGAAAATTGGAAAAAAGAAAGAAAGAAAGAAAGAAAGAAAGAAAGGTAAATAGCAAAAAAGTGTAGGAGAATAAAAGAAACCTGCAAAGAAAGAAGAAAGAAAGAAAGAAAGAAAGAAAGAAGAAAGAAAGAAAAGGTAAATAGACAAAGAAAGTGTAGGGAGAATAAAAGAAACCTGCAAGAAAGAAAGAAGAAAGAAAAAGAAAGAACGAAAGAAGAAAGAAGAAAGAAAGAAAGAAAGGTAAATAGACAAAGAAAGTGTAGGAGAATAAAAGAAACCTGCAAAGAAAGAAAGAACGAAAGAAGAAAGAAAGAACGAAAGAAAGAAAGAAAGAAAGAAAGAAAGGTAAGAAAGAAAGTGTAGGGAAATAAAGAAACCTGCAAAGAAAGAAATAAGAAAGAAAGAAAGAAAGAAAGAAAGAAAGAAAGCGAATAGACACAAGATGGGTAGAACAAAGGAAAACTGCACAGAAAGAAAGAAAAAAAGAAAGAAAGAAGAAAGAAACAAAGAAACAAAGAAAAATTGACTAGACAACGAAAGAGTGGGAAAGATAAAGGAGAATTACTAAGAGAAAAGAAAAAAAAAAACGGACAGACATACAGACATACAATGTCAATAGCGATGATAAAATTATCTTTAAACCTAACTTTAATTCAATACCAATATATATTTTAATGCGAAAAATATTTTTTCTTCTAAAGTGTTTTCATTTTTCGTATAAAAATTAATTGTAAATTATTTCTCTATAAAATGCATTTAAATTCATTATACAATAAGAAAATGTATCTCTATTAATAATGGAGATTCGCTTCCGGTTTTTGTCTGTAACAAAAATTACGTTACTGCTTACGTCACATTACCCCAAATCGTCATAACATAGATTAAATATACTCAAAATTTGAACATGCAACATTAGACAGTCCTCATTGTTTTTTAAAACAAGTTTTAATAAATACATGACTGCTATTATATATCTATATCTAGTTTGTTTTATTTTAATACATATCTAAAGTTTACATTCTAAATGTTTTTAATTTTTTAATCCTTTAATGAATTTGATGATTTTACTTACTTAGGGTACAAACTCGCTGACATTGAATTTTTTACTCCCACCCGTCAGGCAATATGTTTCAAAAATCTATTTTTACATCGACCGGAGGGTGTTTTTTTTTTTTTTTGTACTAGTATTAAAAATGTATGTATTATAGAAAGTCATTATAATTTATTATAATATAAAATAAATTGGAAATAGAAATACACTGGAAATAAATTTAGAATAAAAATGTAATGGAAATTATTCCACTATAAAAATACATTCGAAATTATTTTACTATAGAAGTTGAAATTATTTTACTCTAAAAATACACTGGAAATTACTTTAGTATAAAAATGCAATGGAATCCATTGTACTATAAAAATAGATAGGAAATGACTTTAATATAGAAATGCACTATTGAAGTCAGTCAGTCAGTCAACAATTGGTTTGAACAATGTGACTGGCCAAGCACAACTGGTACTTATGGGAATTCAGAACAGTCCACTCATGCATTTGGGTGATTCCATTCCCTGAATCCTGATTGGCTGCTTGGTTTGTATGATCCTCTGAGGCTCCATAAATCCTGCCACTTTGCAGTGGTCTTTACAGCATACCAGAATCGTATTGGGTTACGACTGTTTGCTGTCTTGTATTGCCAATTCGACGGTAATTGGACTTAGTATGATTATTCTACATACACTAGAAATAACTTTAGTATAAAAATGCATTGGAAGTTTCGTGCACTACATTAAATTAATTGTACAAATAAACATTTTCTCAATAATTATTATAGACGACTTAAGAGATAAAGCTGAAAAGTGGAAAATAATAATGTAAAAAGGGAGAGAAACCAATGAGAAGAGTTTATCTCAATTGGTAAAAAGGGGAAAAATAATGAGTTTGACTAGTGAAACACAAATTGACAAAAGTACAACAAATCTCTGGCATTAGTGAGAATTGGATAGCGAAAGATTCTGCAGATAATGGTGGAATAATAGGCAAGTTTTCATGCCAAACACTTAAACAACCTTTCGAAGCCCTGGGGCTAAAATATCTCAAGGAAAATGGATGCCCCCTTTTTTTAAGTACAAGACAAATTCTTATTTAATGGGTTTTGGTTAAGATCAAGGCTAATAAGAAACTTTCTTTTTCATTCTTTAAAAGTTTTGCTGTGTTACCTCAGACATATTTAAATGGTTTCTTTTCTAGTATTTCTATTTGTGTTCAGTGATAGTTGTAAGCTTTTTTCTTCATTCATTTCCTTCTCTTCGTTTCCTTTCCTTTTTTAAAACCTTTTTACATCCCTACAAACTTTACGCTATCTTTCTTTTGTTTATTATATCTATCTATCTATCTATATATGAGAAAAAATTGAAATGAAGCAGACAGTATATAAATTTATCAAGATATTTATCAACAATTCATCTTTTTAAACAGACAATTGTTCCGACGATAGTTTGATAAACAAACCGAAACGCTGTAGCGTTGGCTAAATAAATATCACCATTTAATGCATTTGTTTTTCATTTGTATAAAATTTATATGTATATCATATATATATATATATATATATATATATATATATATATATATATATATATATATATATATATATATATACTTTGGCGGTACCAGTTTCTTGGGTGATTCTGGTGGGTTAATTCTCTACCAGTAGTTTGCTGTAGAGTTCAGATTCCGTATGAGGCTCAATGTTTAATTATTGCAAACAGAGCAAAGTTATTGGGCAATAAAAGGCCTTAAATACCATGGGTATCGTGGTTATGGACATTTTCCACTCGCGAGTATGTTCACGAGCTTCTTCAGACACTGATTGATATATATATATATATATATATATATATATATCCAATTGACCAGTTACGTTAGTGTAGACATGAAGTCAACAAAGCTTGGTAATGACAGTTTCTTGATTGTGCAATTCTCAAACTAAGGAGGTTTGGATTGGAAATCACATAGGCGATAAACTTTCAAAAACTGCTGTTGAAAAGTGAAGTAGAAACTCAGAGAGAGAGAGAGGAGAGAGAGAGAGAGAGAGAGAGAGAGAGAGAGAGAGATTCAATGAGACCTGACCACCCAACAAAAGAAAGTAGATTTAAGTTTCATAGTTGTTTTACTTACCTTAATCTCGTATGAATGACAACTTGGCTTGAATGCATTTGTGCCACACACAAAGAGGTCTGAATTATTAAGAGCAATCACCCGGATATAATTCTGACATAACTCCTGCAAAAATAGAAGAAAAAAAGATCCAAGTGTTAAAGAAAAAGAAAAGAAAAAGAAAATGTGTTAAAGTGTTGATTAATATCTATCAAATGATTTCAAAATTATGAATGTCTAAATGTTAGCTCATCAACATGTTTGGAGATAATCAATTTCCACATGAAAGGCATATATATATATATATATATATAATAATATATAAAGGTTTTACATATATATTTATTTGATGACAAAGGAACAGTCACAAGAGTTTGTATTCCAATTTAGATGGTATTGGTATGTTTTTAAAGGAATACTTGTGACTGTTCCTTTGTCATCAAATAAATAGATACGTAAAACCTTTATATATTTATTTTATTATATTATATAATAGGTCTATTTTATATTGAGCACTCTCCCAATAATACTGCACTTTGGCACACCGTTCCAGTAAAAGCTGAAACAGTGACAATCCCACGCTATAGTTATATATATAAGTAAAAAATGTAACAGAAGATTTAGATTTTTTGTTTTATAGCCTATTTCATAAAGCCTAGTCCATCCGATGATAGGAACTAGACATTTGGTCTAGGCTTCTTAAATAGGCTATAATTCTAAAAATCTAAATCTTCAGTTATATTTTTTACTTAATTTTTGCTCTGTGACAATAAGAGCACACATTGAGCTCTGCAAACTAGGACACTTCTTAAAAAATTATTTATGTCGTAAGGAAGATTTCT
The DNA here is from genome assembly GCA_023376005.1 of Doryteuthis pealeii. Lineage (NCBI taxonomy): Eukaryota > Metazoa > Mollusca > Cephalopoda > Myopsida > Loliginidae > Doryteuthis > Doryteuthis pealeii. The sequence goes on along the minus strand of CM042154.1, from coordinate 85,605,776 downwards.
TTTCCGGATTTTTGGATTATATATATATATATATATATATATATATATATATATATATATATATATATATATATATGTGTGTGTGTGTGTGTGTGTGTGTGTGTGTTATAAAAAAGAAAATCCGCATATATATAATATTACCATAGTGTATGTTTAACACTATCTCACTTGATGAGACATTAGTATGCCAATATATACAGTATTATTAGGAGAGTGCTCAATATCTGTTTTAGGGCAATTATAAAAATATAGCATATATTAGTTTTTTATTATATCTATTTAATTACCCGGATGCTTATCTGAGGCCATTTGGTTTCATGCTCTTCTAAACAGAGCAATCGGCAAGCAGGAAAATGTGGTAGATCTAATCTCGCATTTTCTCCCGGCGTTTCTGTTAAAGTCGAAGAGGGGGAAACCATACAAGAACACTAACTAAATGGTACAACTATACAGTAGTACTAACACGGCTACGGCTTGAAAGATTTCCTGTTTTATTTGATCAGGTTTCTGTTTGGTTGTTAACCTGTCAGTAGCAGTCTATACTTTACCTATGTTGACATTACTTTCAGTAAAATAGATCATTATCATCATCATCATCATTTATAAAAACTTGGAATTGGTCCAATCTTATTCTTATACAGTTAAAAGCATAAAAATAATGTATACATAATTCACATGTTTGTTTTTCATTTCTTTTAAAGTACTGTTGTCTATGTCAAAAGAAGAATATATATACATATATATATATAATATATATATATATATATATATATATATATATATATATATATAAGTGTTGGCAAGTGCGTCTTTGTCTCTGTGTGAAAGCTAGCCGAGTGGATCGCCACGGTACCCTCCCCTAGTTTTCACATGTTTCTCTTACGAATAGAGACTGATTTTTTAAAAAATAAAATACTCTTTGGTACACAAAGAACACAGAAAAATATAAAATAATTGATTTATTGAATATTTTTTTCTACTTTTGTGGAGAATAGAAAGTGTCATCTGATTGATAATAGTGGTGGATGATGGGGAGGGGTTGGTTGGTGATTGTCTGTTAAACATAATGTAGAAATAGTTCTGTTGATAAAACGATGTTGGCAGCAGTGGGAGTACAGCTGGCGGCATTATTACAATAATGGTGATGGCATTAACATTGATATTTATTCCACTCAAATATCATGGATTTTACAAGTATATGAATACAAACATTCATATTCTTGAAGCAAAGCTTACAAAGCCAGAACAAACCACAGCACTGAATCGATTTACAAGTGTTCATCTGCAATTAACTATAGAAGTTTTTTTAATCAACAGACCCAGAGCTAATAGCCTGTATCTGGTGGCTTGATTAAAATAGTGGTGATAACATTAGCAATTATATTTATTCCACTCAAATATAACCGACTTTAAGCGGAGTTTAACAGCTTTGAATTAAGAGTTTTCCTTATCCAAAACCGATTCCCATATCAAAGTTAAAGAGCCCAGTCATCCCTTCTATTTACCCATAGCTAGAGGGAGAATAATTGAATGTACTCCTTTCCTAAGGGTATTAAAGATATTGAAATTCAAACAGGCTCATCTAGTATTTTTATATATCTACTAATTCCTCCGCGTGATTGGGATGTGACACAAGTTCAATTTCTAAAGCAGAGTTTAACAGGTTTGAATTCAGAGTTTTCCTTTTCCTAGATTGGTTTCCTTAACTAGGATTAAATAGCTCAATCTGCCCTGAAACAGGCGAGTAGCACAAGTTTGATCTGAGTGATAAATGGTGAAACTGATGGTAGTTGTGGAGCTCCACCGCAGACGAAAAAAACAACCTCCTTGGTGTAGCGCTTGTGAAAAGGGGATAGATTCCCTCGGTGTCCGGCTAATACGGACTATGAGCCAATGCGTCCACTTTACTGCACAAGAATTCTGCGTGTGATCTTGGACAAATCATGGAAAAACACCTTGCAGAGAAGTAGGTATACGACCACTTGCCCCCATCACACAAACCATCCGAGTAAGATAGACAAAATTTGCTGGACACTGCTGGAGAATTAAGGATGAACTCATAAATGACGTCAGCATAAGGGAAACCAGCACAAGAACATGCCAGTGCGGGTCGTCCAGCAAAGACCTACATAGACCAGCTCTGTGCGGATACTGGATGCTGTATGGAGGACCTCCCGTGGACAATGAATAATATGAGCGGTTGGCGAGAGATTGTCATTGAGGTAATCTTCAACTTGTTCCTCGTAAATTCCTACTATAAAATAAACTGAACCCTCATTTCATGTCCGTGTTTTTGCAATAAATGTTTTAAATATATTTGCAATAAATGTTTTTAAATAAAGAAAATATATTCAGTATTGTAAAATAACGAGTGCAATAAAAATATATATAGGTACTTCAAATATCTCTGAAAAACACATTTTTAAACTCATTTTTCCTATCTAACCTATAGCAGGTACCCTAACAGGTACTACCACTCCAAGACAGAGTGAACCTGGGAGTAATGATGATGAATGGGTACTCCATATTCCCCAGAGCTCCAGAATTGGTTAGTTGGTTGGATTTTACAGTATGTCAACCCATTAGGTCATTTTATGCTGAAGATTTTTGTTTTAATAATACTTGATGGGTACTGTTTGCATTTCACATAGCGCTAATAACCTTGGGAAAGGTATGAATTCAACTATACTCTCACCAGCTATGGGTAAATAATAGGGCAGACTGGGCTAGAGTATAAGCATAAACAATATAATTGATATACGTGCTGCTGGTGCGACATGATGATGATGATGGTTTGGTTTGGTTTGGTTTGTTTTGTTTTACGGCATATCAACCTCAGTGGGTCATTTAATGCCGATAAAGTTTTGAAATAAATCAATTCTTAATGAATAATACAATTTTTTTATAAATACATTTTTCTATTTAACCCATAGATGGGACCCTAACAGGTACTACCACTCCGGGTCAGAGTGGACCAGGGAGCAATGGTGATGAAGGGGTGCTCCACATTCCCCAAACCTCCAAAACTGGAACCTCACCATCAGATAGAGTTTAACGTCATTCCCAGGACATGTAGAACCGCAGCCACCGCCTTCTAGCACCCATATGATAAAAAGGGGGGTGGGGCTTGCCATAGGGGCAATGGGGTTGGGAAAATCATATTGGTGTTAGGGGATGATGATGGATAATAAAGATAGATTATTTTTCTTTTTATCTAAACCTGTATGTCCATGTTCTCGTGCGTGACTGTAGCGGTCTCCCAATCAAAGCCTATTATAAATGACTTCCAAGACAACAACTCGATGACCACAGTTTTCCCAAAGACCCATGAAATACACAAGTAATCATCGTTCCAGTTAGTAAGAGCTTTTATTGTGATGGTTAACAAGCCAATGGCTGGGTTGATGGTGGCAGTGGTCTCCGTGACGTTACCAGGAGTTATGTAAACATTTGTTTTGATGGAGACGGCACTGATGTTTGCCGAGAAGATAGTGGTCGATTGGAAGAGAACAAAAAAAAAAACGTGTTAGAAGCTGCAAGAGTGGCAAGAGCTTGAGAGGTGTGTGCGGGTGGTAGAGTGGAGGGTTGGGGTGATGATGGTATTGTCAGTTTAATGAATTAGAGGAAGTGAATATCTCTTGACAGCCATCTTGAGAAATCACATCAAATTTCGTTCATCTTCTCATCAGGCATAAACAAAACGAAAGTAAAAGTGAAACTAAAGAAATAAGAAAGGAAGAGAAAAGACAAGAAAGAAAGAAAAAAGAAGTTGTGGACTCCGGAGTCTATTATTACTTTGATATACACTCAATGCTCATACATTCATTTATTTGGAAGTTTCATTTATATGTAAGAAAAAGGTTTATATATATATATATATATATATATATATATATATATGAATGGTATCAAGTGATTTCGCCATAGAATTTAACCAAAATTAATGCACATAAAAGAGTTTGCTTTGACATACACTCAATGCTCATTTATTCCTTTATTAGTCAGTTTCATTTATATATAAGAAAAAGAAAACATTCGTGTAATATATATATATATTATATATATATATATATACTCTAAAATGGAAGTGAAACTGAATTTTGGTTTATATATATATATATATATATATATATATATATACTCTAATATATATACATTTACTCTAAAATGGAAGTGAAATTGATTTTTGGTTTATATATATATATATATATATATATATATATATATATATATATAAGATAAATATATAAAGGTCTTACATATGTATTTATTAGGTGACAAAGGAACATTCACGACCTAATAAATAATATGTAAAACCTTTATATATTTATCTTATTATATTATATAACAGCTCTATTTTATATTGAGCACTCTACCAATAATACTGCCTTTGGTACGCCATTCCAGCAAAAGCTGAAACAGTGACCATCTCACACTATATATATATATATATATATATATATATATATAAGGATATCTACTGAGTAGACGAACCTACTGTTAGTTTCGCATAAAGCTAGTCAGATTTTAGCCCTGAAGAGCTTTATGCGAAAACTAAAGTAGGTTCGTCTGACTCAGTAGATATCCTTATTACTTGGCTCTACTTAGGTATCGAGCACTTTTTACAAATTAGCTTCTCCTAGCGGTTATATGAATATATATATATCTTATATACATATATATGCATATAAATTGTTTTTTCTTATGGCCAAATACTATACCAATAGATTATTTTTTGTTGGTACGAATATCTTGGTCTTTTCTTTTTTTTCAAAAATTTTTTTCTTCCTGGTTGATGTTTGGTAGTATATTTTTTACAATCAAACTCTCTGCCGGGTTTTTTTCTCTCCGCAAGGATCTACCAACACGCTTGGTATATTATATATATATATATATATATATATATAAAAAGCAAAATTCAATTTCACTTCCATTTTAGAGTCTGAGAAATTATTTATCAAATAAATTATTTATCAAATTGAAAAAAGGGGGAAATAAAAGAAATTAAAGGGCATATGATCTTTGAATGTAAAATAAACTCTTTGTTTAATAATATTTACGGTTACTCGGTATGAATTGTTCAAAAGGTTACAAATTATAGAAACAAAGAAAATGACCTGTCAAACTATCCAATTTTTTGAGCAAGAAAGCAGGTCAAATGTTGAATTTTAGAAAGTTGTGTTCTCTTTTTTTCATGTGATAATTATAAATCGTAAATTCGACAGGAATATCATATAGTTTTATATATCACATTCTCAATGATTTTATTTTTTATCTAAAACCTCACTTATTAATAAAATTGTCTTACATTATCAATACTGTTAACTATATCTACATACTAAAAACATGCAATTGTATTTATATATACAACAAAATAGTGGTTTACAGTGTGAATGGGAAGGCTAATTTGCATATTAATATTAAAAAATCGAATTTAATAAATATGTGCTTAGTATTATTGATTTCTAACTGTTTGGTTTTATTTTAATGAATATAAGCAAAAATCTCTTCAATGAATCTTAAATGAAATCCATTAACAAGATAAAATAACTGTCATTTTATTCTTTACTTCCTCTTATAACTAAATACTTAAATTGGAAAAAATAACAATGAAAGACGAGAGTGATGGAAGAGTAAGTTTCAGTTGTTCCATTTTTTATTATACTCCCTCTGTTTCAAATCTTTTATTATACCCCCCTCTGTTTCAAATCTTTTTATCTGTATTCTTATTTAGTTTCATTAGCCTTTCTAATTTAATACAATATTTTATTACATTAAAACTTAAATACTTGCACCCGGAGGGTGCATATATTTGCTAGTAGTAAGATAAGAATATAGGATATTACCTATGTCTATAATACAAGATTATACTTACATCGGATTTGTCTTTCATAAGACACTCAGCGACTGCTGCACCCGAAGCCTCCCACCTTGTATGCTGAAAAGAAAACAACACAAATAATGTAAAACATTCAAATGAGAAATTTAAAGATTGAAAAAAAAAAAATCATTAATTAAAAGATGATACTCATATTTCAGAATATATGTATGTTTTAATCACATCTATTAATAATGGAGATTCGCTTCCGGTTTTTGTCTGTAACAAAAATTACGTCACTGCTTAAGTCACATTACCCCAAATCGTCATAACATAGAATAAATACACTCAAAATTTGAACATGCAACATTAGACTGTCCTCATTGTTTTTTAAAACAAGTTTTAATAAATACATGACTGGTATTATATATCTATATATAGTTTGTTTTATTTTAATACATATTTAAAGTTTACTTCGGGTAAAACAAGAAAAGGATTTTCGACAAGAAAGAAACAACGAATGATGTGGAAATTAAGAAGTACAGAAGGAAGAGAGAGAGGGGGGGTGTCAATGAACAAACTTAAAATTACCCAGAATGCACTAACACGTGTATATGCGTCTTAGAGACAGTGCAATGACAGTGTGTGTGTGTGAGAGAGAGAGAGAGAGAGAGAGAGAGAGAGAGAGAGAGAGAGAGAGAGAGAGAGAGTGGAGGTTGAATGAACAAACATAAAATTACCAGAATGCATTAAGACGTGTATATGCACCTTAGAGAGATAGAGAGAGTGGGAGAGAGAAGGGGGGAGAGAGAGGGAGAGAGAGGGGGATGAATGAACAAACTAAAATTACCAGAATACACTAAGACGAGTATATGCGCTTTAGAGAGAGAGAGAGAGAGAGAGAGAGAGAGAGAGAGAGAGAGAGAGAGAGATCCAATTTTTTCCAGAGTGGTTTGTCCCACTACAAGAGGAAAGGAGAACTGGATACAACTAAAAAAAAAAAAAAAAAAAAAAAAAAAAAAAACTAATGAAAAAAAAAAGAAACCTTAAAAAATCCAAAATCCAAAACTCATCAGTTATCTGTCATTTGGATAATGTTCTGCAAATAGTCCAAGAAAAACAGATTGGAATGGAAATGATCCGAATTCCACGATTCCTGCCGATTTTTCCCCCTTTTCTTGCAGAATTGCCGACTACATGGTGACATCTTCTATAGGGTCTTCATCATATGTTCCAAAATATTCCGCACGAAAATAAATTTCAGTCAATACTGGTCAAAATCTCTGTTGGGTATAAGCTACAACTACAACTTATATTTAGAGACAGTTCCAACCAGGAGGATCTGGATTGACCAATAGAAAAACCCCAACCATATATTTAACGGCGATGATAAATTGTCCTAGAATTACTTGCTTGATTGTCTATTTCAAGGACAGATCAATAAACAAGGATTAAAACTGACACTATATTTTTCTACTGCAAGGAATACTCAGTATCAATAGATAAGGATTAAAACTGATACTGCATCTTTCTACTTCAAGTAAGTAATATGCACTGTGAAAATGCATTCAACTACAGGCCTAAAATGGCAGCTCGGATCGTAATATAACCCAGAATATTCCGCATGAAAATAAAATTCATTCAGTCCCAGTCAAAATCAGATCAGTTTTACATCTGATATTGAAAGATAATAATGTAACTATTCTCCCCCAAGCTATGGGTAAATAGTAGGACAGACTGGGGTCTTCAATATTGGTATGCCAACAGGTCTAAGAGAAGGAAAACTCTGAATTCAAACTAAAGTGTCTCCTTCTCCCCCTCCTCCATAAAATGTTATCGCTATATTACTTCTCGTGTTCCTTAATTGTAAGACTTTTATCATCTTACAACTCCCTCTGGTTAAAAATGAGACCGTCCAATTCATCCAAGATGAAACGCTAATAATTTGGTGTTGCTTATCTGCCGAATTCTTATCTTTTATGAGTGTCGTCACCTCAGTTAAATAATGGACTATTCCATTTTCACCATAAAGAAAGGAAGTGAAGAAAAAGGACTTGCTACTCAAAACAATATAAGAAAGAAAGAAAGAGAGTATGGGGAATAATAGAGAGAAGGTGAGGGCGCGGAAGCGATAAAGTTAATCTGTTTCTAGAATTAATTAAAAATTCTCATACTTTTTAGATATTGAACTATTTTCCAATAGATCTTAAGTAAATATATCAAGCATTTTAATAATTAAATTATCATACTGTGGTATCCACAATATAGTAAACAGATAATTTTTCAAAATTCCACGTTTCACGTGAAGAAGGCTGTAGATGATATTGGCCAAAATAAAAATAAAAATCTTTGATCAGAATCTAAAAATAGTTATGATATTTCGGACTGTTCCTTATTCTCATCTTTATTTTGTATATCATTCATTTTTTTAGAATAAGTAACTTCTTCCATTGAATTTTTCTACGCCTAATTACAATTTTGTCATGGGTCTGGTGGTATTTAAGCTGCATGGGACACCTTTGAATGAGCAGTAAGGATTCAGCTCCGAAACTGCGATTGAATTCAGGGGTAATCGTCTGAAGATGACTCATTTTAAGGTAATTAAAATAATAAACTAAAAAAAATAAAACATTTAAAACAGAGCCGGAGGTTACAGTGGCCTTAACGTTGTGTTTATACACAATTAAGATGAGGACAACAGTCCCAAAATATCATAATTATTCATATTAAATCTCATGTCATAAATACACATAAAAATATCTAAGAAAACAATTGTTTTATAAATAATCAAGTTTTTGTTTTCATGACTCAAAAAAGTTGACACGAGGTGTGAAATATTTCTAAGAAGGCATAAATATAAAATGGTATTGACAAGTGACATTTTCTGAATAAGACAATAATACGTCCAAGGACAAAAGCAGCAGCAGGTTTGGTCACATGACTAGGTATTCAGAAACTGTCAAGCAATTGAGGCTAAAGATTTATCTTTTATGATTCATAAGAATTTTCCCTTTAATTATGAAACACGGTCATAATATCTTCTTTGTTATTTATTCTATGTCCTATCTGTCTAGAATATATATATATATATATATATATATATATATATATATATATGTGTTGTGTGTGTGTGTGTGTGTGTGTGTCAGCTCGGAAATCTCGTAAGTTAGGGTACTTCTAAGTCATGTACCACTATATATATATATATATATATATATATATATATATTGGAGGATATGTGCTTAATTGAAGTCATACCTAATTTGAAAATAATTAGTTAATAATTAATTAATTTAGGCGGGCATGTATATTCAAAATGTAAGGCTAAACAAATAGAGAAAATGTCAATCCTGAATGTACATTTCGACCTATTGGGGTTTGACATTTTCTCGATTTGTTTAGCCTTACCTTTAAACATATATGCCGCCTATATTCATTAATTATTAACTAATTAATTTTCAAAATTAGGTATGACTTCAATTAAGCACATATCCTCCAAAAATTGTCGGCTTAAAGCCATATAAAAAATAAACACATTTGTTTGTTTACTTAACCTCATATATATATATATATATATATATACAGATGCTAATAGGTACGTGTCCTGCTTCCATTACGCATACAAATTTAAAAAAACGCAGTAAAATCGTATCCATGCGTCCCAGTGTTTTTCTTTTTTTTTTTTTCTTCTCTCACCATTTCAAGCTAACTCTTAATACATCTCAATAGTTTCTTAGAAAGGAATTACACAGAATAGGTTACAAGACAGAAGTTAGACGACTTTAGTTGGGAAGCATACATTTTCCCTGGGACTCATTCAAAGCAAATATGTGCGTCCCAAAACGTACTAAATAAAAAAGCTATCAGCATCGCTGAATATATATATATATATATATATATATATATATATATATATATACAATTTACAATTACATATTTATCAATATTTTCTTAGATTAAAAAAATGGTTCGTATTATCATATACTTGGAACATGGGTGAAAACACGTTTGCACACACACATACACACGCACATACATTTTATGTGGGTATGTGTGTAATATTTTATAGATAATATGGGTTCTATATTTATAAGTAAACAATGGTCAAAATCATTATAGTGCATTAATATTTAAGTTAAGGTAGTATGGACATGGAGTCAACAGCGCCTGGTTATTGACAATTTCTCCCTTATGAGATCTTTACAGCAAATATATTTGGTATGAAGATCTTATAGGCAAGAAACTGCCAGTAACCATGTGCTGTTGACTCCATGTCCACGTTACCTTAACTTAAATACATATGCATTTATATATATATGCACATATATAGGTATGTGCATAATATACATATAATGGAACGGGTTAGCTCAGTCGGTATAGCGTTCGACTAGAAACCACAAGGTTCCTAGTTTGATAACGGCCTCGCCAACTCAGCGTATGAGTAGCACAGGGATCTGTACGGTAAAGTAAGGAGCTGATGGTACGTCTGGCGCTCCACCTCAGACGTTAAAAAAACAATTTTCTTGATCTAGCGCTAGTGAAAAGGGGATAGACTCCCTCTCTGATTGGCTGATACCGACTTTAGGCCACCCCGACGACTTTACTTTTACTTATATATATGTATGTGAGGGCGTTGATGTGGGAAGATGGCTGTATATATGTGTGTGCGTTCTTAATGTATCAGAATATAATTCTTTCTTTCTTTTTGTTGTACTTACCATATTTTCTTGTAAGGAAATCATGCTGATGTTGTAAAAATAATTTCTGCAAAGAAAGAGAAAACAAAAGGATCATTAATTCCTGGAAACATCCGAAAATAAACATTTCTTTCCAATATTTTTTTAGTCAATATAATACATGT
>CM042154.1:85585097-85590097 GCA_023376005.1 Doryteuthis pealeii | reverse complement strand
AAAATGTTTTTTCGGAGAGTTGCTGTTAAGATTCAATTCAAATTTTACATACAATTCAATCTTTTTTTTTGATTTAATAATGTATTTTTATTATTGTCATGAAGGTTCAAGAAAGATGTGGAACGTATAGTATCTTTGAAACTTTCATCTAACATCAAAGAATTTTAGAGCATCTTAGAAACCTAAACTAGATATATATATATATATATCTAATTATATATATATATATATTATATATATTATATATATATAATTATCTAGTCTTTCTTTTTGACTCTGGATTTTAAGATCTCAACACTTTGACTCATCTGAGGATTGCATAACCATGAAACTTAAGTTATGTAGTCCAATCCATAATATAAATTACTATATTATTTATATATATATAATATATAAATATATATTATATATTTTATTATAATATATAGGTAAAATATTATATGGATTTGGATCATACCTTAAAAGTTTCATGTTTCATGTTTATATGGCTTGAACTTAAAAGGTGTCAAAATTAGGGTGACCCAGAAAAACAGAACTCCAATTATTTATTATCCCATTAAACTAACCTTAAACCCCAACCTAACCCACCCCGTAAGTATAAGCCTAAACCTACCCTAAACCCCTAGTTAAAAATTAAGCAATTTATTACAAAATTTGTGGTTCTGTTTTTTCTGAGTCCCCTAATTTTTGACACCTTTGTGAAGTTCAGTCCACATTAATATATATATATATAATATATTTATATAAGTTTTGAATTAATCCAATGAAATGAATAAATTGAAAAGCTGACAGTTTTCTTTTTTTAAACAGAAATGACATGTGTTTGTTCGGATCTAGTAATTGAATACAACTAAAACACTATGCGAAATATCTTTTGGTTGCAAATTAAATGCTGAGTGATTTCTTCCTTTTTTTTAACATTTTGAAAACTAAATAGCAAACTTTAACAGCACTAATCATTTTCTTCTTGTTTTCTCTTTTTCCTTTAGGTGTTGGAAACGGTGTGAAGTGGTTCACAAAAAATGAGACAGCGCCAAATCATTATCGATACTCGGTCCAAGGATGATAATTGTTATAGCAAGCAAGGTGAGCAATTCTTCTTATTTTTTGTTCTGTTTCAAATAAAATTTAAACAGAAAGAAAGGGTGGATAGCAATGAAGAATGCAATAAAATTGGGTGAGATATAGGCTGCGGTCTGAAAAGGGTGATTAAGAAGAAAGAAAGAAAGAAAGAAAAAATAGTGGATAAAAGACAGACAGACAGAAAGAAAAAAGATAGAGTGAGTTTTTATTATAGAACTGAAAGAAGAGTTAAAAAAAAAGAAAGGAAAGAAGTTAAAGAAAGGAAGAAAGAACACCTTTAAGAAAAGAAAAAATAATAAGAAAGAATACCTTAAAAACAAAAGAAAGGGAAGAAAGAGGAACTTTTTAAAAGAAAGAAAGAAAGAATTTAAAAAAAGAAAGAAAGAACAAAGAAGGAAAAGGAGAATAGTTTTGTGAAGACTGAAGGAACGAAAGAAAAAGATAGTGTTTATAAGTGACTAAAAGAAAGAGGGAAATAATCAATGGGAAGAATGAAAGAGTTTTGTAAGTGACTGAAAGCGAAAGAAGAAAGCATAAGTTATTACTAACGAAATAAAAAGACGAGTTTACTACGTGTGAAACAACAAAAACGAAAGAAAAGAGAAAAATAGAGTTTTCTAAAGTAACTGGAAGAAAAAAAGAAAGAGTTTTATTCGTGACTGAAGAAAGAAGGAGTCTAGTCTCATGACTAAAAGAAAGAAAAGGAAAAAAAGTGTTTCTGTCAGTGACTGACTGAACGTGACTGACTGAGAGAGGAGAGAGGAGAGAGAGAGAGAGAGAGAGAAGAGAGAGAGAAGAGAGATGAGAGGGAGAGAGAGACGTTTATAAGTGACTGAAATTCCCAAATACGATATGAAAGAAAATGACACACACACACACACATATATATTATATATATATTGTATGTATTATATATATAATGTTAAGATGGTATCTAGAATTAGATTTTGTCTTTTTATTTTAAGAAATAGATTTTCACAACCTTTACTAAATCGCTATGAACTCCTTCAGTTAGTTTTAAAATGTTTTGCGTGTAGAGACAGACGACAGACAGACAACAATAGAGAGGGGGAGGAAAAACCAAGCAAACAGAGACAGACAGTGATTCCAAAATCAATTTTGCTTTAAGAAAAACAAAAGTTGACAGACAAGTAATTTTATGAGCACCCTCCTGTATGTAAAGTATACTTTCTTACTATATTTGTTATAGTTGATGTCATTCCTTCACCGTGGCAAAATGCCGGGTAGGCCCTTTTAGTATATATATATACATTATAATATATATATATATACCGTATCTGACGGATATAGAACGCACTTAAACAAATGTTGGCTCAAAAAATTGCCCTGTGTCTTATACACGTAGTGTGAAGTTTATTGCTATATTGTTAATAATCAAGTGAACATGGAGTGTATGGGTGCGAAGAAAAACAAACATAATATATGATTAAATACACTAAAACTTTTTCCTGAATCTGACGTCATGAACAGGGGAATGCCGTCTTATATGCCTGTGCGTCCTTATATGGTCTAAATACGGTTGTATATATTATATATATTTATGATTGAACAACAGAAATCAGTCTATTCCGCGTGGCGTTCTAAACCACGCACGCTGGTGTTTATAGAGTCAGAACAGAACACACGAGACCGCGTCATTTCAACCAACAGGTCTCTGAAGATTAAGATCACTTCGAAATTGATTAGAACTTGGACAATATTTTTATTTTATTTTATACGCATTTTAATTTGCCTTCAGTATAAATATTATATATATTTATATATCTATGGAGATAGGAGGATGTAGTATTAATCGACAGTAAGGTAGGTAAAAGGATAGTGAACAAGAAATGATAACCCAAACAAATCTAAGAGTTGAAAATATTTCGTACGATTTATACAGACATCATCGCTCAAATGATTTTTATTGAAAGTCCAAAATTACGTGAAAGTTACAAGTGATTTAGGTGAGGGGGGTGAGTTAGTCGCGCGACGTGACACGGAGCCGGGCAGGCCATAGGGGCATAGTTTACGGAAGTAGAGCGAGGTACGGAGTAGATGGGATAGGGGTCGGTTGGAAGGGGGGTTAAAAGTTCTGTGTGATATATAATATATGTATATATATATAATATCATATTATATATATTATGACTGTCTGTTTTTTTACAAACATTTGATAAACTGTAGTTTAACACAGTTGAATAAGCTAAGATCAAAATATATTTCTTTAAATAAAGACGGAAAGTCTAATTCTACTTATTACTTCAACACTTTATATATATATATATATTATTTTATATTATATTATATTATATATATTGAGTAATAAGAATTAGATTTGTTTTATTTTCAGATATATATTTTTTAGATCCTTATTATCAATATGTGGTTAATAAGTTTATCACAGATGTTTGTAAAAATAAACAGACAGTCAGATATTATATTATTATATATATATATATATTATATATATATATAAGGGGAGGAGAGAGGGGGGGTTCAAATTGTGTGCGGAAATAGATTTTGTGCTTTTAAAGAACTATATTTTTAGCAACATAAGATAATCAATGTGTGTTAACTATAGTTAAACTACAAATGTATTGTAAAATATAAACAAACAGAGTCTACAGACAGACAGACATCGTGAGAAGATGTGATAGGGGAGAAGAAGGGGCGTAAACAAATTCAAGCAGTGCAAGATACAGACATTGATTAGACAGAATCAATTGTCATTAAGAAAACAAAGGGCAGAAGACATGAGGGATTATTGAGCAAGAATGAAAGTGAAGTGAGAGACAAGTGTTTTTGACATCATCAAGATTCAAATTGAAGACGAAGAAGAAGAAGAAGAAGAAGATGTAATGGACAACTCGAAGATCAATGTCAAGAAGCATGACATGAAACTTTTTAGTTCGTCAATTCTACTAAAGTCTCTTCTCTGTCTCTCTCTCTCTCTCTCTCTTCTCTCTCATAGAGAACACTCTTAAAGTTCTTGACATAGAGACATCAATGAATTTCTTCCTCTGTTTGTCTTCTCTCACATTACAACTCTCTCTCTCCTCGCCCCCTCTCTCCCTCTCCAGTTTCTCTCCATACCATAAAGACGTGAAATATCAGTTTAAACAACGACTTGTATAACAAACACACACACACACACCTACACACACACACACACACACACACACACATTATATATATATATATATATTAATATATTATATATATATATATATTGTGTATTTTGGCTGTAAGTTATTGGGTTTTTAAGCAGTTTTCGTTAAAGATTCACAGCATGATTTTGTTCTAAATTTCGCTCTCCAAAACAAACGTCTTCTCTCTCTCTCTTCTTCTCTCTCTCTCTATCTATCTATCTATCTATCTATCTTCTATCTATCTATATTCTATCTATCTATCTAAAATGTCTATTCATGAATTAGACAGTAAATTTTTAAACCCACTGTTATATATAATAAAGTTATATTGATGATATATTTATTAATATATATATAATATGTATATATATAGTGAATGTGGATAAGCAGATCTTATAGATCAAAAGCGCCTAAAGATAAATGTTAAAGTGGCAATTATATATATAAATATAGTATATATATATGAGTTTAAACGGATTGGATAATACAACCAATATGAAGTGGTTTGAAATAGAGGGAATAATCGAATAACAACAAAACAAACAAAATCAAATGATATTTCGCCTCGGTCTTTTTGCGAAGCGTTTTCGAATTTAAAAGACTGAGGCGAAATATCATTATTGAATCTTAGGTTGTTGTTTGTTTTATCGGATTTTTCTCTATTTTCAACCACACACACACACACCACACACACAACACACAAATCATATATATATATTGTTGTGTGTGTTCGCGCTATGTGTGTGTATTATATATTTTCTCTCT
>CM042154.1:85572287-85584997 GCA_023376005.1 Doryteuthis pealeii | reverse complement strand
ACTCGTAATTAGTTTCAACTTTATAAATCTCCATGATATTCTTGCGCCCCAAATAGGCTGGACGGCTGCCACTCACCTTATTTTAAAGTTACTATGGAAAAAATGAGAGTTTGAATAAAAATACTAATAGGCATTAGAAACTTCATTCATTGATAAATCAAGCACTAAAATTTCAATTAAATCGGGGATAATTCCCTGATTTTTGTGGTAAAGTTTCTTTCAATGGGAGGGGGGGTATTTATTTTTGTAAATACGGATTATTAAAGTATTTTGAGTACCTACTATAACCTAGTACAATTATAATTATATATTAATCGACTTTTTCTAATCGTTCCGGCGTTATAATGCTTGAACAGCCTCGGATGCTTAAAATGACAAGTGCAAGTTATCCAGATGAATTATAAAACTATAGAAATCCTGATTATAGTGGTGTTTCTATTGCGCGGATTCATTTTTTTATGATCTGTCGTCACAATCAGCTATAATCGATCAATCATTTTTAATATAAAGGAAGAATAAAAAGGACTGCTACAGCAAGAAATTAATTATATAATAATTTCTAGTTCCAGTTTTTTTTTCTGTATTTATACATATTTTGTCATAAATCTGTTGATTCTAATGGAGTGCTGGAACTAAGTGGTATGAGTAATTTAGCTCCGACACGCAACAGTTTGACTTAAGGTTATCAGCCTGAATGATAACTTTATTTCAAAGTGAATCTAAGAACAACTAACACAGGTCCGAGGTTACTTAGCAGCCTGAACGATTGATGTATTATAATCAACAATAGATGAGGACACAGTCGGAGATAAATCAAATATTCCTCATGTTCGATCATAATACAAGAAAACGTTGAATTTTTAATTTTTATTGTGGTATGTAATAAACCGACAATATTTAGGGCTGGCATATAACTCCCGCTTGTTTAAGTTGTTTGTATTTATCATTAAACGTCCAAGTTACAGCGGACTGAAGGTTGGGTTTTCTCTCCGCACAATAAAGAGATGAAGCAGCAACAATCAATGAGTTAGAGTTTGCAACACTTTTCCTTGGGTTGCAAAGATTTTTCTGAAAATTCTATTGAGCTAAAAAATGAGTGTGTTGCTTGTTTTTGTTTGTGTTTTTTTATTATTTCTCCTCTGAATTTCTGCCCATTGGACACATACGTGACATTCTAGGTGTGTAAGATTAGATGCGTTTAAGGACAGTTATCTCTGGGCCTTGCATGTTCAATCTGTCAGGGCGACAGGTAACATTAGAATGATTAACACATTTTAAGCACTTGTAGCGGTTCTGGTTACGAATGGAACAGTCTCTACGGGTTTGGGTGAGGACGCCGACTCTGCGGGGGTGGGCTGGAAAGCCCTAGCCGCGGATTTGAGCGGCAAGGAGAGGTGGCTTGAGATGAGTCACCAGGGTGGTTGTATAGAAAGGTTCGGTCGAAGTTCGTGAAGGCTCCGAATCGTTCGCATGATGAAGGTTCCGGCAGTTCGACATGAAAGGTTTCTAGAGTCCAGACAGAAATATTCGGAGAGACGGGGGTGGACGTTGGGGCGAACTTAGCGTAGAGTAATAAGAGTGAGAGACAAAAAGTCCGATAATGCTAAATTAATCACAATTAAATTTATTTATTATATCAATTTTGTTTACTTTTCCTGTTGCAAATTACATTGACTCGAAAGGAAGATAAAAAGTCTCATCGGTCAAGAGAGGGAACCAGACGGAACCGTGGTAAGTAGAGTCCTAGTTTATTATATTTATTTTTCATCAGAAAGAAGAAAAAAAAAGATTTTTTTTATATTCATTGTCCACGTTCTGGACTACATACTAGAAATGAGATCACATTGGGGTGGTTGTGTGTGTGAGTTGGGGGGGGGGAGGGGGGGGGCTGTTTAAGATAAATTCTGTAAAGAAAGGAGAGAAAGAAAAGAAAAGAATGAATACGGGGAAAAAATTGCCAATATCATCATAAATTCCCAATAATCGGTTGGTGTATTTGTTACCATGCGTTTTTTATCTTATTTTATTTTTATTGTTTGATCGAGTGCATCGCGGGTCGTATGGGTATGTCGAATTGAGCACGAAGCCCATTAATGGGGGTTAGTGGCTTTAATCTACGAATTAACCACACACCACACCACACAGACACACAACACCACAACATATTATTATCGTATAGATACATACATATTATGTTATTTGTATATAGTATGTATAGTATATAGTAAAATGCTACTAAAAGAAAAAACTTAGTGGAAACTTTTTTTAATGAATATATTATTGTGTGTGGGTATAATATAGCTATCACTATAGTATATTAGTAGTCAAATATAATATGTATGATATATAGTAGTAATATAGTAATATATGTGTGTTGTGTGTGTGTGTGTGTGGTGTGACTATTGTTTAGCAGGACAATGATGAAAGTGTATAATCTTTGGTGCAGTCTTAATAAGTAATATGCAGTGATGTGTGTGATGTATGTGTGAGTAAAACAAAGAAATGCAATTGCAAAGTCTTAGTCTCGGTACTCCGCATTTTATTTAATTTAACACAGTTGGAGTAGGAACTCGTAAAAGCAACTATCAGTGCCTTATCATCATCGTGGTGATGTATTACAGAAAACATCACACGACACCACAGATAGCAAGGTTCCACCCAACACCCCTCGGCACGACACACGCATAGCACAACACAAATACCACCGCAACTTGCACGCAAAGCGCACAACCATCATCCACCACCACACACACACACACCCCTCCATTGCTAACTATATATGATATGTTTTCCAAAAATAAGCTTCTTTTCGTACAGTGGTCGAATAAATAGTAAAGCAATTGTAAAAAAAAACAAAAATACAGCCCTCCCCCAAAAAAAAAAACTAACGCTGGTTTGATGAGCTACTTATCACTCTTTCTTTATTTTGTCTATATTTTGAGATAAGGGTTGAAATGATTTCATTTTTGAACTCTTTCCATAAACAATGTCCGGTGCTAGCGTAGAGGAGTCGTGGTCTTACTATTATACCAATTTGGTGGAAGATATTGTATGTATACATCATTGTCGAATGTATAAGCGTATGTGATACAACAGCCTCGGCGGATTTGAAATGTGTATCGTGCCGGTTTTCTATGACGAACACGTTCAGAAACACGGAGACGGTGCTAGTAAGATACTTCTGGGATGACTAAGCTGATGTGAGAGCTCCACGTTTGGAGATCTGGAAGTAGGATTACCTGTTATTGCATTAATGGAAAGCTCCTTGCGTGGCCGGAGTGTCAGGTAGCTTTTAGGGATTGAAATTATGTGTAAACTGATTGAGGTTGAAAAATGATTATTATACAGCAGAGAAAGAAAACTTTAAGATATGCCTGATCAATGGGTGGAAAATTAAATGAAATAAATAAAGTTTGATATTTAAAAAAAATTTTACTTAAAAAGCATCACATTCCTCAATCCATGGAGATATTTATTTTGTTTTACGGGAAGGACCGCAAAAAACGTCTTGTAAACATATTCTGATTTAATTATTCAGAACTACTTTATAGAAATTGTAAAATGACGAATACACTTATATAGTTCTGTTCGGATTTCATAAAGGAATAAGGAGAGAGGCGGCCGATAGGTAAAGTATTTCCTAATATAAATTTTAGGTAAAACGATTGTAAACATAGATTCTCAAAGATGAATAAGTATCAAACTTTTCCGTGAAAATTGACTCTAATTGTATCTTCATAGAATCAAATACATTTCTATGAACAAGCAGTGACGTAGTTTTTGGTACAAACAAAAAGTGACTGAATTCTGTCCATCAATAAATAGGTATTGAATAGGATTGACATCATATATATATATATATAAGTATATAGTATATAATAGGTAAGTTGTTGTTCCTTATTGATCTATCTAGTCTTTCGCTGGAACTAGAGGGCTTAGTAGAAAACCACAGTTTGAATCATTATATATATATATATATATATAGATTATTGGAAATGGGTACTGTAGAAAAGATTAGGATATATTTGACAAAAGGTCTAGAAATGGTTGGGAGAAAAAGTCTGAAATTGGTCTTGAGAAAGTCTAAGAAATGCTTGGAGAAAAGTTGGAAATAGGTCTTGGAAAAAAAGTCTATAAATAAGAAATGGCTCCGGAGAAAAGCTGGAAATGGTTGGGAAAAAAGTATAGAAATGGTCTTAGGAAAAAGTTAGAATGTTCTTGGAAAAGTCTAGAAATGGTCTGTGGAGAAATTTGTCTAGAAATCGGTATTGGGAAGAGATTATACGAAATGATCAGTTGGAGAAAGTACTGGAACACTGCGTGCTTGGAGAAAAAGTCTAGGTGTTCTTGGAGGAAATGTGTCTGGAATGGTCTTGGGGTAATGTCTTGAAATGGTCTTGAGGAGGAAGATGTGTTCTTTCTCGCATAGCCGTTTCATAACGGTTTTTTTAATTGTGCAATGAGTGTTTTATAGTTTCATCAATTTCTGAATCTCATCATAGATCATTATACATTGTTCTCATTCATCAGAAAAAGAAATGAGATGATCTTGATTTGACCAAACAGTTAAATATCGATTTGCTTCATTAGGTGGGAACTGATAATCATTCAAATATTGTTTTGTTTCACCTTCCACTTTTCGGTTTTTCTTCTTTGGTCCATTTATGCACGCCCACACTAAACAGCATCATAGCAGTTCTGACCACACGTCTTCTCTTACATCTATTCATCCTTATCTTGAGGCGAATTCTTTTCTTTCGCCTTATTTAATACATCGTTGTTCTACGTCTCTTTCTTGTTTCTCTTCATATCTATTTCTAATCTTTTTCTTTTTTTTTCTCCTAGCTTTCTTTCAGCTCTTTTTCATATATGTTTTTTCTTTTCGCGCTCTTTTTTATTGCTACTGGTCCTATCATTCGATTTTTTCTCCATTTTATTTTGTATCCACATTAAGAAAAAGAAAAAGAAATTTTTCTATTGTCCTGGTATGAATTAATTCTCGTCTCATTAGATTATTATATGTAATTAGATTTATGTTATCTTTTCGGTTTGTTTCTGCATAGTTAGACATTGACTTGGTTTAATCTTACGCCATGATCTTGTAGAAGGCTGGAAAGTAGTGGTACTTTTAAACCATATGACTGAGTATGGTTTCTATCCTTGCTAACTTCGATCTATGGTTAAATAGCAAATGTATTAGATTAAAAAAAAATGTATTATCGCCATAAGATTAATTATTTAAACTTGCCTTAATGAGCGCGCCTGAGGTTGTATGATGCGTATAAAACAGAAAAAAAACCAACCTAATTGCCCGCAAACTCGTTATGCTTGGTTTTCGTTACTGTGTTAAGGCGGGAATATCAACCTGGGTTATATTAATGCCAAATCCCTCGAGAGAATAGTGTTTGTATAATTTTAATCAGTCTGGACGAATGAGGGGTATCATCAGAGGGTTCAAGAATATTTTTGTTTAAGGTTTCAACAATGAGTGGCAGAATCATGAATAATCTTATTTATGTATACTGTCATTATTTTTTTCGTGTTTCTTGTCTTTGTGCTTTCTTTGGGTTTCTCTTATGCTGTCGTTTTTCTTCATCATTTTTTTCTCTTATTTTCATTTACGTGGTTATCTTTTCATTTCATCATGGTGCTTCTCTTTTCTCTTCTTTCATTCCTTTTACTACATGTGTCTATTCCTCACTGTGCTTGCCGATTTTATTCCTTTTCTTATTGGATTTATTTGCCCTAGATTTATGACTTCCTTTCACCATTTACCTTCCTCTTTTATTGCTTTCATCTTTTCTGTCTCTTTCTTTTATTGTTCCCATTTACATGCTTGTAAATTTGATTCATAGAGTAGTATAGCTATCATCGATTTAAACAATAATTTGCGTCGTAATGATGTATATCAGGCACACTATACAATAATGCATGCATATCTATGCAAACATAGATTTGCATATATCTGTATTATAAGTTGTATAACACACGCACGTACACACACATGATACATTCAATGCATGACATGCATTAATATCTAGCTAACATTCTGGTATATGGAAGGCAACACCACACACACCAACAACCATCTATTGTATATATATATATATATAAAGAATGAATGCATATATACTATATTAAACTAGTTTCAGTATGAATTCTGTATCATGGCCACACACACAGAATACATATCTTGTAAATGATTTTTTATTATATTATATATTATTTATTATATATAGTATATGTTGTGAACAAAAATTATTATTAGACAATCAGGAATATTCTTGTATTTGTTTAATCTCAAATCGTTTCGAAAACTTAGGTCATCTTCAGGAGAATTTATTATTTGAAGAAATTGTTGATAACATTATTAGAAAGGGAGCATTATACGAAGAGTTATAATGTTCATGTTAAAGTGGGTTTAACATGCTGTTAAAATCCGGTGCGAGTGTTTGTAAGTAGCATGTTCATTCGTTCGTGAAGAACCTCTCTCTCTCTTTCTCTACTTCCTCTCTCTCACTCTCCTTTCCTTCTTTTCTCTTCACTACCCTCTCTCTCTCTCTCCTATTATTATATATATATAATATTATATACTATTAGCATACAATACTGTTATGGCAAACCAATATATTGAGATGATTCATATATGTTAAAATATCAGATATCTGTTATATGGCCACCCTACATATATTGAATGATGCATATATGGTTTAATAGATGAGGATACAATTTGTATAACACACCACACACCAATACATATATATTGAGTGAATGCTATATAATTATTTATATATTATATAACATAGATACAGTATGAATGTTATATTCACATGAGCTGCAATTTATAAGTAAATCTGCGTTCAAGTGATATTGGTGCTGACTTTTGCAACTTTGGTGGTTCTACTTTTCATTTTTTGCCTAATTAGGACTCTGTTGATTGATTTACTCTTGAAACGAAGGAAAGGACAACGCAATGAGGATCATGGGGAAGGTTGCGGGAAAATCAATTTAAATCGAGCACGGAATGAAGAATGTTAATGGTAAAATAAAATTATAAATCAATTGAAAATGTTTGAATTTTGTAGACAAGATGATTATTTATTTTGAATTGGATTTTGATTTAAAACTTATTTTATTTTTGTCTTTATATTGTATATTTATAATGTTTTGATATTCTTCTTATGTTCTTTTGATTAGTTCTTCATCTTTTGTTTATATGATCGTTTCTGCTGTTGTATCTAGGGGTTTTTCATGATGGTCATATGTTATAGATAGATCATAAATAACGGCAGGGACGGTTAATTTTTGAAACGATGCTGATGGGAAGTTAGTGTCTGATAGGTTCACACAAGGGCATGAATAGTCTGGAAGCAGGGTATTAGGGCTCTGGAAATAATCTAGAAGGATATTGCTAAGTCAATGGTTTGTTGGAACTACATTTTGTAATCGCTTTTCTTTCTAAGCTTGTGTAAATGAATACTAACCTAATTTTTTTTAAATCGTAGTGAAGAATCTATATAAGGTCAAAATCTATGATCTGTGGATCTTCGGTGTTCCTTTAGATGGACATTAAAATTCGTAAAGGTGCGTAAAATGCGATTGCCATTGTACGAGGAGATACCAGTTTTTTCGAAAAATCCTGTTAAAAAAGCACTTAACTGTTAGATAGGATGGGTAAGGGCTAGCGGCTAATTGGCAGAAGTAAGTTAGAATTTTTTAAAGAACAGGAAATATACAACTTTCACATATTTTTTGAGGAAATGATTACACTCTCGGGTAGGTAAAGAGAGAGTTATCGACGGTTGTTGTTTAAAAGATAATTTCCTCATCTTCATCTCAAGTTCAGAGATGACTTCTTGATTGTGGGTCCATATTCAACTCGACCCTATTTTTTTTCACGCGTTGGGAATCCCGCCCACAAAACTGGTTTGTTATGCGTATTTCAGTAGCTGCGCAAATATTACTCGCGTCATGTGAAATCTGCGTCAAAATACGACATTGTATTCCTTGACGGGCTATACAGGCGGGGTTTAGGGACACTTGGTGGAAGTTATTCCTTTATTCATTCCCACAAGGTGATGGAGTCGGTTTGATCCGATCAATGACGCCGATGAATGCACTACATATCAAGGAAAGAAAATCATCATTCTTATATAACTCAGGTGGGGATTGTGAGGAGGGCCACCACAGATGTTGTTTCATCACTATATGTTTGGAGGACAACTTGCGTAATTCATACCTTTCCAAAACTTGGCTTAAACGGGATTTGTAGTTGTCCAGTGAACCTACAACCTGGATTGGCTTCGCGCTCTATAGTATCTTGCTGTGATTTAACGTCATTTCCGATTATTTCTCACCCTCAAGCTAGTGGTGAATATCAGAGTAGACTCTAGGGACCTCTTCTAATCTTGGTATGGCCATCAGTCTAGTGAAGGATCTCCCTGAATTCAAAAACTGGTCCACAGACACCTTGCTGTAATAACATTGCACGCTACCTGTGTCACATAATTCCCCTGCTCGGGAGTGGTTGGTATACATATACCAAACCTCAATGGTTGGATTTAAACCACTCTATTTTTTAGGATTCCCAAAAGTGAGATATTATTCACGAATATTACGCATTTAGATATTTCTTAAAAACATAAATGAACTAACATAAGTAAGACTGTTCATTGATTTAAGATTTGCTGTTTTTTTAAAATTTTTCGTATTTTATTGTGTTATTTTTCGGCAATCCCCACACCTCCAATCCCCTCCCTCTTTCTCGCCCCCCCTCTCCGGCATTCTCCCGCCCTCCGTCCCCACGCTCTCTCCCTTCTCCTCGCGCCTTTCCCACCTTTCTCGCTCCGCTACGACTCCTTCTATCACTCACACCCCGTCACCCACTTTTCCTGGCCCCCCATCACCCACCACCTCCCGCCTTTCGCCTTCACCAGTCCTCCCCCTCCTATCATCCCACACTCGCAACCGACCTCACGCCTCGTTCATCCCCCGTTCGGTCGCTCCACCACCAGAGTACGGCCGCTCTCCCCTTCCCCATCCGCACCTGAACGCCCAGTTTCCCGAACACGCGTGCTCCAACCCCACCTCCCCGCGCCTCCCCCCCGCGACTTCCATTCGTCCTACTTCTCCACCCTCAGCCCTCTGCTCTCCTGCTTTCATCCCCTCCCCTTTTCCCTCCAGTTCTCGCCCCACCCCTCCATCATTCCCCTCCTCCTCCTCACAAAAATCGCCCTCCCCTTCCACCTCCCCCACGTCCCTCATCCACCCACCCCCTCTTCCCTAGCTCCGTCTCCGTTCCCTCTTCCTTTCAGGCCCTCTCCGCTCCTTCTCCCCAGTATCCTTCCTCAGCTCTTCGCACCCCCATTCCCCATCACACTCCCCACCGTCCGCGACTTTTCCATCTCTACCTCCCATAGCCTCTCTACCCCTTTTCCGATTCTCCGTCCTTTCATCATCCGCGTTCTTCTTCCCCACCCCCTGCTCATTCTCCCCCACCGCCCTCCCCCCCTGCGCCTTCTTCGCCTCATCCTCCCTCGGCCCCGGTTTCCCCATTCCAGCGCCCACCGCCATCCTTTCCGTTCTGCTCCTCCCTTCGCCCTTCCGTTTTCTCATAGCCGGGCCGCTTTCTGACTCATCACGTTTTCCATCCTCCTCCTTCCGCACGTTCCGTCCACCTTTTTTTCACCCCTCCCACACCCCCGTCCCCGCCCTCGACGTTCCATCCAGCCCTTTTCCTCCCCTTTCCCACCCTCTCCACGTCTATCTTCCTCCTCTCCACCCTCACCTCCTCCGCGTCTCTCCGCTCCTTTTTTCTCGGCCATCCACCCACTTCTCCCCTCGCCCCTCGCACCGTTTCCACCACCTCTTCCCCCCACGGCTCCTCCAGCCACCCGCTTTTCCCTCTTTCCCCTTCCTCCTCCTTCCCGCGTCACCATTTCCTTTTTCTTTTTCCTTTTTTCCCCCCTCTCTCCGTCTCTCCTTCATAACTACTCCTACTTTTCATTCACCCGTTTTCTTCATTCCCACCCACACACCCTTTCAGCTTCTCCCGCGTTATCCGCCCACTCACACTCCTCGCCCGCTCACCATTTCCGCCCCGCTTCCCGACCCCATCCCCCTTCTTCTTCTCGCCCCCTTCCACACATTCGCATTTCCCCTTCCGCCCCGCTCTCGGTCTGCTTTCCCACACATTCTCGTACTTTCATCCCTCCTCTCCACATAACCTATCCCTCGCCTTCCCCTGTTTTCTTTCCTTTCCGCGCACCCTCGCCACCTCCCCTCGCTCCCCCAGCCGTCCCCCCCCGATCTTTTTTCTCGTCTCGCTTCTCTTTTTTCGCACTCTCCCTTTCCATCTCTCGCCCTCGAGCTCTTCGTCTCTTCTCCTCGACGCCTCTTTCGATTTCCCGCTTTTCCCTCCCCGCCCCACCCTCCCACCTTTCCACGGCCCCACGCGTCCGGAACTTTTTCCCACATTCTTCCGTACCCCTTTTCTCCCTCGCTTACGCCGCTCTCCACCCACCATTTTTCTTCCCTTCATCCTTTTCCAAGATTCCTCCCCTCTCAGCCCCCATCCTCTCTCCCAGTCATCTCATCACGATCACCTCGATGTCCAGCCCTTTCTCCTCTCCTTTTCTTTTTTTCTTTTTTTCTTCTTTCTCTTCCCCACGAAAATACTTTCCTGAATCTTTTCTTCCTCCGTCCCTCGCTTCCCTCCCCTCTCCCTCCCCTCCTCTCCCTCCCCGCTTCCCCCGGTTTCTCCCATCGCCTTCCCCGCGCCACCTTCCCGTCCGCCTTTTCGCTCCCCCTTCCTCCTTTCCGTTTTTATCGCCCTTCTTTTTTTCTCTCGCTCATAACCACAAACGCCAGCCTCTTGCTCCCGCTTATTCCACCGATACCTTTCCCGCCCCAATCCACCTTTTAATTCCCACCCTCACCCGACCTCCGCTTTCCTTTTTTCGCTCTCCCTCATCTTCCCCCGCATTTTTTCCGCTCCCTCCTCCGTTTCCCTACCCGTTTTTCCCCCTCCATCCGCTTCCCCCGCAGCCGCTACCTCCCTGCGCGACCCCTCATCCTTCTTTTCCGTTTCCTCCTCCATTCCCTTCTTCTCCCGCCCCGTGCCCTTCGCTCCTTTCCAGGTTTCATGCCTCAACAACTCCGATTAACTCAATTCCCAGCTTCCTTCCACTCCTTTTCCTTCAGCGCCACTTTTTCTCCCTGTCCCTTTCCCGTCCGCCCTCGTTGCCTCCGGACTCCCCCACACCCACCTCTCCCTCACCCTTTTCCACTTCCGTCCCACCTTCCCGTCCGACCTCCACCGCGTTTCCCTTTTCCACTTCGCGTTTCTCCCCCCATCCCACCCCCCCTTTCCTTCATTCCCGTCCTCTCAACACCTCCTCCTTTCCTTCCTCCCGCTCTTGATCCCCTCATTCCCCCTCCCTCCTTTTTTTCTCCTTCCACCTCCGCCATCGCTCATCTACTCCCTTTTCTCCCTCCTCCACTCCATCTTTCTCTTTCACCACGCCACCCATTCCACATTCTCGGCTCAGGCTTCTCCATCCCGTTCCCACTCTCCGTCCTACTCCTCTCCCCATCCCTCTCCCCTGCTCCCCTCCCCCCTTTTCACCTTTTTCCTTTCATTTCTCCGCCTCGTTCGCTTCATTTCTTTATTCGCCAACCCCCTCCTCCTACCCTCTTCCTCTCTGTCTTTCCCCTACATTTCCGCTAACCGCTCGCCCCCGTTCCCGCCTCCTTTCCCAGAGGCTCCGCCATCTCCCTCCCCTCCAGGCCCCACCATCCCCCGCTTCGTTCCTTTCACCTCCTTTCCTACCACCTCCTCTTCCTTTTCCTCCCTTCGCCTCCTCACAGTCAGATCCACCTCCCTCCCCATTCCGTTCCACCACAGAGCCTCCCCCTTCTCCCACTCTCCTTCTCTCCCCCCTCCCGTCCTTTCCCTCCCTCGCCCTTCCCATTCTACCCTTCCTTCCCGTCTCCCTCCACCGGCCCCCTCCCACCTTCCCTATCCCTTCCTTTTTTTTCTCACCTAAGGACCCACTTCCGGCCTCGGCGCATCCGTCACCTCCGGCCCTTTCGACCCTCCTCCTCTCCGATTCTCCCTCCCTACCTTTTTTTACAATATTCGCCTTCGTCCCTTCTCCGCTCTGTTTCAATAACTCCCTCCCGTTACTCTTTCATGCCTTTTCGGCTTCATTCTCCACCTTCACTCTCCCATCTTTGTCCCCTTCTTTTTTTCCGTGCTTCCTTTCCTCCCATCAGCCGCATTCCCACTCCTCCCGTCCACCTCCCCAATCCTCCATCCCCAGCACCTCCGACTCCCTCCGTCCCTTCCATCCTTCCCCCCTCCGATTTCTTTCCAACCCTTTCCGGCTATTTTCGATCTCACTCCCTCCACCCCGGCGCCTTTCTTCTCCATCTCGCGCACCGCACTCCATTCTCTCGCTTCACCCTACCCACCTTCCCTCCCTTTTTCCTCACGCTGCATCCCGCCTTCTGATTTTTTCTCAGAAGCTTTCCTTTTGCCCAGCCTTCCCCTTCATCACTCCTTTTCCTCTTCACGCTCGGCCCCTCCCCGCCCTCTACCCACCCCTCCGTTTCCACCCGATTTCTTTCCCTCTTTCGTCCCGTCGTCGCCATTTCTCTCCGACAGCCCATCTCCCCACCCATCCATCCAGTCCCTCACCGCCATCTCT
>CM042154.1:85559787-85567287 GCA_023376005.1 Doryteuthis pealeii | reverse complement strand
GACTGTTGGCAAGAAGGAATCATGGGTATATGTATTGCCAGAATGAGATGATGATGATGATGATGAGTTCCAATTAAGATTTTAAAAGTGAAAGTAATACATTATTTGAACTGAAGTGGCCACTGATAATAATAATAATAATAATAATAAATCAACCAATCAGCTGTCTTCTCAATTTGTCACCATCTTGTGCCTGAAGATAACAACAACAATCCTACCAATCTTAAACAAAAATAATCCTGTCGGTTATTATGCGAGTTAATTAATAATTTTAATCAAAGAAATACAAAGACGATGGTTGTGGCATGAATTAATTTCCATAAAACTGAAAGTCATTATGATTTACATAAAAGACAGATAGTTTTTCCCCTTCATATGGGGTTGTTTTCTTTCTTTTTCTTTTTTTTTTCATTATTTCTTTACCAGTCTCATACTAGTAAAATCTAAAGCAATCAGTAAGTCACGGTATCAACTTTAAATTTGTAACCTAGAGCATTTTGCTATTTAAGCAGAACACAAAGTGAAAATGAATTGAATGGAAAAGACCGACAAATACCTAGATCTTGCTAGAGAGCTGAAAGCGCTGTGGAACAAGACGTTTTGTTTTATTCATTTTTGATCGATATTCATGTTTTAAAAACACTTATTTTAAACTAATTTTTTCTATTTAACCCATGGATGGGACCCTAACGGGTACTAACGCTCAGGGTGAATGTGGACCTGGGAGTAATGGCCATAAATATCTAGAATTGGAGGTTCACCATTAGATATCATACCCAGGACATTTTATGTGTGAGTGTGTGTATGTGAAGACTAATGTTTATTTAAAGAATTTGACATTCTAAATAAAGATGTGTACATAGCTGAGAAATGTTCATAATAAAGCAACGATGTCTATATGTCTAGACAATATCTACATGAGTCAGTTTCAATGGGAAAAATGATGAATCCGTTCTCAATAAGAATGACACAAAACCCTTACTCTCCATGCTTACCGTACCGTGTGACATTTTGTGGCAGTTTCAATACTTTTTGAATACACCATATATATATATATATACATATATATATATATATATTATACATATATATATATATGTATATGTATGTATGTGTGTGTGTGTTGTGTGTGTGTGTGTGTGTGTATTCTACCTTGAACAAAACGAAAAAGTCTATGAATATTGTGATAAAATTTCTCACTGCATTTTTCCCCCTTTTGTAAATCTTTTTAAAACTTAATTTTTTTTTCTTAATTTTTTTCCCCTTTAATTTCCCTTGAGTTACATCATGGTATTAATTTTAATTTCATGCCATTAATTCCCTGCTCCGTGTCACACCTCTGTTTAGGATCTTTAAACTATTTATTCTTTGTCTGTGATTCATCCTGCTTCTTTTCCATCTTGCCCCTCCTTCCCAATCAATTCCTAATATTTCCTTGCCTAGTTTGGCTTTTCGGCAAACTCATCCTACATCCACCCCCACCCCCACTCACACACACACACACAGAGTTCTTATTTTACCCTTTTTTTTATTCTCAAATTTTATTCCTTCATTTATTTCATTTTTATTTCTTTAAATTCTGTTCTTATTTTTATATTTATCATTTTTTATTCTTTTTATTCTTGCAGTTCTTTATTCTTATAAATCTTCTTCGTTTTTTTTTCTTTTTCATTTGTTTCATTCTCATTTCTTCTATTTTTCCTTCTTCCTTTTATTTTCTTCTTATAGCTTCTTGTTCTTCTTAATATTATTACTATTGTTATTATTGTGGAGTTCTCTTGGCATAATGACTAACCTGCTGGACTGCGGCAACGTAGTAAGCAAGTTCATTCTTTTTCGTTCTTGCTTTCATCTTATTATTATTATTATTATAGGTTCTTCTTGTTCATGTCGTCATTATTACTTTCATTATTGAAAGGTCCTCCTGGCATAGTAACTAACATGCTGGACTGCAACATCGTAGTGAGTCCATTTTCCCATCATCCTTTCATCTTCTTTTCATGATAGGTTCTTGTTCTTATTCTTATCCTTGTCCTTGTTCTTCTTATTATTATTATTAATGATAATAATGGGGAGTAACCCTGGCATAGTTACTAACTTGCTGGACTGCCACATTTTAATAAGCAAGTTCATTCTCCCTTCTATTTTTCCTTTTTCTTTCATTTTCTTATTATAGATTCTTGTTCTTGTTGTTGTTGTTCGTCTTCTTTCTTCTTCTTCTTCTTCTTCTTCTTCTTCTTCTTCTTCTTCTTATTATTATTATTATTATTATTATTATTATTATTATTATTATTATTATTATTATTGGGAGTCCCCGTGATAAAGTGGCTAATGTACTTGACAGCCAAATCATAATAAGTTCAGTCTCTATTTATATTATTACATTCACTTTCGAACTAATACCCTTGGGAAAGGTATAACCCACCCATTCATCCAGCTATGGGTTAAATGATACCACTATTGTTCTTCTACAGGGATGGATTTGGTATTGAATAACTCATGAAGTTTGATATGCCAGTAAACAAAGAAACCAACTAAACCAACCCCTTCTCCTTTTCGTCTTCCTTCTCCTTCTTTTTATTTTTCTCGATTGTTCTTCTTCTTTTTCTTCCTCTTCTTCTTCTTTTTTCTTTCTTTCTTTCTTTCTTTCTTTCTCCCTTCTTCTTCTTCTTAATCATTATCATTATTTTGGTTCCCCCAACAAGAATTTCCTCCACTAAATATCCGTCTAATGAAGAGTTCTTTGTAAAATTCTTCCGCACATGAAGAAGCTTAGCAAAGAAAATTATCATTCTGGACATTTCAGTTAATGGCACGGAAAGACAATGATGCCGCAAGGAATTGAGGGCAGTGGAGGGAATAAATGCAAAAAGAAAATAAAAACAAAAAAATGGGGACAAAAATTCTAAATGTGGGGAAAGAATGTTTCCCGGGAATTTTAGAACTCTGACCATCTTTGCATATAATTCTGGATTCCATGCAGATGGGTGAGGATATCTGCTATTACGAAAAAGGGTTTATATAGTGGACGTCTCAGTGGGTAGAGATCTATATCTGAAAATAAAAAAAATATATGTAATTATTTAGGAGGACGTGAATCAATAAATAAAATTCATGTGATTTTGTTTTATTTACTTTCGAAAAAGATTCTTCTTTCTTTCTGCTTCTTTCTTCTCATTCTTCTTCTGCTTTATTATGTAGTTCTTCTTTCTTACTGCATCTTCTCTCTTGATTCTTCTTCTTCTTCTTCTTCTTTTCTTTCTTCTTCTTTCTCCTTCTCCCCCTTCTTCTTCTTTCTCGATTCTCCTTCTTCTTCTCTTCTTCCTTTCTCCTTCTCTTTCTTCTTCTTCTTCTTCTTTCTCGATTCTCCTTCTTCTTCTTCTTCTTCTTCTTTCTTCTCTTCTTCT
Organism: Doryteuthis pealeii; assembly: GCA_023376005.1. Classification (NCBI taxonomy): domain Eukaryota; kingdom Metazoa; phylum Mollusca; class Cephalopoda; order Myopsida; family Loliginidae; genus Doryteuthis; species Doryteuthis pealeii. Next base: position 85,563,880 of record CM042154.1, on the reverse strand, counting down.
TCTTTCTCGATTCTCTTCTTCTTCTTCTTCTTCTTCTCGATTCTCCTTCTTCTTCTTCTTCTTTCTCGATTCTCCTTCTTCTTCTTCTTCTTTCTCGATTCTCCTTCTTCTTCTTTCTCGATTCTCCTTCTTCTTCTTCTTTCTCGTCTTCTTCTTCTTTCTCGATTCTTCCTCCTCCTTCTTCTTCTTCTTCTCGATCTCCTCATTCTCCTCCTCCTTCTTCTTCTTCTTTCTCGATTCCCTCCTCCTCTTCTTCTTCTTTCTCGATTCTCTCCTCCTTCTTCTTCTTCTTCTTCTCGATTCTCGACTCCTTCTTTCTTCTTCTTCTTCTTCTTCTTCTTCTCGATTCTTCTTCTTCCTTCTTCTTCTTTCTCGATTCTTCTTCTTCTTCTCTTCTTTCTCGATTCTTCTTCTTCTTCTTCTTCTTCTTCTTCTTCTTCTTCTTCTTCTTCTTTCTCGATTCTCTTCTTCTTCTTCTCTTTCTCGATTCTTCTTCTTTCTCTTCTTCCTCTCTTCTTCTTCTTCTTCTTCTTTTCTCGATCTTCTTCTTCTTCTTCTTCTTCCTCGATTTTCTTCTTCTTCTTCTTTTCTCGATTTCTTCTTCTTCTCTTCTTCTTTCTCGATTCTTCTTCTTCTTCTTTTCTTCGTCTCGATTATCCTTCTTCTTCTTCTTCTTCTCTCTCGATTCTCCTTCTTCTTCTCTTCTTCTCTCTCGATTCTCCTCCTTCTTCTCTTCTCTCTCGATTCTCCTCCTTCTTCTTCTTCTCTTCCTCCTCCTCTTCTTCTTCTCTCGATTCTTCTTCTTCTTCTTCTTCTTCTTCTTCTTCTTCTTCTTCTTCTTTCTCGATTCTCTTTCTTCTTCTTCTTTCTCGATTCTCTCTCTTCTTCTTCTTTTTCTTCTTCTTCTTTCTCGATTCTCTTTCTTCTTCCTCTTCTTCTCTCTTGATTCTTTTTCTTCTTCATTCCTTCTTATGTGTAGATATCTATACCTGAAAATAAAACATCTATGTAATTATCTATGTGAACGCGACTCAATAAGTAAAATAGTATTTTATTCACTTTTGTTCTTTTACAGAAAACTGTGTCATTTATTTTAAACTATTATTTGTATTTTTCGTTTTTACATTTCAATCATAGCAGCATTTTTGTTCATCTTCCATTTTTCTATTTGGAAAGGAGTGGAATATTCTAATTAGCAGTTCATTGTTATCATGTTACATTCAGAATTTGGATCATTAAAAGATGACGTTCATCATGAATAATGACATTACAAATTATCTTTCCAATTTGGACTGGAAGTTGCATTATTCTCCATGAAGATTATTTGAAGAGTTTTGCACCAATAGATATAATATTTTGCTTTTTTTATTGCTGGTTTACAGTTGCATATAGACAAGATATAACAGATTTTAGTAATACTATCATGAATATGCACCTCCCGGGTGTAAGTATTTAAGTTTTAATCTAGTAAAATATATTTAATTAGAAAGACTAACGAAATTAAAAAAGAACACACATAAAAAGATTATATCTATTTTAATCATATTTTAATTGCTTTCTATATAAAATCCTTCATAGGTTTGATTTTCATATTTTGGAGAATAAAACATTTATCGTAGAGACCAATAACATCAAGTACTTATTTATTAAACCCTGTTTTGTTAAAATCAATATGCAAACCATATTTTATGCAAACCTTTATTTCTCAGTGATATATAAGACACATTGCAGGATTTTAAACGCACGGGCCTTTCGGGGCCTGTGTCAATTAATGAAATTAACAGCGTCGATCCCAGGGGGCTATACCCCCCAGGCAACACCTGCCTCCTTGATTTAAAGGGGCAGGGCTGGGTTTATTGCCCAGTGCCTGAGGTGTCCCACTTTTTTGTGTCTACCACCTATGAGCTTCGGCTTGTAGGTTGGCCAACATAAAAATGTCCTTGTGTCACGCCCTCATATGTGGGGTGAGAGGCAAATACCCTAATAACATGGTCTGTTTGAGGCAAATCTAACTCAGATTTTCATAGAGACATCGTTAATAAATAAGATTTATTTCTATGTATTATTGATTTTGACTATAAATTAAATATTCCATTTTTATTAATATACTAAATTCTTTGTTATAATTCTTTTTTTCGTTCTTTTTTTGTCTAATTTAACAATTTGACGTACACACATACGTACACAATGTTTTGTTGCTTTACTATAAGTTAGATTGATATAGTGTATATATTCATATTTATACACACATACATATATAAAGACATACACACACGTATGCATATATGTAGTCAATACATGGTTACAGTTTCTCGACTATGCGATCTTCAGACCAAACGGGGAAATTGGTTTGACGGTTTGCTTAAATATCCTATAATGTGGTCTTGTAATGAGGGATGGATGGAAGTTGACTGCATTTTGATTGGTTAATTGTTGTGTAGCTAGAAGTTTACCTGGATACAATTGTTTATTTAAAAGCCGAGTGTTCTGTTATCTGCTCTCTTATCTGCTCTGGTGAAGATGATTTATTTGCAGTTGCCTATATGTAACTTGAAGTTTACAGGGTAAAGAACCATACTATCTACAATATATATACTATATATATATATATAAATATATAATATGAGTCAGGAAAAGGTGGAAATGGAACAACCACTCACACAATGCTGTTAAAGAAGACAAACAATTTATAAATAATCATAGCTATAACTTGATCAATATTTACGATTTACAAAAAATCACTCATCAGAAGCTCATCACTCCCGAGTTGTTTGGCTCGCTGAGCAGTAAGTCAAAAATGACCGTCTTACAAAACAAAACCTTCAATACTGCAAAAACGAAAGACGTTTACACAATATTCACCAACGTGGCATTTCCGCGCCATTATATATGTCGGTCATGATCCATGTATATCTTTTGGACAACAAATGTAGGCGAATTTTTGAGATGTGGCAACAAGGCGAAAGAACAATTTAAAAGATATACATGGATCATGACCGACATATATATGCGCGAAATGCCCACGTTGCCTGTGAATATTGTAACGTCTTTCGTTTTTGCAGTATGTAAGGTTTTTGTTTTGTCTAAACTCATTTTGACTTTCCTCTCCGACCCAAACAACTACGGGAGTGAATAGCTCTGATTGATGATTTTTGTAAAATCGAAATATTGATCTTATATCAGCTATGATTATATTATAAATTGTTTTCTTCTTTAACAGCATTGTGTGACTGTTTCATTCCGACCTTTTCTTACTCATATTGTCGGATTAATTTCCTTTCTTTTAACTTAATAATATATATAATATATATATATATATAATTTATATATATATACTATTCAAGTTATATAAGAAAATGTGCTATATACCTAACCTAATATGAAAACTTAATTCTGTTTTACCTCGCTGTCTCAATTCTTTTGAGTAACATGAGTCATTAGAATATTCTTGTCGAAAATTATCTTTTTCCATTCGTTCGTGTGTTTTGATTCTTTCTCTTGTTTTGGTTCTTTAAAAATTCACGCACCTTCCCTTCCATTAATATCTCAATTTAGAATATTTAAATTCTGAATCAGAGTTGAATAACATAAAAGTGTTGTTGCTGCGCCCGTCGTTGCTGCTGCTGCTGCTGTTGTTATTATTATTATTGATTATATTATTTATATTATTATTATTTGGTGTAGTGGTATTAGTAGTAGTAGTAGTAAGTGGAGTAGTAGAGTGGTGGTTATTTTTTATCGAGAAAATAGATTTTCAAAAAATGGAATGCCGAATAATAAATTATAGGCAAAACAAAAGGAAATGCGAAATTCTAGATAAAAATAGTGAATGTAAAAGAAAGAAAAAAGATGAAGAAGACAAAACCAGAATGAAATTAAGAAATGATGAGGTGGAGTGTGTCGGACCGTGTGTGCGGGTAGAAATGGATGATGATGATTGGTGCGTTGCTCACAGGAAAAATTAATGAGTTTTCTAAGAAAATAAATAAATAAAAGAAAGGAGAAAAATAAAAGTCAGTGCTATCATTTACTTACTTCTTTAAATCAGTCTGATTGAAAACTTATTATTTATTCGTATTTTACATTCACTATA
>CM042154.1:85547422-85559687 GCA_023376005.1 Doryteuthis pealeii | reverse complement strand
AATCAACTGGGTTAATTAATGCCAAATCCATCTTCCAGAAGCATAGTAGTTGGTATTAATTTAATCCGAAGCTGGGAGAATGAGGTATTCAACTCACAAGAATTATTTGTTTTAAGGGCTTTCAAAATGGTGGCAAATTCATCCAATAATCTTTTATACTCCATTTCGTTTTTCTTTCTTTTCTTTCTTTTTTTTTCTTTATCATCTTTCTCTTTTTTCTTTTCATTTGTGCTTTCTTTCATTACTTATCGCTTTATTCTTTCTTCTCATTCCTTCTCCATTGCTATTCTTCTCTCTGACTTTTCATTCCTTCTTTCTTTTCTGGTTACGTTGCTAAATTAGACTTCCCCTTTCACATCTTACTTCCCTCCCTTTTATGCTTCTTACATCTTTCTTCTCTTCTTTATTGTCAACATTACATGCTGTATTTTTGATTCATTCAGGAGTAGTATAGCTATCATCAGATGTCTAAACAATTACTCCGTCGTCAATGAATGTATTACACACGCACACACATATACATCATGCATGCATATCTTATGCAAAATAGATTTGCAAAATTCTGTCATTAATATGTTATACACGCACATACACACCATACAATGCAATGCTGCACATTGCATTATAACTATATCAGCATTACATTCTGTATATGGCCACACACACTAACACACAACACATACACACACACAACACACACACACACATACATATTATAGTATTGATGAATGCATATATAACATAGTTCAGTATAGAATTCTGTTATGGCCCACAAACACACATACATATATTGATGAATGACATATATGTATATAAAATAGATGAGCATACCACTTCTGTATATGTCCACACACACACACATTCACATATTGAATTAATGCCATATTATATAAACACTAGTTCAGTATAGAATTCCTGTATATGTCACACACACCAACCACACATACACACACAAATATATATTGAATGGGGAAAAATTGCTGGTTATTTATTTTATTATATAATTAAAAAAACCCCATAATCAAGCATACAATACCGTATATGTCCACACAGAACACATACAATATTAATGAATTCATATATATATAAACATATATATCGACATACAATCCTGTATTTGGCCCACACAATACATATATTGAATGAATGCATATATGATATAAAATAGATGCAGATACAATTGTATATGTACACACACACACACAACAACATATATGAATGGAATGACACCCATCACCACAACAACACAACACTTATATTATATATATATATATATTATATAATATAACCATAGATCAGTATATATATGTATATATCGTATATGTTGATATATAACATAGCATCAGTTACTATATGTAATATATCAGTATATGTATGTATATAAACATAGATCAGTATATATAGTATCTATCAGTATTGATGTATATAAACATAGATCAGTTATATATGTATATTATCATTATGTATGTAATAAACATAGATCAGTTTATATATGTATATATCAGTATATGTATGTATATAAACATAGATCAGTATATATATGTATATATCTATAGTAGTATATAAACATAGGATCAGTATTATATTTAATATATCAGTATAGTATGTATATAAACATAGATCAGTATATATATGTATTATCAGATATGTATGTATATAAAACATAGATAGTATATATATGTAATATCAGTATATGTTTGTATATAAACATAGATCAGTATAATATGTATATATCAGTATTGTATGTATATAAACATAGATCAGTATATATAGGTATTATTATTTTTTTTCCCGATTTGTTATTGCATTATAACATAGATCAGTACTATATAGTATATATCAGTATATGTATGATTAAACATAGATCAGTATATATATGTAATATCGTATATGTATGTAATAAAATAGATCAAGTATATATGTTATATCAGTATATGTATGATATAAACATAGACAGTATATATAGTATATATCAGTATAGATGTTGATATATAACATAGTCAGTTATATATGTATATATCAGTATATGTATGTATAAAACATAGATCAGCTTATATATGTATATATCAGTTTGTATGTAATAACATAGATCAGTATAATATGTATATATCAGTATATGTATGTATATTAAACATAGATTCAGTATATATATGTATATATCGTTATATGTATTATCTACAATAGATCAGTTATAGATGATATATAGTATATGTATGTATTTATAAAATAGATCAGATATAATGTATATATCAGTATATGTATGGATATAAACATGATCAGTATATATGATGTATATATCAGTATATGTATGTATATAAACATAGATCGTATATATATTTATATAATCATATATGTATGTATAAACATAGACATTTATATTTGTATATATCAGTATATGTATGTATATAAAACATAGATTCAGTTATATATGTATATATCAGTATAGTATGTATATAAACATAAATCAGTTTAATATGTGATATATCAGTATATGTATCGTATATAAACATAAATTCAGTTTATATATGAATATCGTATATGTATGTTATATATAAACATAATCAGTATATATATGTCATATATCAGTATATGTATGCATATAAACATAGTCAGATATATATGTTATATCAGTATATGATATGTATATAAACATAGATCAGTATATATATTTATATCAGTATATGTATGTAATAAACCATAATCAGTATATATAGTAAATCAGTATAGTATGTATAATAACATAGATCAGTATATATATGTAATATATCAGTATATGTACTGTATATAAAATAGATCAGTTATTATGTATATATCAGTATTGTATGTATAAACATAGATAGTATTATATATTATATATCATAATGTATGTATATAACATAATCAGTATATATATGTTATATCAGTATATGTATGTATAAACATAGATCAGTATAATATTGTATATTCAGTAATATGATGTATATAAACATAGATCGAGTATATTATGTATAATCAGTATATTATGTATAAAACTAGATCAGTATATAATGTATATATCAGTATATGTATGTATATAACATAGATCAGTATATATATGTAATATCAGTATATGTATGTATATAACATAGATCAGTATATATATGTATATATCAGTATATGTATGTATATAACTAATCAGTATATTATGTATATATTCAGTATATGTATGATATTAAACATAATCAGTATATATATGTATATATCAGTTATATGTATGTATATAAACATAGATCAGGTATTTATGTATAATATCAGTATATGTTATGTAATTAAACATAGATCAGTATATTATGTATATATCAGTATATGTATGTATATAAACATAGATCGATATATATGTATATATCAGATATGTATGTTTATAAAACATAGATCAGTATATATATTATATATCAGTATAGTAGTATATAAATAGATCAGTATAATATGTATATTCAGTATATGTATGTCTATAAAACATAGATCAGATATATATGTTAGATCAGTATATGTATGTATATAACTAGATCAGTATATATATGTATATTCAGTATATGTATGTATATAAACATAGATGAACATACACGTCTGTATAAATGTCAACCATACACACAACATCATATATTGAATAATGCACATAGTTTCAGCATACATTCTGTATATGGCCACACATTCATATATGAATGAGATTCATATATATTAACCATATATCGCATACATCTGTATTTGGCCACACACATACATATATTAATGAATTCATATATGTATATAAACATAGATAGGATACATTCTGTATATGCCACACACACACATACATATATTGAATAATGCTATATATATATCTATAAAATAGATCAGTATGAATTGTGTATATATCCACATGACGCCTCAATTTATAAGTTCCAAAACTCTTACCAGCTTTCAAGTGAACTTGTCTGACCTTTTTGTCACCTTTTTGGCTGGTCTATTTTCACTTCCCTTTTCGCCTTAATTTAACTCTGTTGACTTGATTACTCTTGCAACGAAGGAAGAACGCCAATGAGTGATCTATTGGAAGGTTGCGGAAACATCATTTACAAATCAGCCACGATAGAAATGATTCAATTGGTTAAAAATAAAATTATAAATCATTGGAAAACTGATCTTTGAATTTTATAGACAAAAGATTGTTAATAATTTTGAATTGGATCTTAGATTAACTTATTTTAATTTTTGTATTTATATTGTATCATTAGTTAATATTTCCTTTATGTTCTTTTGATTAGTTTTCATCTTTTGTTTTATGTAATCGTTTCTGCTTTGTTTCTAGGCCTTCTTCAAATGACTGTCCATATTTAGTCCAATCCCTTAAACATAACGCAGGACGGGTCTACATTTCTCAGCGCCATGCTGTTGGGAACTTAAGTTCCTGATAGTTCCACCCAAGGCAGATTATCTGGAAAAAACAGGGTATTAGGGCTCTGGCAAAAATCTTAAGGATATTTGCATCAGTCAAAGGTTTTGAAACACATTTTTCATAGCTCTGTCTTTCTACTGTGATAAATGAAACTAACCTAAATTTTTAAAATCGGCGTGAGAATGTAATATAAGTACTCTAATGATTCTGATAGTCTTGTTGTCCTTGATGCATAAAAATCTAAAAGGTACAGTAAAATCGTATGCATGTGCCTTAGGGATACAATTTTCATTGAAAAAATCCTGAAACAACAAACAGTTCAGGGATGTGTGAGGTCTTGCTCATTGGCAGAAAGTAACTTAGGGAACCCTTGTTTTTAACAGAAATATTACATTTCATATTTCTTAGAAATGAATTACACTGGATAGAGTACAGGAGGAGGTGTTGCGTTTAGTTGTTCAAAAAAACTTTCCCATCCTTTCTCCAATTCAGAAATAACTTCTGATTTTGGTCAATATCAGTCACGGTATGAATCCAACAGTTTTTGGCGTACTGTTCGCGTCTGTGTAAAATCTGCGTCCAAAATACGACATTCTATCCCCTAACGGGATATTCATTGCGGGGTTTGGGACACTTGCTGATGTTTTCCTTCTATCAATTCACCACAGTGAATTCGTCGGTTTTGAAGCCGACTCCAGTGACCAGAATGAATGCCACAACAGAACGAGGAAAATCATCATTCTTTTAAACTCAAGTACGTTGTAGGGGCACCACTAATGGTTCATCATAAGGTATGGACAGGAAACCTTGCGTAAGTTCATACCTTTCCAAACTTTGCTACGGAATTTGTAGGATCTCCAGGAACCTATCCACCCTGATTGCGTCTTCTCTAGTAGTATTTGCTGTGGTATCATTGCCAATTATTCTCCCTCAAGCTATGGTAATAATGAGTAGACTGGACTCTTTAAATCTTGTATGGCATCAGTCTAAGTGAAGGAATCTCTGAATTCAAACTGCAGGACACTGCTTAATAATTGACCTTTGTGTAATCCTGCTCACGGAGGAGTGATGGTAAATACATATACCCCCCAATGGTTGGCACTTTAATACACACTCCTAATTTTAGACTTCCCCACAAAAGTGCATTATTATTCACGAACTAATATAGCATTTAGATTATTTACTAAAAACATAATGACTAACATCATGTAAGACTGTTTCATCGATTAAGATTTTGCTGTTCTAATTAACTTCCAGGCTCGAACAATGTGAACGAGTGTCATGACAAAGTTGAAGAATGAAATTACAAGGTCCCACCTACAGAAAAAAAAAATAACTACAATAAAAATACGAGAAAATTGTTAAGAAGAAACAGCAAAATCTTAAATCGAATGAACAGTCTTACATGATGTTAGTTCATTTAATGTTTTTTAAGTAAATAATCTAAATGCTGTAATTATTCGTGAATAATATGCACTTTTTGTGGAAGTCTAAAAATTAGGAGTGTGTATTATAAGTGCCAACCATGTGAGGGGTGTATATGTATTTACCAATCACTCCTCCGTGAGCAGGATGTGACACAAGGTCAATTTATTAAGCAGTGTCTGACAGTTTTGAATTCAGAGATTTCCTTCACTTAGACTGATTGCCATACCAAGATTAAAGAGTCCAGTCTACTCTATTATTTACCCATAGCTTGAGGGAGAATAATTGGAAAGTGATAACACAGCAGAATACCTACTAGAGGAAGACGCCAATCAGGGTGGATAGGTTCCTGGAAGATCTACAAATTCCGTAGCCAAGTTTGGAAAGGTATGAACTTTACGCAAGGTTTCCTGTCCAATACATTATATGATGAAACCATTAGTGGTGCCCCTACAATCCCACCTTGAGTTAAAAGAATGATGATTTTCTGTTCTGTTGTGGCATTCATTCTGGGTCACTGGAGTCGGATCAAACCGACGAATTCACTTGTGGTGAATTGATAGAAGGAATAACATTCACAAGTGGTCCCCAAACCCCGCATGAATATCCCGTTCAGGGGAAGTAGATGTCGTATTTGACGCAGATTTTTACACAGACGCAGAGACAAGTACGCCAAAAACTGTTGGATTCATACCGTGACTGATATATGACCACAATCAGAAGTATTTCTGAATTGGAGAAGGGGATGGGAAAGTTTTTTTTTGAATCAACTAAACCGTCAACACTCCTCTCTTGTACTCTATCCAGTGTAATTCATTTCTAAGAAAATATTGAAATGTATATTTCCTGTTAAAAAAGTCTAAGTTACTTTCTGCCAATGAGCAGAGACCTCACCACATCCCTGAACTGTTTGTTGTATCAGGATTTTTCATGGAAAAATTGTATCCCTAGGACACATGCATACGATTTTACTGTATCCTTTTAGATTTTTATGCATCAAGGACACAAGACCTATCAGAATCATTAGAGATACTTATATTAGCATTCTCACCCGATTTTAAAAATTTAGGTTAGTTTCATTTTATCACAGTAGAAAGAAAGAGCTATGAAAATGTAGTTCAAAACCATTTGACTGATGCAAATATCCTTTAGATTTTTGCCAGAGCCCTAATACCACTGTTTTCCAGACTAGTCTGCCTTGGGTGAACCTATCAGGAACTTAAGTTCCCAACAGCATGGCGCTGAGAAATGTAACCGTCCCTGCCGTTATGTTTAGGGATTGGACTAAATATGACAGTCATTTGAAGAAGGCCCTAGAATACAACAGCAGAAACGATTACAATAAAAGCAAAGATGAAAACTAATCAAAGAACATAAGGAAATATTAAACTAAATGATACAATATAAATACAAAAATTAAAATAAGTTAAATCTAAATCCAATTCAAAATTAAATAATCAATGCTTTGTCTATAAAATTCAAAAGATCAGTTTTCAATGTGATTTATAATTTTATTTTTACCCATTGAACATTTCTTCATTCCGTGGCTGATTTTAAATGATTTTCCCGCAACCTTCCCATGATCCCTCATTGCGTTTCCTTTCCTTCGTTGCAAGAGTAATCAAGTCAACAGAGTCTAAATTTAGGCGAAAAGGGAAGTGAAAATAGAACCAGCCAAAAGGTGACAAAAAGGTCAGACCAATGTTCACTTGGAAGCTGGAAGAGTTTGACTTATAAATTGCAGGCGTCATGTGGATATATACACAATTCTATACTGATCTATGTTTATAGATATATATATATGCATTCATTCAATATATGTATGTGTGTGTGTGGACATATACAGAATTGTATCCTCATCTATGTTTATATACATATATGAATTCATTCAATATATGTATGTGTGTGGCCAAATACAGGATTGTATGCCGATATATGTTTATATATATATGAATTCATTCAATATATGAATGTGTGGCCATATACAGAATTGTATGCTGAACTATGTGCATTAATTCAATATATGAATGTGTGTGTGTATGTGTTGACATATACAGACGTGTATGTTCATCTATGTTTATATACATACATATACTGATATATACATATATATACTGATCTATGTTTATATACATACATATAGATCTATGATATATACATATATATATAGATCTGATATATACATATGTCTATCATACATATACTGATATATACATATATATCTGATATATACATACATATGATCTATGATATATTACATACATATACTGATATATACATATATATATGATCTATGTATACATACATATACTGATATATACATATATATATCTACATATATACTGGATCTATGTTTATATACATACATATACTGATATATACATATTATATACTGATCTATGTTTATATACATACATATACTGATATATACATATTATACTGATCTATGTTTATATACATACATATATATATATACTGATATATACATATATATACTGATCTATGTTTATATACATACATATACTGATATATACATATATACTGATCTATGTTATATACATACATATACTGATATATACATATATATACTGATCTATGTTAATACATACATATACTGATATATACATATATATACTGATCTATGTTATATACATACATATACTGATATATACATATATAACTATCTATGTTTATATACATACTATACTGATATACATATATATACTGATACATACATATACTGATATTACATATATATACTGATCTATGTTTATATACATACATATACTGATATATACATATATATACTGATCTATGTTATATACATACATATACTGATATATACATATATATACTGATCTATGTTTATATACATACATATACTGATATATACATATATATACTGATCTATGTTTATATACATATACTGATATAACATATATATACTGATCTATGTTATATACATACATATACTGATATATACATATATACTGATCTATGTTTTATATACTACATATACTGATATTATACATATATATACTGATCTATGTAATACATACATATACTGATATATACATATATATACTGATCTATGTTTATATACATACATATACTGATATATACATATATATACTGATCTATGTTATATACATACATATACTGATATATACATATATATACTGATCTATGTTATATACATACATATACTGATATATACATATATATACTGATCTATGTTTATATACATACATACTGATATATACATATATATACATGATCTATGTTTATATACATACATATACTGATATATATATATATACTGATCTATGTTATATACATACATATACTGATATATACTATATATACTGATCTATGTTTATATATACATATACTGATATATACATATATATACTGATCTATGTTTATTACAACATATACTGATATATACATATATATACTGATCTATGTTTATATACATACATATACTGATATATACATATATATACTGATCTATGTTTATATACATATATGATATATACATATATATACTGATCTATGTTTATATACATACATATACTGATATATACATATATATACTGATCTATGTTATATACATACATAACTGATATATAATATATATACTGATCTATGTTTATATACATACATATACTGATATATACATATATATACTGATCTATGTTATATACATACATATACTGATAATATATATATACTGATCTATGTTATATACATACATATACTGATATATACATATATATACTGATCTATGTTTATACATATATACTATATATACATATATAACTGATCTATGTTTATATACATACATATACTGATATTACATATATATATGATCTATGTTTTATATACATACATATACTGATATATACATATATATACTGATCTATGTTTATATACATACATATACTGATATATACATATATATGATATGTTATATATATATATATATATATATATATATAATATTTGTGTGTGTGTGTGTGTGTGTGTGTGCATTCATTCAATATATGTATGTGTGTGTGTGTGTGTGTACATATACAGAATTGTATGCTCATCTATGTTTATATACATATATGCATTCATTCAATATATGTATGTGTGTGGCCAAATACAGGATTGTATGTCGATATATATGTTTATATATATATGAATTCATTCAATATATGTATGTGTGTCTGTGTGGCCATATACGGTATTGTATGCTGATATATGTTTATATATATATATACATGCATTCATTCAATATATTATGTGTGTGTGTGTATGTGTGTGTGTGTGTGTGGACATATACAGAATTCTATACTGAACTATGTTTATATATATGTGCATTAATTCAATATGTGAATGTGTGTGTGTGTGGACATATACAGAAGTGTATGCTCATCTATTTTTATATACATATATGCATTCATTCAATATATGTATGTGTGTTTGTGTGGCCATATACAGAATTCTATACTGAACTATGTTTATATATATGCATTCATTCAATATATATATATGTATGTGTGTGTGTGTGTGTGTGTGTGTGTATGTGTGTGTGTGTGTATGTGTGGTGTGGCCATATACAGAATTGTATGCTGATATATGTTTATATGCATGTGCATGCATTGATTGTATGTGTGTATGTGCGTGTATATACAATTATTAATGACAGAATATATGCAAATCTATGTTTGCATAGATATGCATGCATTGATTGTATATGTGTGTGCGTGTGTATATACATTCATTGACGACGGAGTATATTTGTTTAGACATCTGATGATAGCTATACTACTCTGATGAATCAAATTTTACAAGCATGTAAATGTGAACAATAAAAGAAGAGACAGAAAGATGTATAGAAAGGCAATAAAAGGGAGGGAAGGTAAGATGGTGAAAAGGGGAAGTCATAATTTTAGCAAACGTAACCAGAAAGAAAGAAGGAATAAAAAGTCAGAGAGAAGAATAGCAATGAGGAAGGAATGAAGAAGAAAAGAATGAAAGCGATGAAGTAATGAAAGAAAGCACAAATGAAAAAGAAAAAAAGAGAAAAAGAGAATAAGAAAAAAAAAAGAAAGAAAAGAAAGAAAACACGAAAAATGGAAGTATAAAAAAAAGATTATTGATGATTTGCCACCATTTTGAATAGCCTTAAAACAAATATTCTTGTGAGATTGAGATACCTCATTCTCCCAGCTTCGGATTAAATTATACAACTACTATTCTTCTGGAAGAGTGGATTTGGCATTAATTAACCCAGGTTGATATGCCGTTTAACAAAGTAACGAAACCAAGATACAGTTTGGCAATTGGTTTGGTTTTGTTTTGTTTTACGGCATATCAACCTCAGTGGGTCATTTAATGCAGCAGGTTTTGAAATAAATTAATTCTTAATGGATAATACATTTTTTTTTTAATTAATACATTTTTCTATTTAACCCATAGATGGGAAGTTTGGCAATTGATTGAGACATACTCAGTCATATGTTTAAATAGTACCACTACTGTTCTACAAGAATGGCTAAGGCATTAAATAATTCAAGGTTTAATATGCCAGGAAACAAACAAAGAAAACAAAACTAATAAATATTAACTAATGAGAGAGAATTTAAGTTTCATTACCAGGAAATAGAAAATTTTTTTTTTTTTTTAAGTGTGGATACAAAATAAAATGGAGTAAAAAAGTGGAGATGGTAGGGAAGTAGAATAAAAAAAGAAAAGAAAAAACAAAAGAGATAAAGAGATGAAAGAAAAAGTAGAGAAAGAAAGAAAGAAAAAGATAGGAAATAGATGATGAAGAGAAAGAAGATAAGAGAGAAAAAAGATTATAATAAGGAAAGAAAAAGAGATTCACCAAGATAAGGATAAATTAGATGTAAGGGAGTGATGGGGGTGGGGTCGAGAAGTGATGATTGCTGGTGGTAGTGGGGGGTGGATTAAATGGGACCCAAAGAAGAGAAACCGGAAAAGTGAAGGGAAACAAAGGAAATATTTGATGGTTATCAGTTTCCCCCTAATGAGAGCAAAATCAGATTAATCTTGTTTGGTCAAATCAATGAGTCATCTTTGTCTTTTTCTGATGAATGAGGACAATGATGATGATGATGATGATAAAATTGATGAAGAAAACTAAAAACACATTGGCACAAATTTAAAAAACCGTTGTTGAAATGTGGATGAGAAAGACAAGTCTTCTTCCTCGACCATTTCCAGACATTACCCCAAGACCATTTCCAGACTTTTCTCCAAGACCATTTCCAGACTTTTCTCCAAGACCATTTCTAGAAATTTCTCCAAGACCATTTCTAGACTTTTTTCCAAGAACATTTCTAGACTTTTTTCCAAGACCATTTCTAGACGTTTTTTTCCAAGACCATTTCTAGACGTTTTTTCCAAGACCATTTCTAGACGTTTTTCCAAGAC
>CM042154.1:85522422-85542422 GCA_023376005.1 Doryteuthis pealeii | reverse complement strand
CCTAACCCCTAACCATAACCCTTGTTGGACGTAAACTTAAATAGAAGATAAAAATAGAAATTAACAGTTTTTTACACAATTTGTGGGTTCTGTTTTTCTGGGTCAACCTTTAATACTATGTTACTCGACTAGGGGGTTAGGGTTAGGTTTAGGGCTGGGGTTTGGGGTTAATTTATGAGAAAATAAATTAATAATTTGGGTTCTATTTTTTCTGGGTCACACTGTAATATCATGTTACTCAACTAGGAAATAACCAAAGAAAGAATCTTCAAGTGAGAAGTAAAGGTAGAAAAAGAAAAGAAAAAGAAAACGAGAAAGTTTTTAAAACAAATATAAAAGATTCAATGAATAAAATCATATTTTAAAGAATAAATATAAGTAAATCCCCGATCTTTTTCTTTACTTCTTTTCATTCATTTAATTGTCCACCCAAAACTTCTACGTTTACATTTAATATGTGACCTGAATAGAATGAAAGTTTGAATAAACATCCAAAAAGTAAAATAGAAAGTACAAAATTAAATGGAACAAAACAATTTTTCCAACTATCTGATAATATATGACACGTATTTAATGACAGACCCACACAATTCAGGAGAGACCCATACAAAATAGAAGAGATACATTTTATAATAACAAAAAAAGTGTCAGTCTAGATAAATACTTAAGCCGAAAACATAGAAAAGGATGAGATGTCAAAATACATATTTTAATAGGGAAGACATTACAACATTTGGTAGGAGTAATAGTGATGAAGGGATACTCCACATTCCCCAGAGCTCCAGAACTGGACCTTCACCATTAGAGTATAAATATCATGCCCAGGACATTAAGAACATCAGTCACCGCCTCCGAGAAAATATATGATAAAAAGGGTTGGGGATTTTTAATCGGATTAGGACAATCATATAGATGCTAGGGCTTGATATGATCAGCCGATTGATTGGAATGGGCCTCTCAGACCGACCGTCTCGCCTAAGTAAGACTAAAGTGGAGTGTTGTATGTCAAGGACTACTCAGACAACAGAGTTCCATCCTTAAGCGTCAAGGGTCGTCACCCACGGCCAACAGGTGGGCACATTGGGCAGATCATATATATATATATATATATATATATATATATATATATATATATATATATATATATATAGAGAGAGAGAGAGAGAGAGAGAGAGAGAGAGAGAGAGAGAGGAGAGAGAGAGAGAAGAGAATGAAATATTTTGAAATCTTAACTAGTAATTTAAAAAGAGAAATTGAAACTAATTTTTGAATAATTTTGATTATTTAACACAAAGTGCGTCTCACGTTAGAAAACTATTGCAAAACTTTTGAGTTATAATGAATAAATAATAACGCCATACAAATATAATATATAGGTAATAGACTTTATTAAATATGTCTGGAAAATTTGCCTTATCCTTATATAACACAACAAATAATTTAACTGAAAAACTGTATAAATTTATAGAAAACAAAATAAAATACTTTGATGACTGACAAACGATGATATGAAGATGTATATAATTATTCAACGAATGGATATGCTACGTTACCAAGTCATTTTTCTCGGTTATTTCATAGCATATACTCTTAACTCTTTGACTACTTTAAACTGCTCAAAGCGCCCTATCACCACTGCGATCCTACCGTAAACCGTTGACAGCGACTCTCGCATGTGTCAATTGTTTACGCTGAAAAATCACTAAAAATAGTACTTTTTTATTTGAACAGAATATGTTCTGGGGTGAATAGATAGTGAACTGTGAAATATATCATCATACAATTTAAAAAAATACCAAGAAGATTTTATACAGTCGTGGGAGAAATTTGGTAGACAAAGACTTAAAAAAATGTATCTTAAACTTAACCCCCCCCCAAAAAAACACTTTTCTTTACATTAGGGGGTCTTCCACATTTTAGAAGGATTTAATCTCAGTGTAGATTTTATTGTGTTAGGGGTAAGAGACATGGGATAACGAGACAACGTAACTCCCACACCCAAAACACATTTAACCTGATATCTTAATTCTAAAAACTTTCGCGAGCGTACAATAGTAATTAGTTGATTAATGGATTCTACTAAATGACAGGAAACGGTTGAGATTAGGAAGGATTGGAACAGAAAACAACGGAAACAAACAATAGAGTCGGCAGTGGCTCTGTCGACAAGCCCACCAACATCACCAGTATTTTATTATTTGTTTTCTCTTTTTTTCTTTTTTTTTTGTTCAAAATTTTAATGCAGCGGCGACGACGTAAATAAACGCCATTTGCATGCACTGATAAAGGCGGAAGCAATTTTTTTCTCTTTTAAATGGTGGAGAATCGTGGCGGGTGGGGAACTGTATCGGGGTATGTAGCTCGAGGGTAGACCGCAAGAATTAAAGAGGATTGAGAAAACGAAAACAAAAAATAAAATAAAAAGATAAAAGAATCGACATTGAAATTTGTTTGATACGGCCATGTTGTTCAAATTTAATCGAGGTATGCGTTTGACTGCATAGATTAGCACAGGCCAAACTGTCAGAACAAGATGAATACTTAATGGTATCTATCTGAAAAGAAGATCCCAAGAGGAATGTGGTGACGTATTTGCTGACGTCAAACTGCAATCTGCTGACTTAGCGTTTCTTACGTATTTGACTTTTTTTTTACTGCTATAATAACAACAATTAAAATATTCCTAAATACAAAGCAGAGTAAATGTAAGTAAAGTTTACGGATTGAACTATTGTCGGTATCAGCTGAACAGCGAGGGAGTCTATCCCATTTTCGCTAGCGCTTGACCAGGATATTTTTTGCATAGGTGGAACACCACACCTGCCGTCAGCTCCCAACCTTGCAGATCAGATATCCCAATTTGTGCTACTCATAGTGAGTTGGCAGAGACCGTATCGAACCAGGAACCTTGCGATTTCTATGCGGTGCTCTACCGACTGAGCTAAACCGTTCCGCTTAAATATAAAATGATGATTAAAAGAAATAAATAAAGTCCCGAAATTTCGCTTAAAGAAAGCTCTTTGAATTTCTGAAATTATTTAACCTTAATGAAAAACGAGTGAGTGCTGAAATGTTCGTGGCCTAACCAGAAGAGAATGAGCAAAAAACTATGAAAGGTATTGAACAAATTCATCCTGTTATTTAAGGATTTTATTGCTTACTGTTACTGTTGCTTAAGTAGTCACCCAGTTAAGTATTGAACAGGCTCATCGTTGCTTACCTTTGGTGATGAAGCTGGAATCAGTGCTTTCAGTGTGATATGATTGATTGAGATAGATAGATCGATCGATATTATAATAAATAATGAAATAATTGTTATGAATACATGCTTATAATAAATAGATAGCTAAACAAAGACTAAGATAGATAGATAGATAGATAGATAGAGAGAGAGAGAGAAAGAGAGAGAGAGTGTGAGTGATATCCACTGACTTATATAGGTGTGTAGAAGTGAATAGTCGTCGGGGTGGCTTAAAGTCAGTATCGCCCAGCCAGCGAGGGAGTCTATCCCATGTTCACTAGCACTAGAAAAATGAGGCTGTTTCTTTAACATCTGATGTGCAGCAACTCAGCTACCATCAGCTCTTCACTTCACCGCAGAAATCCATATGCTACTCATACCCTGAGTTTGCAAAGGCCGGTATCGAACCGGGAAGCTTGTAATTCCCAGGTAGACGTTCTACCAACTGACATAAATAGATAGATAGATAGATAGAGAATGAGGTAAGTGGTGATAAAATTTTATTTTTCCCATGTAGCTATGTAATAATATGCTTATAGATGCCACTAAAACTTGATGAGAGAAAGTGGTGGGTGTCTGACAAGTACTTCTCCGATTCAATTGCAGTATTTTGTATTGGACAAATAAATAGGCGACTGGCAGTAAGTATTTTGGAAATAGGTTCGCAACTTGGAGAGCCAATTGAAAGTTGTTAGAGGAATTATCTTTAGGAAGTGACAGAAAAAAGCGGGAATTTCCTCCTTTTTATACATTTTTCTCTTTGTTTCTTTTCGTTTGCATTATCTACAGAATGTTGAATTTGTGTCTATTTTTTATTTATTGGTTATTTATAAAATATTAAGAAAGAGAATGAAATGGAGGCAGGAAGTAGACCGGAAGAAATTAGGTAATGTGCGGAAGATAAAGAATAAGGGAAAAAAAAGAAGATACAGGAAGGAAAGAAGGAAGAAAGGATGGAAATCAAAGGAGGGGAGGGAAAGAAAAAGGAAAGAAAGGAAGGGGGAAAAGGAAAATATAGGAAGAAATATGGTATCAAAAGTGCATATGACATTGGAAAATGGTATTTTGGAAGGAAAGAATGAAGAAAATCTAAAATGAAAAGGAAGACAGAAAAAAAAAAAAGAGGGAAGGAAATAAAGAAGATAAAGGAAAAGAAAATTGAAGAAAAAACACAGAAAGGAAGGAATGAAGAAATGATGAAAAACAAAAGAAAGAAAGAAAAAAAAGAAGGAAAAAAGATATGAAGAAATGTGGAATGAAAAGTGCAATGACATTGGAAATGATTTTTTGAATGAAAGAAGGAAGAAAAAATGAAAATAAAAAATACGGTGGAAAGAAAGAAAATTAAGAAGGAAGGAAGGAGATAAAGAAAAAAAAAGAAAGAAAGACAAATAAAAGCAGAAAGAAGACAGGAAGAAATATGCTGTGAAAAATCCCTACGACATAGGAAAATAATTTTTTTAAAATGAATATTGGAAAACGTCAACTAAAACTTTCAGGTGAGATAAAGAACATTTTATAGAATTAAACCTAGCGAGCCATCCCTTTGAGACACACACACAAATATATATATATATATATATATATATATATATATATATATATATATATAAACAAAAAGTGGAAGTAAATCCGACAATATGTAGTATTGTAAAATAATATTGAAAAAACACAGATTCCATTAACGAATGATGTTTAATAAGCTACGTTGCAGTGTGTTGGTCTGTTTTAACAAACCTCATCAGGCTTTCGTTGGTTTAAGGAAAAAAAATAAATCATTAATGAAAACAAAAAGTCTTCGAGCCGCTGCTTTTGGTCTGTGGCTGCTTTTGTTGATCTTCAAATGCAAGGATATATATTTATGTAGAACGTTTGTAGAAAAAACAAAATGTTAAAATGTTTGCTGACAGAAATCTGTTTCGACCATATGAAGAGGTCTTTATCAAAGCAACATTGTAAACGGAAAGACGAAAGGAATATATCATTAATCACGAGGCACAGAACGCTCTCGATCAGGACCAGAATTTTCAAAAAATTTATGATATACTTATTTCGTCTTTCCGTTAACAATGTTGCTTTGATAAAGACCTCTTCATATGGTCGAAACAGATTTCTGTCAGCAAAACTTTTAACATCTTGTTTTTTCTACTTTCTACACATATTGTCGGATTTATATCCATTTTACCTTTCATATATATATATATATATATATCGGCCGAAACATTTTGTATATAATGATAAAGATGAGTACAACAGTTCAAAAATCCAAATAATAAAAAGAAACTGGCTAGTTAAGGAATTGAACTCGGTCACCGTATTCATATCATCCGATGATAACCGTTACTCAATGACCGCTTCCTTACACTCATTCTTCACTACAATCAGCTTCACTGAGAGACTAGATTCCTACTTTTGAAAACCTACCGTATTTTTTTAGGGGGAGGGGGATTTATATGCACTATAAAAAATTCATGCACAAAGATCCCCGGATATAAGTGCTTAACTTGCATTCAGTTGCACGCCCACGCATGCGTGAAACTAGGCATCTTTGAAGAAGATGCCGCCGTGCACTTGCGGGATTCTTCATGCTGTGCACCTGAAACAGTTGCAAGTTTGACTGTTTAAGACAGCGTAAAGTATTTATGCAAGAATGCAGCTGTTGTGCAGCTCAGCACAGTTGCATGTTGTGACATTTAGAACCGTCTTCTGCATGTAACACAAGAAGCACCATAAGATTATATCAAATCAAGTCTTTTTTGCTTTTATATTTCAATGCTAATTTTAACTTGATCATTATCTTTTAAAAGCTGAAACGAATACAAAAGAATTCTTGCATTTTATTAATATAAAACTAAGAACGAGAGCCTGGTCTGTTTAATCTAATGATATGTGGCATTAATGTGATATATAATATATAGTGAAAAATTTGAAAAGATCACAGGTTCAAATAAAATGAGTGATATTTATTCAGCCAACGCTGCAGTGTTTCAATCTGTTTAGTAGATCTTCTTCGGGGATTTTGTTGATATAAGAAAAAGTAAAATTTATCACAGAATAATAAGGTAAACAGATTGAAACACTGCAGCGTTGGCTCATTTTATTTGAACCTGTGTATTTTCAAATTTTCCACTATATTACATACCATCGGATTCACTTTCATTTTTCTCTTCATATATATATATATATATATATATATATATATATATATATATATATATATAATTGAAGCATAGATGTGTGTATGTATGTCCAAAGAGAAGCGCGCCCTGAGTATGACTTTAAACTGCCTGTTGGTGAGGTTGTAATTCTGGAGCTTTGGGGAGTGTGGAGTACAACTTCATCGCCATTACTCCCTGCTCCACTCTGACCCGGAGTGGTAGTACCTGTTAGGGTTCTAAAGTATGGGTTAAATAGATTAAAAATGATCTAACTAAAATTGAATAACCAACAAGAATGAATAAAGGTCTTTCGGCATAAAATAACCCACCAAGGGTTGACATACCGTAAAATCCAACCAACCAACCAACCAACCAAAGAGAAGCCTTGATTCGTGTTTACCGACATTTACCAATAGTGTATTTTCCGTGTCATTATTTCGGGGCTTTTATGTCATAATTGCTCTGCACTTTCGGTTCCTTAATAAAAGCACCTTGAGCCAAAAATCTTGATGAAGGAATGAGATAAATACTTTAATGTGCGTGCTGTTCGTATTGCAGTGCTCCTATTAAAAGTAGGAAAGATGTCTTCTTAGAAAATCAAACAGCAGGATATGTTTTTAAAGGTTTTAGGTTTATTTCTTCTTATAGTAAAAGAACGGAAAGAAATACGACTGAAGTTAATGCAAGATGAGAAAGAGTATGGAAGAAAGACAAAGAGCAAATGACAGATAGATAGATAGATAGATAGAAAGAGAGAGAGAGAGAGAAGAGAGAGAGAGAGAGATGTTTTGAGGGTAGGTAAAAGAGAAGGTAGTGACGAAGAAGAAAATTTGACCAAAGTGAAGAAAATTGAGAGAGAGAGAGAGAGAGAGAGAGAGAGAGAGAGAGAGAGAGAGAGAGAGAGAGAGAGAGAGATGTTTTGAGGGTAGGAAAGAAGGCTTGACAATATTAAAGACAAATATTAAAAGAATGAAAGACAAGAAATGAGGAATAAAAGTTTCAAATAAAAAGAAAATTGGCATAAATAGATATAATATATAGATATGGAACGGAACACAGAAATAATTAAATAAGTGAGATATATATATATATATATATATATATATATATATATATATATATATATATATAAAGACCAAGAAATTTTTTCTCATGTCAAAGACTTGTTGAGGTCAATTTAATTTTAACTTAATATTTTTCTTTTTAAAGAATAAGTGCTATCGAGTATAAATAACACCAGAACGTAGAGTAGGATTTTTTTGTGAATGCAGCATACCCTGTCATTAACAGAGACAACTTGATGCACACACACACACACACACATATATATATCATAGAATAATACAAATATATATATATATGACAAATAATACAAATATATATATATATATATCTAACAAAATAATACAAATATATATATATCTAACAAAATAATACATACATATATATATATGCAAACTTACGTTAAGAATAACCCATGTAAATTCACATTTATATATGACGTAAAGTAGGATTTTTTGAGAGCGTAGCGTACCCTGTCACTAACAGGGAAAACTTGATGCGCATATATATATATATATATATATATATATATATATATATATATATATATATGCCTGTGTGTATAATAAGATAATACATATATATAAGGTAACATACACACACAGTATATATATATATATATATTATATATATATATATATATATATGACAACTTGCGTTAAGAATAACCCATGGAAATTCTCATACATATATATATATATATATATATATATATATATATATATATATATATATATATATTATATATATATTCCTTTGTGCTCTATGCATGTGTGATCTGACAAATGAACATGAATTTGCATAACCGTTTCTTTCATTGGAATTTCTTAGGGGTCTTTTATGTCTATATATATTTTGAATTTTTATTGGGGGACATTTACCTGCAAATCTTTTGTGATTCTTTAATGCACGGAAAGAAATTAATAAATCTCAACAATAATCAGAGAATTGTGCGGTCTGCATCTTCTGGAGGCGGTCTATTCTATTCCTCTCATAAGATTAAGGAAATGAAATGTCGTAAATAATAAAGAGATGGAGAATAGAGGATAAGATGAGAAAAGTTGACAAATGAACCAAGTGAAATGAGAGAAGAAGAACAAGAAGCAAATGAGAAAGGAGAAGAAAGTGGAGAGTAAGGAGACAGCGAGAGTAAGGAGACTAAGCGGAGAGTAAGGAGAAAGAAAAGAAAATGAAAAAGATAAAGTCGACGGAAGAAGAAGAACAAGAAGAGAAAGTTGGAAAAGTGGAGAGTAAGGAGAAGTAAGTGGAAACTAAGCGGAGAGTAAGGAGATAGAAAAGAAGATGAAGAAGTCAAAGTCGACGGCAGAACAAGATGTGTATTATATTTCGTTTTATTCTTGCACTGGAAATTTGAGGTTGGTGGTAAGTAAAGTAAAAAAGGAAGAGGAAGAAAATATAGTAGTAGTAGTAGTAGTAGTAGTAGTAGTAGTAGTAGTAGTAGAAGAGGAAGAAGGAGATGAAAAGATGATAAGCGAGAAAGAAAGAATGCACTAAAGATTTGAGATGATGGGAAGTAAATTACGAAAGAAGAAGAAGAAGAGAGAAGGAGAAGAAGAGAGAAGAAGAGAGAAGAGAAGAAGAGAGAAGAGAGAAGAAGAATGGTGGAGAGAGGAAGAAGAAGAAGAATGGTGGAGAGAGGAAGAAGAAGAAGAATGGTGGAGAGAAGAAGAAGAAGAAGAAGAAGAAGAAGAAGAAGAAGAATGGTAGAGAGGAGAAGAAGAAGAAGAAGAAGAAGAAGAAGAAGAAGAAGAGAAGAAAGAAGAAGAAGAAGAATGGTAGAGAGAAGAAGAAGAAGAAGAAGAAGAAGAAGAATGGTAGAGAGAAGAAGAAGAAGAAGAAGAAGAAGAAGAAGAAGAAGAAGAAGAGAAGAAGAAGAAGAAGAAGAAGAAGAAGAAGAATGGTAGAGAGAAGAAGAAGAAGAAGAAGAAGAAGAAGAGAGAGAAGAAGAAGAAGAAGAAGAAGAAGAAGAAGAATGGTAGAGAGAAGAAGAAGAAGAAGAAGAAGAAGAAGAAGAAGAAGAAGAAGAAGAAGAAGAAGAAGAAGAAGAAGAAGAGAGAAGAAGAAGAAGAAGAAGAAGAAAGATGTGAGGGAAAGATGAAAGCCAACGTACAGAAATAAGAAGAGTTATAGTGAGTTTTTGAATGAAACTTTATAAAGACAGAAAATTTAACAAAAAAGAAAACGCCATTTTGTTGAAAGTAGCTGAGTTCGACAAACGATGGAATAAAAATTGAAAGAAAAACATAATTAACTACTTTTGAAAACGTTGCTTTCTACGAACACAAAAAATTTGTTGTTTTTTAATGTCAGAAAAAAACCCACAAAACAATAACCTGTCTTCTTTTTTCTTTTTTTTTTTCCTTCCTATCCTCCTTCAAGAAGAAGGTTATCGCTAGTACTGTCCACAAACTTCTTCAAAAATAGAAGAAAAATTAACAAAAAATAAAATAAAGGAAATAATGAAAATAAAGATAAAAAAAAATTAACAAAAAATAAAATAAAGAATATAAGATAAAAATTTTACAACAGTTGTGAATATTGAGTCTTCAAGCATGACTTTATCGATTCTCCATCAGACAACCTATTTTTTTTTTTTTTTTATCTTTTTTCTTCTTTTTGTCTTTTCTTCTTTTTTTTAACAAGATACCAAGAAGAATGAGAAGAACAACAAAAATAGAAAATTAAAAAAAAAACAAAAAAAAAACGAAAAATAAAAGAAAGAATTGGCAGATGAAGAAGACGAGCTCTTAGGTGACAGACCTGAGTGTCGGACAGGGGAGGAGCAATCGAGAGATGGACAGTTTGACAACGGAGAAAATAATGATATAAAGCAAGAAACTACAAAAATAAATAAATAAAAGATTTTCTAAGACGTTAGAGCAGAAAGAAATTAAATCACTCGTGAACTCTCCTCGTAAAACGAAAGAAACTACACCCGCCATATATATATATATATGTATATATATATATATATATATATATATATATATATATATATATATATATATATATCAATGAAGTCGTTATCAGAGTTTATCTTCTCATTGACTACATTAACGAGCTTTGAATTGATGACACTATTTAAAAGCTCAATTTCCTCTTCTGTTCTACAGGGTGTTCATAAAGTCTTGCAGCAATTTCAAAATTCAAAACGTAACTCACATTGTACAAATGATAGAATCATTTAATGAAAACCAAATAAAAGTTCAACTCTTGTAGTTTTACTTATTTATATACGTTTTGATTGTTACCTTTCAACAAGACAACCATCTTTGTTATTACATTTTAAATCTGTCGCGGGAATTTATAGACACCCTCTTGTTTTTGCGTCAAATCATTCTCCAAACGCTGCTCTATTAGGTAAGACTTAAGTCAGACTTATTTTTCTTATTCATCTCCTAATCATAAATTGCATCAGAAGGACGACTTAAGCATAGCGTTCCTTACAAATCAAGCATTTGTATTGCATGGTCGATAGCAGATTAAATGACTACAAAACACGAAAACGATCGCATTTACTCATAACTTCGACTTCTGAACAGGTGTGTGAGGTAAAATAAATAGTGTGGTCTCAGGGGGTTGTGCCCCTCAGGAAGCACCTGCCCCTCGTCTAAAAGGGATAGCCCAGATTTATTGCCTGATGTCCCCAAAAGGGGAATGCCAATGAGACCTCAAATTTTTACACTGAATTCAGAGTTTTCCTTCTTCTAGACTAGTCTTCCCTACTATTTACCCATAGATGGAGGGAAAATAGTTGGGTATATAGCTTTTCAAGGGTATTAGCTTCATGTGAAATGCAACCAACCCAGTTTAGGATATGGGTTACCGTTGGATACTTGATTTCTTCGTTAGATTTTACGGCATGTCAACCCTTGTTGGGTTATTTTATGTTGAAGATGTATTTGTTTTATTCATTCTTAATGAGTACTCAATTATTTTTAAATACATTTTTAATTCATGTTTTTCTATTTAACCCTAATTGAAAATTACCACTTTGGGTTAAAGTGGATCTGGGAGTAATGGCGATGAAGGGGCACTCCACACTCTAACCCAAATTACTAGAATTCGAACTTCACTACTAGATGAAATTTGACATCATACCCAATACATTAAGACCTCAGCCACCGCCTTTTAGCACATACATAATAAAAAGTGTTGGTGTTTGCCACAAGGACAATAAGGTCGGGACAAGCATATAGGTGCTAGGACTTGATGTGGCGATGCAACTGGTGATAAGAGGAGGCCTCTCCGACCGACCGTATTATCTAAGTAAAAGCCGGTGTGGAGTGTTGCATGTAAGTTAAGGCACTATCGGATATCGATCGTACACTGTATACACAACTTATCTATTTTTTTATCCAAAAATATCAGAGACATTTTATTTTATCCATTCATTAAAAAAAAAAACTTTTTAAACTCCTTTTGTTCTATTTAACCCATAGATGAGACTCTAACAGGTACCACCAATTCAGATCAGAGTGAAGCTGTGAATAATGGTGATGAAGGGGTACTCCCCATACCTCCAAAATTAGAACTGTACCTAACTGTTTAACGTCATACCAAGGATTTTAAGAGCCTCATTTACCTACGTTTTTTGGCCAAAACATATCTGGAACTGAACGTACTGCCTTCCCACTAACAAAAACAAATTTACTAGTTACTGCGTTATGACTAATTAATGGTTTCATATTATTCTAAAGGTCTACACAATTTTGAGCAAGAGTAACTAATTGTAAAATTGTTTTTATATGATCCGTGTTTCTATTTTCAGTCACAGTCATTTGAATCAATGAGAGGAAGGGAGTAAAAAGCGCCCAATATTTTAGCCAATCAGGTGGAAGTTCCCCGCTCAGAAAAATATGCAGATATTGTGATGGTACTCAATTACACAATGCCTGCACACTAACACAGTTTTTTTTAAGACTATAGGAGTAAGGGGTGTATGAATTGAATAGAATAGAAGCGTGGGTGGGCGTGGGTGGGCGTTGGAAGTCTAGGAGTTTGGGATTCGTAGAGTTTGAAAGTCAGCAGAAATGCAATGATTATTCTTAACTTGAAATGCAAAAGGAGAAAATCAGATGTGATGTTAAATGCAGTTGCAGCAAAAAATAATAATAATGGCGTCTCAAGACGAAGAAGAACAATGCAGCAGGCACGGTCAGCTGGGAGATGGTTTGTTGCATAGAGATGTACAAATTAGGTGTTCTTCAAAACCCTTTTCAAAAGAAAGAAAAAGAGGCCGAGCTGATAAAGATAAGAGAGAATGGTAAAGGGAAAGTATTGGAGAATAAATACGTAATTGTTTACGATAAAATAAGATAAATAAAATGTGCTTATAAGACGATGATAAATAATGCTTTCTTGACTTCTACGTGAGAAGATCTCTATTGAATCTATTTATTTAAACAATTTCTTTTTATTTAATCCTTTGTTTTTTTTTTTTTCTATTTAAACTTTTTTGTTCTATGTCTATCTACCTGTGTAATTTCTTTCTTTCTATTTAATATCATTGTTTCTTTCTTTTCTTTTCTGTTCTATGTATATATCTAAACCTTTTCTTCCTTTTTTATCTAATCTATCTATTTAAACACTATCTATCTATCTATCTATTTAAACACTATCTATCTATCTATCTATCTATATATCTATCTATCTATCTATTTAAACACTATCTATCTATATATCTATTTTAACTGTATTTATCTATCTATCTAAATAGCATCTATCTACTATTTAAACTATCTATCTATCTATCTATTTAACTATATCTATCTATCTATCTATCTATCTATCTATCTATCTATATCTATCTATCTATCTATTTAAACTATATCTATCTATCTATTTAAACTATATCTATCTATCTATCTATTTAAACTATATCTATCTATCTATCTATTTAAACTATATCTATCTATCTATCTATTTTAAACTATATCTATCTATCTATCTATTTAAACTATATCTATCTATCTATCTATTTAAACTATATCTATCTATCTATTTAAACTATATCTATCTATCTATCTATCTATATATCTATCTATCTATTTATCTACTATATCTATCTATCTATTTAAACTATATCTATATATCTATCTATTTAAACTATATATATCTATCTATCTATCTATTCAAACTGTTTCTTTATTTCCATCTATCAATTTAAACTGTTTCTATATATCTATTTAAACTCTGACTTTATTTGTATCTATCTATACATGGATATATTTAACTATCACGCTATCTATATAATTATTTATCTATCTATCCAATCTATTTAAACTCTTTTTATCTGTCTGTTTATTTATCTATTTAACCCATTACCACATGCCTTTCACAGTGGAATTAGCGCGATGGGGAACGAAAACAACCTTGTTCAGAATTACACCTTGTTTTGCCGAATCTGTTTTCTTTGAAGATACGACCGCATTTGTGCAGTCAGTTTGCATTACACAATAAATAAAATCATAATTTCAGCTTACCCTGTAGTTATACAGTTTAAGAATTTTGTTTATTTGGGACACAGGATAAGAGACTATGCAACTCATTGCTAGATATGAACAGAAACAGAGAGATAGATGAAGAAATAACAAGAGAACAATGAAGAGAATGATTTCCTTCGCCACCTACCCGGTCAGTGCACACCACACATATATATATATATATATATATATATATATATATATATATATATATATATATATATATATATATATATATAGAGAGAGAGAGAGAGAGAGAGAGAGAGAAAGGGGGAGCTTTACCTTATCTCTATGGAGATTTAAATGTTTCAATTGAAAAACATTTATTCCCCAAAAGAATTAAAAGGTCTTTATATATATATATATAATATATATATATATATATATATATATATATTTATATATACACATTTGAACATATACACATTTCAACATAAACATATATATATACATTTTAGCATATACATATACATTTTAACATTATGTATGTATACATTTTAATATATATATATATATAAGATATATTTTTGTATCTGTATCCGTTTTTGGGAAGTACAGAAATCAGGTTTTGGCATATATATATATATATATATATTATATATATATAAAAACATTTAAACCTACATTGCTTTTAATGTTTATGTTAATTTTTCAAGTGTATATTTCCTTTCAGCAAGCCTGAAAACCTAGGTAGGAAGCGGAAAAGGAAAAAATAGAAAAAAAAAAACAACCCCACCGAAAAAGCAACAACTGCTATGAATAAAAGACGTCGTAAGTTAGAAAGACTTGTCTGGTAAAGTAATATTTTTGTTAACCGAATGACACATAACAATTCCTTTACACTGAAAGGTGAGCGACAGATAAACGAAGAAATATATTAAAAAAAGGACGATAAAATAAATGCGTATTGAGAAGGAAAAAGAAATGTTGAGACGGGGGACAGTTTAACTTAAACAGGCAAATAACTTGTCTGGGTCCTGTTAACCTCTTTCACACCCTCCAAAACAAAATGGCCGACTTTTTGCTAACAATACGTCAGCCATATTGTCAAATCTGAAAGAAAAACATGACCTGTGCAGCGACAAGCAAAAGGTTATATATTAGACGCAGGCTATTAATGTTACAAGAGGCTTGTTTAGTTCGGTCGGTAGAGCAGTCCGTCTAGAAATAGCAAGATTCCTGGTTCGATACTGGTCCCGCGCATGAGTAACACAAATTGGATAATCTGATATGTGCTTTAAAATGGGTAGCTGAAGTAGGTGTAGTACTCCACCTCAGCAAAAACAATTTCCCCCGTCTAACACTATCGAAAAGGGAATAGACTTCCTCGCTGTCCGGCTGATACTGACAATAGTCCACACCCCTACAATAACTTTACTTATTAACGTTACCCTTTTAATTCTATCATTATTATTATTCACTCCTTTTGGGTTTTCACATCAGCATTAGCTGATGGTATTTCACTGAATTCTGAGTGACAACAAGTCTCCTCAGGTCTCCAGGACTCTTCTGAGTATTCTGGCAGATTGCAGCAGTGCAGTATTCTGGATGGTCTCAATTCTTCCTCGGATTTCCAAGCTTTTTTCCAAGCTTTTGGGACCGTTCCAAGTGCACCACCTACAATTGGTATCATTTTGACTTTAATATTCCTTAAATCTTTCAGTTCTCTGGCAAGGTCCAGATATTTGTCCATTTTTTAGTTTTCCTTCAGCTTCACCCTGTGATCTGCTGGCATTGCAAAATTCAGCAGTGGACAAGTTCTTTCTTTTTTGTTAATGAACACTAGGTCTGGTCTTCTTGCTGGGATAAGGTGACCCGTTTTTATCTCAGAAAATGTTATTATTATTATTATTATTATTATTATTATTAGACTCCATTTAAGTTTTTCACACCCACATTAGCCGCTGGTTCAGTGGTGGCTGAGTGACAGCAATTTTCATCAAGTCTCCAGGACAAACATCTACTCAAGTCTGCATGACTCTTCTGAATATTCTAGCCGATTTTAACAATGTTGTATTTTGGATGGACAATTCTTTCCCTTGATTTCCAGTTCACCTAGACTCTTTTACGGACACTTTTTTTACCATTCCAAGGGCAGCAGTTACAATCGACACGGCCTTCACCTTCATGTTCCACAGTTTTATTGTTTTCTCTGGCAAGGTCCAAATAGTTGTTTATATTTTCGCTTCTTTCATCCCCCCCCCCGCGTTTCACTATGAGGGCAAAATCTACTAGTTGACAAAAGTGAAAGGGAAATGTCCGGATAGAGGTTGGTCATCAGAGGATAGACAATTGTTATTGGGTTAGTGCACATACGAATCTCTAGGGTCCTTTCAGAAAGAATGAAAGAAAGAAAAGAGAGAGAGAGAGAGAGAGAGAGGGGAGAGATCACCGGAAAACGATTTTTTCCATTTTCATTGTGAATAAAGAGAGTGTCAAGACTGAATGAACAAAAAATATAAAACAAAAAATAAAAAAAAAAAAAAAATGGCGAAAAGGTCAGAATAAAGATTCCATGTATGGGTAGGGTTCGCTTATCAGAAGAGCATTCTGGTTGGTTGGTTGGTTGGATTTTACGGCATGTCAGTCCCGAGGTTATTTTATACCGAGGACGTTTTGTTTTATCTATTCTTATTGGGTAATCAATTTTTTAAAATATTTTTTAAAACTCATTTTAAGTGGACTGGGACTAATGGCAATGAAGAAGCACTCCACACTCCCTAGAGTTTCAGAATTGGAACTTCAATACTAGATGCAGCTTAACGACATACCCAACACTCATATATAATTGTTATTGGATTAGTGCACATACGGGTCTCTAGGGTCTTTACAAAAAAAAAAAAAAAAAAAAAAAAAAAAAAAAAAAAAGAAGAAAAAAAAACAAGACCGGAAAACGAGTTTTTTTTTCTTCCATTCTCATTGTGAGAAAGTGTACGTGAATGGCAAGAGTAAAGACTGCATCAACAAAAAAAAAAAAATAAAATAAAAAAATAAAATACAAAAAATAAAATACAAAAATAAAATACAAAAATAAAATACAAACAAAAAAAACCCCAAAAAGGTCAGGAAAAATAATAGATTGAAGCGGTCGTTAAGTGGTTTAGGTTGTTGCAGCTATTGTTCTAAGCCGACCAGTGCACCGCTTCGGACGTGAGAGCCTTATCCCCGGGATTGGGGGGGGGGGCGAAGAGAAAAGCGAATATATTGATGCAGGGTCCTTTTTTTCTTTCTCACATTTTGGTTTGGTCTACTAACCTCCTCACCCCCCACAACTCTCTCTCTCTGTTTTCCTTGTTAAGTGTCAGGTAAGACAGGTGAGATAATTAGATATGGAGTGCAAGGTGACATCAT
The DNA here is from genome assembly GCA_023376005.1 of Doryteuthis pealeii. Classification (NCBI taxonomy): domain Eukaryota; kingdom Metazoa; phylum Mollusca; class Cephalopoda; order Myopsida; family Loliginidae; genus Doryteuthis; species Doryteuthis pealeii. The sequence continues at coordinate 85,525,104 of CM042154.1, read as the reverse complement.
CATGGCACAACGACAATGTTTGGGGGACAGTCCCAACATTGTGAAAGCAAGGAAACGAGACGTTAAAAAGAAAAAAAATATGCGAAGAGAAGACGAACAGAAGAACAAGGAACGGGTTAAAAGGTACGGTGTGTGGTGGGGGATTTTTTAAAAAGGGCAGGGGTGGAGTGTAGGGTGGAAGAAAAAGAAAGAAACGTGGGAAAATAAAAATGATAATGAGAGAGAGTGAGAGAGAGAGAGAGAGTGAGAGACGAGAGAGAGAGAGAGAGAGAGAGAGAGAGAGAGAGAGAGAGAGAGTTGAATTCAGTGAGAGGAGAAGAAAAAGAAAGAAATGGAAGAAAAGAATAGAGATAAGATAGATGAAGAATAAATAGGATGAGAAGGAGATGAGAATTAAAAAGAAGTATTATAAAGAAGAGAGAGAGAGAAGAAGAAGAGAGAGAGAAAAGAAAGAAGAAGAAGAAGAAAAAAGAAAGAAAAGAAAGAGAAGATACGAAAAGAAGTAAGGAAGCAAAGAAGACAGAAAGACAGAGAGAGAGAGAGAGAAGAGAGAGAGACTTAGACTGACAAAAAAAAGAAGAAAGAGTTGAACCAGACAGACAGACAGACAGACAGGGCTTAGAAAAAGAAGTAAAAGAGACAATAAAAAGACAAGCTAATTTTATTTAATGTTTGGGGGTGCAGGGGAAAGAGTGTCGAGCGTATAATCTCACTAGACAAGGTAGACACGAACAAGGTCCGATTATGACTCATGCTAAAATAGAAAGGGTTTAAACCAGTGCTTCTCAACCTTTTTCGGCTTATGGACCATTTTTTATTCAAAAAATTCCCATGGACCAATCCTACTTTTCTTGAATGTTGCTGCGAGCGGCTAGCACACGTGTTTAAAGTAAGACAAGACAATTCATTTTCCGTCGATCATCGACGTGCGCTTAAATAGAGATTTTCAACTGGGGAGGGTCACATTATAAGAAGCGCTAAATTAGTTAAATTTTTGTTAAATGGCTAAAACATTTTTGTGGCTTCGAACTCTCTGTGGACCACTAGAAATGTTCTGTGGACCACAGATGGTCCAGCTGGACCACGTTGAGAATCACTGGTTTAAACAACACTAGGCATAAAAAAGAGGGGAATCAGAGCAGAAGGTGTGAGAAACGAATAGAATAGAATTAGAGATAGACTATAGAAGAGCAGAAGCTTAGAAAATGGTTGGAAAAGGTAGTGGCGTAACAAGGGGATGGTCAGGGCACTTGCCCCGGGGCGTAGTTCCAGGGGACGCAAAATCTCCCTGAACAAAAAGTTCAAAAACAAAAACAACACTAAGTCCTTCAGTCACCACATTCTAGCATAGATATGATAAGGTTTAGGGTTTGGCATAAGGGCAATTTGGTCGGGACAATTATATAGTTGTTTGGTCTTCACGTGCCTTGTCGATCTCCCGTCTGAGGATTGGGTAATATACATGAAACTAGAGTAACCGTAATATAGTCCCATCTATACAGATATAAAGGGCAGTTGTGTGAATCTGTATGTCAGGAGGAAACAATTAACAACAAAATAAATAAATATGCACATGAAATATCACCACGAATTGGTTTTTGAGCAAAAATAAAGATTTTTTTTAATATTCGTGCAGATAATTAGAAAATATAATTGAAATGATAACAGCATGGATTTTTTTTTCATTTAATATTTTAGATAGTAGAAATTAACATTTCTTTTCAGAGCAGCTGGATCAATGCAAGGTCTTTTTTTTTTTACGTGAGGATTTTAATAGGGCATCTTGTGAGAGTCAAACTCACGATTCAGTTATAAATTATTAATGAATCGTGAGTGGGATCCCCGAAGGATACCCCATGGACCTGCGAGACTAACATAAAAAGATATCCCTCTACCCAGACGATACTGGGTAGCCGCTTCCAGTAATCTTATCTAGGATTGGAACGAAAGTCTTGTCCGATATAGAGAAAAAGTCTTGTCCGATACAAAGAGACGAATGGGGTTTTGTTTGTATTTCTCAATTTATATGTTGTCTTTATTGGTTAAATAAATACTATTTTGTATCGGACAAGATTTTCGCTCCAATCTTATATTTTAGGCTTTAACACCTGCTCTGCTATTAATATAACATTGAAAAAGTGTGTGTATAGAAAACCATACATACACTTTTCTTATTTGCTATCCATCACTATATATATATATATATATATATATATATATATATATATATATATATATATATATATATAATTATTATTATTATTATTATCAAACAGAAATCGAAACCGGTAGTAGTAATAGTGACGTATTTACGCTTGACAGGCTAATTTCGCATGTATCGTTTGCTGCGTATCGGTGGCCCAGTAGTAAAGTCTCTGACTCTGCGTGCTGAGTTCACCGTTTCGATTTCTGTCGGAGGGAAATCGTAAGTATACATCGCTGATGAGACTTAGTAAAGTTGAAACAGCTGTACGATGTTCTACGTAGGGCACGATATTTGCAGAGTTCGCTTGTCATGATTATTTTCATTAATTATCGAATTTTATACGATACACGCATTGTAACTGCCTTCAAGCAAAAAAAAATATAAATAATAATATACTTTACTCAACAATGCTTCTAAAGCAAATTATCTTAATCTCATATATATTATTGAAATAACGTAGTGGTCTGAAGAAGCCA
>CM042154.1:85507422-85517422 GCA_023376005.1 Doryteuthis pealeii | reverse complement strand
AAAAAAAGAAAAGAAAAAGAAAAAAGAGAAAAAAAAAGAGAAAAGAAAAAGAAAAAGAAAAGAGAAGAAAAAAAAAGAAAAAAGCGTGCAAAATGATTTTTCAAATTAAGTTCAAATTTTTGTTGTTGTTGTCCTACTTTCGCTTGTAATACTTTAATTTGATTTTGAATCAAAAAATTATCTTCCCGCTTGCCAACTGATTGTTTTACGGTAAAAAAACTTAAATAGAATAAAATTGAATAAAATAGAATAAGATGGAATAAAATGAAACATCTGAAGCCAACATCGCATTCCATGCAATGTTTAAACCACAAGAGATAAGATTATATGAGATGATTAGTAAAAAAAATATAATAAAAGATGAATAAATAGAAGAAGAAGAAGAAGAAGAAGAAGAGGAGGAAGAAAAGAGAATTTAAAAAAAAAAAGTACAAAGATAGAAGAGTCTTGGACAATGCGACATTGAGCCGTGGTTATCAAGCCGTTATATAAACTCAAACGAGTTCGACCTTCATAGAGGCGCTTTTTTTGTTTTTGTCGTATTGGTTTGATTTGGTTTGTTTTGTTTTACGGCATATCAACCTCGGTGGGTCATTTAATGCCGACAAAGTTGTGAAATAAATTCATTCTTAATGCATAATACAATTTTGTTTATCAACTCATGTTTTTCTATTCAACCCATAGATGGGTGTCGTATTGGGGTAGAGGTTCTAAAACTTTTCGTTGTAAGGGAAGATATATCCCCTACAAGATAGTTGAACCCATTCAACTGAACACTTATAAAGATACTAATATCCGAGGTTATTCGTAGCCGAGTTTTTGTAATAGTATTTTTAGTCGAGTCACTACTAGTTGAGTCGCTAGTCATACTGTGTATTGACTCTATTATTTATATTCTTGTATTCTTTTTCCGGTTTTCAAAGTCAATGTTGCATTTGATATATTCAGTCACAATACATTTTTACCAATTTCCTTTAGTTGGCTTTGTACTGGGAATATTATATATATATATATAATATATATATATATATGTATGTATGTATGTGTGTGTGTGTGTGTGTGTGTGTGTGTGTGTGTGTTAATGTATCCAAACTGGTAGTAAGGGATGATTCTACATGGGATCTCAAAATCTCACTGTTAATTGTATGTATGATTTAGTAAGTGCAAAGACAAGGATTTTTATAAATCCCTGGAGGAGAGCTCAATGTGATTAAATACAGAGCAAATTTACATTTGAAACGAAGGAAAAACTCAAAAACCAAGTTTTGGTCGAAATAAATTTAATACAGGATGACGTTTTATTGAGTCTAAATCTAATGAGTTAGACGAACCTACTATTAGTTTCGCTTAATGTTCTTCAGGGCTAAAATCTTAGCCCCAAAGAACATTAAGCGAAACTAATAGTAGGTTCGTCTGACTCATTAGATTTCTCTTTATTATTTGCTCTACTTAGGTATTGAGCACTTTTTACTTATTAGCTATTCTCCTAGCGGTTATATGAATATATATATATATATATATATATATATATATATATATATATATATATATATATGTGTGTGTGTGTGTGTGTGTGTGTGTGTGTGTGTGTGTGTGTTATATACATATAAATACATATAAATTGTTTTTTTCTTTTGGCCAAAATACTGTACCAATAGATTATTTTTTGTTGGTACGACTATCTTGGTCTTTTCTTTTTTTCAAATTTTTTTTTTTTTCCTGGTTGATGTTGGTAGCATATTTTTACAATCAAACTATTTGCTGGGTTTTTTCTCACCGCAAAGATTTACCAACACGCTTGGTATATTATATATGTGTGTGTGTGTGTGTGTGTATGTGGAGAGAGAGAGAGAGAGATAGAAAGAGAAAGAGAAAGTGCGAGATAGAGTCACAAAGCTTCACTTGGGAAGGTCCCGTGTCGTGATCTTAAAAGCCCAGAAAATTCACAAGGGAACCATCATAAAAATTATATCCTCAAAATACATTTTCTGCCACCAATCGCAAAAAGATATGACATCCTGGTGAAAATGAAAAAGGGTAATCTAAACATAATCATAAGACCAGCAGGGCTTGTGGATATACAACAAATAGGATAATTTAACTATTACTACATGTTTATGTTTACTTAAGAGCTACTGCTAGATAGTTCAATATGTAAAATGTATGATAATCTTGATTTAACTCTTTTTCACTCTTTTGTTCTTTGTTTACTTTTTTCATCGATTCATTATGATCGATTGAAACAAACTAGCGTTATCGCTTCCGCGCGATCACACCTTCTCCCTATCTTTCTTTCTTATTATATTTTGCTCTGTAGCATTCCCTTTTCTTCCCTTTTTCTCTTGATAATTAAAAGGTAATGGTACATTATTTACCTGAAGTGACGACACTAATAAGAAATAAGATAAGCAACACCAGATAATCAGGATTTCCCTTTGACATTTCAACTTAGACGATTAGGACGGTCTCATTTTTAACCAGAGGATGTTGCAAGATGTCACAAGTATCCTTGTGAAAGGTATGCATCCAACTATTCCAACAATGGGTAAAATAGTTGGGTAAGAATGGGCTCTTTAACCTTGGTTAAGCAACCAGCCAGGAAGGAAATTTCTGAATTCTTATGAGATTATGAAAATAAAAGAGAAAAAGAAAAGAGAGAAAAAGGAAAAGAAAAAAGGAAAACTACAAAGAAATATACATACACACACACACACACATATATATATAAGGTGTGTAAAAAAGGTATCAGGATTTCTGGTACTTTTTGACACATCTTGCTTTCTGAAAAACAGTCAACCTTACATCTATTGTTCATTCCAATCTTGGTAAATACAGCTTCAATATCGATACTTTTTGACACACCTTACACACACACACACACACATATATATATATATATATATATATATATATATGTGTGTGTGTGTGTGTGTGTGTGTGTGTGTGTGTGTGTGTGTATATACATATATGTATGTATATATACATATACATATATAGATATACATATATATATATGTATATATATATATATATAGAGAGAGAGAGAGAGAGAGGAGGGAGGAGGAGAGTGCGAGAAAAAAATTATGACAAAATGAAGATTAGAGGGTGATGTAGAGGTGGGTAAGTAGAAACGGCTATTATTATTATTATTATTATTATTATTATTATAACAATATTGGTGATTAATCCCATCAATTTTGTCTTTCCTTTTTTTTATTTCATACTTTATGATTATTGTATTGATTCGTTCTAGGGTTGAACACACCTTTATTGGATCGAATAGCACATTCCTTGAAGTGTGTGAGGCTTTCTTAAAACAATCATTGCTCTTTTCTCTTTTTTGTTTTTTATAGAATTTTCTAAAAAAAACGCGAAAAAGTCAATAATACAAGCACATTTTATTCCATATTATTATTTCATTACATATGCAGCAAAAATCGAAACTTCCATCGCTTGCATACATAATTTAAGATCTCTGAGGCTTGACGTCGAACAAATGATGATGGTAAGCTATTCTCACTAGACCATTCCCCGATGTAGTTAGGATTCAAACCTCGTAGAGTGCTCCATTTTTCCCGCTCTGTGCCAAACTGGGTTAAGCTTAATATTACTAACTTTATTACGCACTTTCTTTCTCTCTTTCTTTCTTTTTTTGTTAATATAAGAATATATTTAAAGCATTTATGTTCTTTAATTGGTTCCACTTATTTGAGTTTCGAGTAAGAAGAATTTTTGCTGTCTCTAGTGAGCGGAAACCATAATTTCTGAATATTCCCCACCTCTCACACCAGACCAAAGTTCTAGCAGCTTCTTTCATCGAACATTGCTCTGTGGATCGAACTCCCACGCAAATATTTTTCTACCAGGCAAAACTTTCGATTATTTTTTAAGCCCAGGGTTAATAAGTATCTTAGTATTGATATGGTTGGTAGTAGATAATATATTTAGTCGAATCCCCATTCACCATTGACAAATATTAGCCAGCCCTGTAATCTGGGGCTTTACAAAACACCGACTGCACCTCTGCGGAATGGCAAGACTACCTTCCCCAATTGGGCCATCTGTTGGCCGTGGGTGGCGACCCGTGAAGCTTAAGGAGAATTCTGGTGACTGAGCAATCCAGGACATGCAACACTGCACTTCGGTCCTTACTTAGGCTAGACTGTTGAGTAACTGGCCGCCATCCTTGGCCAGTTGTAATAGAACTTAAAGTAAATAAGTATGTAAGTCAATAAGTCATGTGGTATTGTTTCCTTTAGGTCGGACGTCCAAGAAGATCCAAGTAGCAGTGAGCTAAGATTAGAATCGGGCAGTATAAATACACCAACAGCAGCAGCAGCACTGCCAGTGGTTGGATAAGAAGGCTGGTCACATGGTAGTCTATAAGTAGAAGTGGCCATTTGCCTCATGCCTTATATACAACAAAAATTACTTTTGGACAATGATAGAGCCGTTTGTCTTTCATTGCTAAATGGAAAGTGTTAGGGAATTGTAACGTGATTATAAAGGTCCACTGGAGTTTGATAGTGGAAATAAAACTGTGGGCGGACTGTTATAGAAAGAGAGGAAGAAGAAATAAGAGAAAGTAAAGGTTAAAAAAAAGGAGTAGTGAACACACAATGTGTTGCCGGTAATTTGACCGAAGAGTCCCTAGTGTTGGGACAGCGATATAGTTGGTACTATGTTGAAAGGTACTGTAATTTAACAGTGTCCTCCCCTCTCTTTCTCTCTGCCTTTCCTTCTATCCGAAACAGAGCTCACGACACGAGCCCGGAAATAAAGGCTAAGCCCTTGTGACTATATATCTCACGTGTCTGTTGTACCTTTTTTTTATCGACAATGCCGACCGCCACGAAACAGGAATCTATGGATGCACTAATGCATTTAAGAACTTAGTATTAGTATTAATGCCCAATTTATTTATACAGTAAACGAAAAGAGAAAAACATTGCCTGTTTGGGACCTTACAACAAGTAAGGGGCTTCTTTGTGGCGTGAAATCTGAACTACAATTAGGTAAATATAGGAGGAAAGTGTATGAATGGATTTTTTGACAAAAGAAAAGGTTTTTGTGTCAAGGACAATGTTGTATAAAAGACTCACATGCTTTGGCTTCCAATTCTACGGAGGAGAAACGACAACATAAGAAAGAAAAGAAATCCTCTTAATTTCTGCCCTCTTATTTTTTTAAATTCTCCATTTGTAATGAAAATCGCCCTTTCTTACGATAACATTTTGTTTATTCTTTTGAATAAACAAAATGTTATCGTAAGAAAGGGCGATTTTCATTACAAATGGAGAATTTTTTAAACTCGGTTTTGTTCCACTATTAAAAAAAAATTTTTTAAAATTTTATATAATGAAAAATACAATCATCCTCATCAACAATCTCACTTGACCTTTCTAATTCAGTCTCAATGTGTATTTAACCAATCACTCTGCGGTTCCAACGTGTGTGTGCGCAGAGGTCTGAGTGACAACAAGTCCCCTCAGGTCTCAAGTACTCTAGCTAACAATAACAGTGCTAAAGTATAAATAGTTCCGTTTCTTCCTCTCATCTCCAGTTCCACAAGTCTCTTTCCAGGCTTTTGGGGAATTCTCCTAGACTGCTTGCCAAACAAGGCTTAAACAATCTTAAGGTATATTCAAAAATAGTAAACTAGATATGAAAGTATACTGTAAAATTTAATTGCGTACACACACAAAACACATCTCTCTCTCTCTCTCTCTCTATATATATATATATATATATATATATATATATGGCATCCATAGTTCGTGTGCACTTAAAGGATTTTTAAATTTCAAAATGCACATGGCCTTTTTGGATACCATCTCCATCTCTCTCGCATATATATATATATATATATATATATATATGTGTGTGTGTGTGTTGTGTGTGTAAAAAGAGAGAGAGAGAGAGAAAAAGAGAGATAATATAATATATATATGTATATAAGAGAGAGAGATAATATATATATATATATATATATAATAATATATAGAGATAATATATATATATATATATGTAATATATGTAGAGAAGAGAGAGAGAGAGAGAGAGAGATAATATTATATAATATATATATATATATAATATAAAGAGAGAGAAAATAGATATTATATATTATATATATATATAAGAGAGAGAGAGAGAGAGAGAGAGATATATTATATATATAATATATATATATATATATATATATATATACCATCCCCTCACCAAGAGTAGGATGTGACACAAGGTCAATTTCCTTGACTGATATTTTGACCCGTTTGAATTTAGAGTTTTCCTTCTCTTAAACAGCTTGCCTAACCAAGGTTAAAGATCCCAGTCTAGACAACTATCTACCCATAGTTGGGGGGAGGAACAGTTGGATCCATACTTTTTCCAAGGGTCACTTTTCAAGTTTAACCGGTTTGAATTCAGAGTTTGCCTTCTTCTAGACTGGTTCCTAACCAAGTTTAAAGAGCCCAGTCTGCCCTACTATTTACCCATAGTTGTAGGGAGAATAGTTGTATTCATAACCTTTTCCCCAAAGGCATTAGTACTATAGCCCGCTACGGTAGGTTGTTTGTGAGTAAACATGCAACGGACAATCCTAAATTCTGCCAATCATTTAGTTGCGCAAACATCCTGAACTAATTCGGTTATTTATTCATTTTTAATTAACAGACAGACATTTACCACAGACAATTACATAACCCACTCCCTCAGTTGACGTTTAATCTAACACCCCTCCCGACCGCTGCTACCACTGCTGACCCCGATTCATTATCTTTGTCACTGTTGATAATCAGGAACCTGATAGCCAGGAAAGGGCTGAAGATTTTCAATTAGTGTACTTTTATCTAGAAAAAGAATAAGGGTCACTTGCTGTCTTCACGGAGACATAAAACTTGTTGTTGTTTTTTTTTACGAGAGAAACAAGTCTACAGTCTATACTACCATGCCGGACTCTGTGTGTTTGAGAGAGAGAGAGAGAGAGAGAGAGAGAGAGAGAGAGAGAGAGAGAGAGAGAGAGAGAGGGAGGAGTATGAACGAAAGCATTAACACATAACGTTGGGAAAATTCCTATAAAGGAATCTGCTTAACCAGAGAATTTTTGGATTAAGCCGCCCTTAGAGTATGTTTATTTCAAGACTGATAGACACATGAATGCCAGAGGATTGGCATCCACGTGGGAATGAAGGTTTTACTTTATCTTAACGACTTGACCATTCGATTCGCAGATATTTTAAATATTGTGGAATTATTTCTTTCCTTTTCAGGGTGATAGTGTGGGGGGTGCATGCGCGCCTACATATGTAGTTGAATAGCATTATTTTTTTCTTTTAAAGAAGTATTGCTGAATTAAATGCACACATAATATATATATATATATATATATATATATATATATATTATATATATGACTTGAACTAGCAGGGAGGGGCGTTGTGTAATGGTTATCGTCGTAGCGAATGGCCTCGTTTGCCCGAGTTCAAATTTTGGACGAAGCTGTTTGCATTTCACATGTCACTCGTACTTTTGGGAAAGATATGCATCCGACTATTATCTGTTTAACGTTTCGGCCGTTATGCCCTTCGGCCTCCGAAAAGTTGTACAGATTACAATGAAGATGAGGGCAATAGTCCGAATAACGCAGAAAATACTAATCATCAAGCCTCATCTCAAATATTCAGAGAAATATTACTGTTCAAGTTCAACTAATAGAACGTTCAAGTGTCACTGTCACTTTCATTTATAGTCATATGTTGATTGAAAGCAGGAGAAGGCAAAAGGAAAGACTTACTCCCTTTGAAACAAACACATTGCTCCGATGCAAATCAACGACCGTTTTCGCCCATAACTTTTTGAAAATTGGGTACAGTAAAAACGCCGTATGAGAGCGCAGTCTTACGTGTGGGCCGCACCTGTGCTTGCTGAGGGACTCATGCTTGATATGCCTCTTAGAGATGACAATCTACTAAAATTTGAGGCAATTATCCCACGACCCACTGACATAGATCCCCTAGAAATGCATAATAAAAACACTCTCCTCATTAAATTGAAACGGTTATATTTTCATCTGACGGCCTGTTTGTCATTGTACCTGTCTGTTCTTTTTTTATCTTCGTTGCCCAAAGGAGGATTAACGACTCAGAAGAAACACCCTCTTTTCTAATTACAAAATTATTCAGTTTGTCTTAGGGTTAGAGGATAAACTTAACAAAATTAACAAAAAGGATAACTTCCCACTCTTAATTTACAAAGAAAATTTGGTATAATTAGCATACATGTATGCATTTACAGAGATGTAAGTATTTATAGTAGTAAGTATTTACTCAACTCCTCCACCCCGATCGGGATGTAATATAAGGTCAATTTTTAAACGAAATAGAACTGGCTTGAATTCAGAGATTTCATTCTCTTATATTGGTTGCTTTTCCAAGGTAAAAGTCTGTTTACCAATTGTTGGATAGAGAATAATTGGATTCATACCTTTCCCAAGGGTATCATTACTCATATAAACTGTCTTAACCCCGCACATCCCTCTCTCTCTCTATCCCCCACTCTCTCTCTCTATCTGCTTCTCTTGTCTTTTTTTAATCATGCCAAACCTACTATCATAAAAAAGTTTGCCAAATACCCTATTGTCGGTATCAGTCAAAGAGCTAGGGAGTCTCAACTTGCGCTAGATCAGGATTTAAAAAAAAATCTTTTTCTGGGGTGAAGTGCCAGACCTACTCCTCACATTACCGAACAGATCAGATACAAATTTGAGCTAGATATGCGCCGAGTTGAACCGGGAACCTAGCAATGATAAAGGTAATATGATTAATGATTTCATTATGATCATTAATTAGATCAGTGGCGTGGGTAGAGGGGAGCTGCGGGACCAGTATCCTCCTCATTTCTAAGCACATTCTTTAAAGGGCGCATTTTCAGCAATTAAAACAGAATCCTCTTTAGTTTTCTTGTACAATAAAATGGGATCACATTATTTTCGCTAAGCGCGTTTATTGCACCAGTTTTAATGGTGGTTTTTCATTGAAGGTCAAGTGACAGCAAGTCTCCTTAAGTATATAGGCCTCTTCAAAGTATCCTAGTCAGTTTTCACACTGCTGTGGTCTGAAGGGTTTTAATTCTTGCTTTAATCTCCTCTTCCTGGAGTCTTTTTTTTTTCAAACCTTTGATGATTATTCCAAGGAACTGACAATTCGTATCACCTTCGCCTTTATTTGTATTATTTGGATTTTTCGGACTATTGTCCTCATCTTTATTGTTATATACACAATGTTTTTCAAGCTGGACACATTGCACAACAAATATAATGGTTTAGTTAAAACAGTTCTAAGTGACTATCATTTGCTTGTTGTGGGTTCAATCCTGGCCAAGGGTGATAATAATGTAGAATATTTAACATAGCTTAACACTTGTACCCGACAAGAGTCCGAAAAATAAAAATCGAAATTATCACGCCTTATCCAAAAATTCAGACAAATAGTACTTCGCTTTCATGTTTCACAATTCTTTCCCCGTTCTCTGGCAAGATCCAAGTATTTTGTCTATCTTTTCGCTTTCTTTGATTTTAGCTCTGTAGTAAACTGGAATAGCAAAATCTAATAAATACCAAACTCATTTTTCCTGGTTAATTAATACTAGGTCGGGCTTTTGGTAAGAATGTGGCATCTGTTTATATTTTGAATTCACTGAGAATTCTATGCATCTCGGATTCTGATTTGTGCATATACCATCTAAACAACAGCATTGTTAAGATCGGCTAGAATACTTAGAAGAGTCCTGGAGATCTGAGGAGACTGTCACTCACACCCCAATGAAAGACCACTTATTACTGGGGTGAAAAACTCGCGACGTGTGAATAATAATAATAATAATAATAATAATAATAATAAAAGAAGAAGAAGAAGAAGAAGAGAAAGAAGAAGAATTAAGGGGAAACTTCACGAAATGTCGAAAGAGAAGACGAAGAAAAGGAACACACACACACAGACGA
>CM042154.1:85484922-85502422 GCA_023376005.1 Doryteuthis pealeii | reverse complement strand
CCGGGGAATCGAATATCGAATTAATCGCAACATTGACGATAAATATAAATATTAGCATAATAAGTCAGGGTTATAAAGAATTTGAAGTGATCAATACGTTAGTAGAGCGGATTTAGTAGAAACGTATCGATCGAAAACCTACTTTAGTTTCACTAAAAGTGGATCATCAGTGTTAGTTGTAATGCATTAATAAACAAGGCCGGCGGCAAATATGACTTTTCCTCGAAGTGTGATTATGTGAAGCATTATCATAGTGTGAATCACCCAAAATAGGCTTTACTGAAATCTACAATGACTTGTATTATCAAAATAGAAGTGAAATAATTTTTATAATTTTGATTGGGATAATAATCCTCAGGAATCAGATTTACCATTTTTCTGGATTAGAAGAATTTCACTTGCATCTGTAAATTAACTAACCAATTAATTAATCTGTAAATTAGAACTCAACTTAAAGAAATGAAGTATATAATTAGGAGAACAAATGCAGGCACACTATTTAATGGTTAATAATAATAATAATAATAATAATAATAATAATAATAATAATAATATAATCGGTTCCAGCAGATCACAGGGTGAAGCTGAAGAAAAATGAAAAGATACATAAATACCTGGACCTTGCCAGAGAATTCAAAAAATTGGGGAATATGAGAGTGAAATTGTAATTGGTGGACTTGGAACGGTCCCAAAAAACTTGGAAAAAAGATTGGAGGATCTAGAAATCAGAGGAAGAATTGAGACCATCCAGACTACTGCATTGCTGAAGTCGGCTAGAATACTCAGGAGAGTCTTGGAAACCTGAGGAGACTTGTTGTCACTCAGCCTCCAATGAAATAATCAGCCGCATAACGCTGATGTGAAAACCCAAAAGGAGTGAAAATAATTTGGCTGTGCTTGAGAATTTGACTCACAATCTTTTCAGGTTCTTTGAGATACAAACGGGTCACCAAATCCCGGTTAGAAGATCAGGTTAGTATTGATTAACAAGAATAAAATTTTGACATCTCGTGGACTTTGCTGTGTTTAAAGCGCGCTTTCTATGATCATAAAACTACTCCGCAAGTGAAAAAGAATTATCATTAGTTCTTCCTAACTTGATGCATCCCATTTCTGTTATAATATTAACCAAACGGGTCGTCAAGTATGTCTGGTCAGTGACAGAAGCAGAGGGCATTGTGGGTAAACCACTCTCTGTTAGTGAAATTAAATGTTCCATGAGTAAGAACAACAAAACTGTTATGACCACAGTCAAAGCTGGACAGGAAGCATTCGATATCTGTGTGTATTTCAATCTCGTTCTGTTCACACACACACACACACACACACACACACACACACACGCACTGATAAACACGCACACGCACGCAGAACATGCATACATGCATACATAAACAAACAGATACAAACACACAGAGACAAAGACACACACACACACACATGCATGCATACACACACGAACACATAAATACGTAAACAACTACAGACACAGGAACACACGCACACAAGCACCTCATTACACACATAAACACATTAATACAAACACACACACACACAGGCACACACACATGCAAACACATACACAAACACACACATGCAAACGCAAACACAATGCACACACAAACACGCACACACACATACATACTCACACCAAACGCATACACACACTCACACATATAGGTACACACACACAAACACAAACATACATACATACATACATACTCACACACAAACGCATACACACACACACAGATACAACACACAGGCACATCACACACAAACACGCACACAAATATACATACATACTCACACACAAACGCATACACACATACACACACAAACGCATACACACACTCACACATACATACTCACACACAAACGCATACACACACTCACACATACATACTCACACACAAACGCATACACACACTCACACATACAGGTATACCACACACAAACACAATACATACATACTCACACACAACGCATACACACACACACACACACACGCACAGATACAACACACAGGCACACCACACACAAACACGCACATAAACATACATACATACTCGCACACAAATGCATACACACATATACACACATACATGTACACCACACACACAAGGTGTCAAAGAAAGGTGAAATGCGTAAGAAAAATAAAGATGAAAGGACCAAGTTGATACACAGGAGAGCGAATAAAACAACATCCTGAAGCATGTGTGCGGGTGTATGTGTGCATGCACACGGATTGGTCTATGTATGTGTATATGTGCATACACCTGTTTGTGTTCGTGTGTATTTCGATTTTATTTCTTTACTCTTCTCTTTATTGAGCTTTTGTGTCTTCTTTGAACTCTCAGTGAGAGAAAATTTGTGTTTCGTGGGAACAAGGCCTAGATTTTCCCCGAGTTGAGGTTAGCGGTCAGACGGCTGCGGTGAGAGAAAAATCACTTCTTCTAGTAATCATCATGTCTTGTGTCGGTCAGAGAGATAGATAGATAGATAGATTAGTCTTAGATATAATCAAAGTAAGATAGATAGATAGAGAGATAGATTAGTCTTAGATATGATCAAAGTAAGATAGATAGATTAGATTTAGATATAATCAAAGTAAGATAGATAGATAGATAGATAGATAGATAGATTAGCTTAGATATAATCAAGTAAGATGGATAGATAGATAGATAGATAGATAGATAGATAGATTAGTCTTAGATATATCAAAGTAAAGATGGATAGATAGATAGATAGATAGATTAGTCTTAGATATGATTAAGATAGATAGATAGATAGATAGATAGATAGATTAGTCTTAGATATGATCAAAGTAAGATAGATAGATAGATAGATAGATAGATTAGATAGATAGATAGATAGATAGATAGATATGATCAAGTAAGATAGATAGATAGATAGATAGATAGATAGATAGTCTTAGATATGATCAAAGTAAGATAGATAGATAGATAGATAGATTAGTCTTAAATATGATCAAAGTAAGATAGATAGATAGATAGATAGATTAGTCTTAAATATGATCAAAGTAAGATAGATAGATAGATAGATAGATAGATAGATAGATCTTAAGATATGATAAAAGTAAGATAGATAGATAGATAGATTAGTCTTAGATATGATCAAAGTAAGACAGATAGATAGATAGAGAGATAGATAGATTAGTCTAAGATATTATCAAAGTAAGACAGATTGATAGATAGATAGATAGATAGAGAGAGAGATAGATAGATAGATTAGTCTTAGATATGATCAAAGTAAGACAGATAGATAGATAGATAGATAAGTCTTAGATATTATCAAAGTGAGATAGATCGATACTCGATGGATGACCCATATTTGCGAGGCGAATGTGTTGGGTAAATGCCTACTACTTTAACAACGTCATTAGCAGGAATTCTTTGTTGGGTTATAGAAATGAGTTCGATTCTTACTGGGTGCCTCATATTTGTAGACTACAGAAAGAGCACATTGAACTCCAACTATGGGCAAATAATAGGGCAGATTGGGATTTTTAACCTTGGTATGGCAATCGGTCAAGGATAAGCAAAATTTTGAATTCAAACCAGACCTGGAGTTGTATGGGCTGTGCCCGGCTATTACTGCCCAAGACATGCTATATGGGTAGCGAACGAATTTTCTCAAGCAGGGTCATGTGCATTGCTGTGCAATAAGTTGCTATGCCCTAAATCTGAAATCGATATAAAAACTCTCTCTATTGTTGACCTTAAGCCACACTAATCTAAATTTAGTGAATATCAGAAAAAAATTCAGAAATCAAACCTGTTAAACTCTGCTTAAGAAATTAACATTGTGTAATACCCTATTCTTGTGGAGGGGTTGGTAAATATGTATACTCTCTAATTCTTTCTCTACTAAGCAAAATAATCCACATTTAAAAACTCTGTATTATTGGCCTTAAGCCACACTAACCTAAATTTTGTGAAGATCGGTTTAAGTTAATGGTCATTAAAGAAAAGAAAGAAGAAAAAAAAGAAAAATTATAAAATGAAAGAAAAAGAAAACAGCAAAAACAAGTAAGAGATAGAGAAGTTAGCATTCTGATCTAATTCAATCATACAAAAACACGTTATTATTGTCCTTAAGCCATACTAAGCTAAAGTTAGTTAATATTAGTTTAAGATAATGGTCATTAATTCTTGCATCAATATGAAAAAAAGAAAGAAACAATTCAAGAAAAAATTGCAGAAAAAAAAAAAAAAAAAAAAACCAACAAAGAACAAAAACAGAGTGAGAGATAGAAAAGGTAGCATTTTAATCTAATTTAATTATAATTCATTTTATTAGAACTCTGTATTATTGGCCTTGAGCCACATTAAGCTAAATCTTGTGAATATCAGTTAAGATGATGATGATTCATTCATACATCAACAGGAAAATAAAGAAAAGAAGAAGAAGAAGAAAAAAAAAGAAAAAAGAAGAAAAAAAGAAAAGAAAAGAAGAAGAAGAAAGAAAGAAAGAACTAAAAAGAGTGATAGAGAAGGTAGACATTTTAATCTAACGTATCATTAAACATTGTAAAGACAGGTTGTTTGAAAATGCGGCCATCACGTGAGATCTACAAAAGGGGATGTCAGTGTGTGTGAGTGTGAGAGAGAGTATGTGTGTTTGTGTATGTGAGCGTGTGTGTGTGTGAGAGAGAGAGAGAGAGAGAGAGAGAGAGAGAGAGAGTGTGTGTGTGTGTGTGTGCTTAAAACCGGTAAAACAGACAGGTAGACCGTTAAATACGAAGTGTCGACCCGCGGATTCACAGGTAATGAAATGAAAATAAAGCAAAAGAGGTGGGTTTTTGTTTGTTTTTTTTTTTTTAAAGGTTTTTCTTTTTTCAAAGAAATTGAAAAAGAAAGAAAAACTCAGTTATTTTAATATCAAGGATAAATCGTCTTATAAATTCACGACACAATGGATATTTTAAAAATGTTTCTTTTTTATGAAAAGAGATCAAAGAAATATTAAAAGCCACAACAAAGGCCTTACGACAGTTTATACATTCAACCCGCACATACAATACATGCATATGTTCACTTGTTCAATTTATATTCCTCAATGGCAATATATATATATATATATATATATATATATATATATATATATATATATGTGTGTGTGTGTGTGTGTGTGTGTGTGTGTGTGTGTGTGTGTAAAGTTTTGTTATGGGTCCAAATGGAGAAAATTAAATATATTCATATGATTAATCAATGCCCGAAGAAGATATCAGAAGATCTGAAACACGTGTCGCAAGCGTAAGATAAAAATAAGATTTCTTTTTCTAAAAACATAATCCATTTTGCGGACCTTCTTTTTTATTATATATATATATATATATATATATATATATATATATATACTGTGATGACTTGGAAAAAACTAATAGTGTAGTTTATAGATAAAGAAATGTATAAGCTGATATCTTGGGGAAATTGTCGTTGTTGGAATCCTTCCGTCAACTAAAGACGATGGTGTAGTGTCCAATTTTTTATTTTTTATTTTATTTATTTATTTATTTTATATGGGGAAAATATTCTAGAGCAAACACCAGTACTGGCTGAAAATAATCGGCGGTATCGAGCGAATGCCCAAAAGAAAAAAAAAAAACGTCGGAAAGAGTTGTTAAAGTTGAATATGTAAAAGTGCTCGATCGAGGCCACCGGTATCCTCGGCTCGATATACTAAGTAGAGCAAAAGTATAAGAACCCAAGGGGTCAGGAACTACCTATGTAGGTTTCCCCTACGTGCTCATCAGGATAATTCTGAATGAAGGAGGTTTGTGCAAACGACTTTTATTGTAGGTAGAGGTCACAAGAAGGAATATATAACATTGCTATTGAGAGAATCAGTGACTATGTGGAGAAGTATAGATGTGATCCACAGAGGACCAGTTTGATTTTGATGTATGATACATGTTCCTGTGTTTGTAATTATACCTGTCCTAAACAAAATGGCATTACTTTTTGAATCGCCAATGTGAAGTGGTAGGGATGTGATCCACAGAGGACTAGCTTCATTTTGATGTATGATAAATGTTCCTGTGCTGATAATTATACCAGTCCTAAACAAAATGACATTACTTTTTGACTGCCCTTCATACCATCACCAAAAATTCCAAAAAGCAGAACTTACCGATATATATATATATATATATATATGTGTGTGTGTGTGTGCTTAATTGGAGTCGTACCTAATTTTGAAAATTAATTAATTAATAATGAATTAGGCGCCTAATTCATTATTAATTAATTAATTTTCAAAATTAGGTACGACTCCAATTAAGCACTTATTCTCCCAAAAATTATCGGCAAAAAGCCATTCTAAACAAACCTTGTTTATATTTATATATATATATATATATATATATATATATATATATATATTGCGATTAATTTTTCTACAATCTGTAAACCAAAAATGAAATGAACATTTTATGTTTCATTTTTTTATCTAATTCCTTTCTGAATTACAGAAAAGATTTAAATGAATTTTAATTGAATTTTCTAATTTTTTTTTTCAGGTGGTGGCGGCTTGGCTCTTTTAAGCAGTGGCAATCTTCATACATGGGCTGAAGACCTGAGTCAAGTTCTTTATAAAAAAAAAAAATTAAAAGTTGAACATTAAAACTATGAAAAGAAGTTGTAATGCAACTATATTTTATTGGCTAAGAATACCGGCCATATATATTCGCCTGTTCATATCTATTTAAATCTGTTCATATCTATGAAGCTCCCATCTCCTCTTAATACCTATGTATTAATATCTAAGTATCCTTATCACGTCAGCCATTATATCCTTTGAAATTTAGTAATGAGAGCATCGTCATCGAAAACCTAACACGCCAATCACTTTAAAATGTTTCTCCCACCTTTTGCCCTTCCTTCTTCTTCTACCCATTTTACCCCTTTATTTGTTTCTACTTGTTACATACCCCTCTTTTTCTCTACCCTCACTGTCTCCCCTCCTCTCTCCCTCTCCCTCTCGAACTTAACCTCGAGTGGCACAGACAACGTCTTGACCTCAATTGCCAGTTTATCTTGCTTGCCAAACAACTTTTCTGTCTGTCTGTCTGTCCCTCTATCTCCCTGTCTCCCCCCTCTCTCTCTCTCTCCTGGTGTTAGTTCTTGCTGCTTTAGAATTGTCTCCCCCTGTCACGTCTATGACTCCTGATCTTCATTTAGAGCGCCAACCGTAGAGCAATGTTTAAGAAGTTAGCCGCGCTAATGCCAAACAGTCACCAAAATCACAAAAGTCTTTCCTAATCAGGGTAGTGAGGTTTAGTACCGGACATATATACAAAAAACCGTAGGAAACGTGTGGTGTAATGGTTAAAGTCATGGGAAATGGATTGTCGCCACGAGTTCAATTCCTGGACGTGGTAATTGCATTTCACAGCACTAATACCCTTGGGAAAGGTATAATCCTACTCTCCCTCCAGTTATGGTTAAATAGTAGGGCAGACTGGGCTCTTTAACCTTGGTTAGGCAACCGGTCTAGGAGAAGGAAAACTCTGAATTCAAATCCGTTAAACTCCGCTTAAGAAATTGACCTTGTGTCGCTCGTGCGGAGGGGTTGGTAAATATCTATATTGGCACCCTCACCTCTGTGATCATACCGTAAGAAAAGTACAAAAACTGAAGGACTCAAATAATAATAGGTCATTTGAATTCCAGTTCCAGAATTAGAACTTCACCACTAGATGCAGTTTAAGCTCGTCCCCAGGGTTTTTTGTTGGGCGGCCTAATGTCGGTATCAGCCATGCAGCGAGGGAGTCTATCCCCTTTTCAATAGCGCTAGACCAAGTAGATTATTTTAGCGTCTGAGGTGGAGCGCCACACCTACCATCAGCTCCTTGCTTTACCGCACAGATTCCTGTGCTACTCATACCCTGAGTTGGCGAGGGCGGGTATCGAACTAGGAACCTTGTGGTTTCTAGCCGAACGCTCTACCGACTGAGTTGGGATTTATTAATGCAAACTAGTACAATCACCCCCTACGGACCCCTTTACTCTTATTCTCTCTGCACACATTTTTTTATTCCCCCCAGGGGTTATATAGAAGACTGAGAAGCCATAAACACAGAATCGTACATGCTACTCCACATATTCAGCCCGCATTTTAATTTTCTTTAAAGAAAATTTATAGAAAATTTAAATAAAGAACGATTCCATCTTGGTTGGGCCGGGTACTTTTCAGCATCCCTTGTACAACTCAAATTTTACTTTTTTTTATTTTGTTTAAAATCCTTTTTTTTTCTTTCTTTCTCTTTCTTTCTTTATCTCTCTCTCTCTCTCACACTCACACACACACACACCCTCTCTCTCTCTTTCATAGATCTCCTTAACAGCAGTGCATATAAAAGCCACCACACTCTGCCCCCTTCAATATTTCCAGACAACCCCTCCCCGCAACTACCTGGCCTTTGACTGTGACCAAAGACCTGTTAGACAGGTAATAAAATACAAGAGAGACACACAGATCACACCAGGTATCAGTCAGTCTTCGGTGTTGCATTGTGGGTAATCAGGTTTAGTAACTTGTCTGTGGTTGAATAGTGGAGCAATAACACGGTGGAGAGTAAGGAGGAAGGAGAGTTTGGCTGTGGAGAGTAAGGAGAAGAGGAATGACGGAAAAAATCCTTTTGTGCATGAAACTTGTCGCTCTCATAAAAAAATCATCTTCTCTTTTTAGTTCTTCAGGGATATTATATTAATGTCCAAGTCTATAGAGACATTGATGGTTAGATGACTTTGTAATATGTGAGATGTAATAGTAAGGCTTTTTTTAGAGCCAGTGCGAGACACTTTAGACAATTTGTTCGTAAACACATACGCCAGTTTGTGTCTGTTTCGTATCTCAATTTTTATCTTACAATATATAAAAAAAACTCTTATGGATGATATTACATAAAAACAGATGCACAAAAATACGAATACTTTATGGATGTAATGGTTAGAGTCGCAGGAAATGGACTCATCGACCCGAGTTCAAATCCTGGACGAGTCTGTTTGTATTTCACATTGCGCTAATACACTTAGGAACGGTATGCATCCAACTGCTCTCCTTCCATTTATAGGTAAATAGTAGAGTAGACTGGACTCTAGGCTGGGTAACCAGTCTAGGAGAAGGAAAACATTGAATTCAAATCTAAGAAATTGATTTTTTTTTTTCACATCCTGCTCGTGCGGAGAACTGGTGAATATATGCTCTCGAAACTCGGTAGAGCTCTCTAGGAGTGTTTTTAAGTGACTTTCACCGCCAGCATGAAGCAATGATCATATATTTACAGATTTTATCACACTGGTGATTGTAAAGTATATACACAGATGTATTTAAAACAGTTGAAACACCGCTCCTTAATAACAGCTGGCGATGGCTTAGAGGTTAACAGGCTGATGAAAAGTCAGTCGGGTTTTGCTCTTGGTCGGGGGTAGTTGCACACTGAGGAGATGTGAAATGTCGAAATACGGTGTCTGTGGATGATATATATATATATATATATATATATATATATATATGTGTGTGTGTGTGTGTGTAGTTGTTGGGACAATTGAAACGCCTTTTTGTATTAGGTGAATTACTCGGCATGTTACCCTGGCGATTTATGGGAAATGTCTACGTCCACGTGTAGGTTATGTAAGTAAGTGGGAATATAGGACAAATACTGATAGTTGAAAGTTGCTGGGGGGGGGGGAAGAGGGAAAAGGCAGAGGAGAACAGAAAAATAAAAACAACATCTTTAAGTAAATAAAAGTTTATTTTTCTTATCTACTTGGCCCCGTTCTTCATTTGAACATCACCTCCTCGCTCGCAACAAAACTTGTTTTTATTTGTTTGTTTGATTTTTTTTTCTTTTCTTTTCTTTTTTTTTTTTTAGTGCCGGTCTGACCTTCACAGACGCAAAGTGCATCCATTGGTCGAGCTGGTTAGCTTATTTATAGGCTAAGCAGTTTGACCTATTCTGTAGACCTGTCCAGCACAAATGCCGGCCAACCATCTAATTAGGAAAAAAGCAGAAGCGAATGGCCTAGAAAATGTCGATTGGATTAGCCAATAAAGAATAAGTGAAGAACCCCTCTTGCTGTTATTTACTAATACTAGTATCCTTACTAGTAGAACCTTTTTAAGAGCTATTGCGAAATACTTCAATGTATAAAAAGTATAATAATATCACCCTTTTTTTTTCTTTCTCTTCTTCTTTTCCCTATGTTCGATAGAAAGAGATTAATGTCATCGCATCCGTGTGCTCACCCCCTCTCTCTATGATTCATCAACTATTTCTTTATTCTCATATTTTTCTCAGTAGCATGTACTTTTTCTTCCCTTTCTTTCTTTATAATAAAAACGAACTGGTCCATTATTTAGCTGAAGTGACAACACTCATAAGAAATGTAAATTCAGTGTATAAGCAACAACAGAAAATCAGGATTTACATTTTTACATTTCATCATGGACAGTCTCATTTTTAACCAGAGGGTGTTGTAAGGGGTAACGGACGTACATATAAGGAATACGAGTATTAACATATAAATTATTTATTATTATTATTATTATTATTATTATTATTATTATTATTATTGTTATTATTAATATTATTATTATCATTTACTCCTTTTGAGTTTTCACATCAGTGTTAGCTGATGGTCTTTCACTAGAGTCTGAATGAGAGCAAGTCTCCTCAGGTGTCCAGGACTCTTCTGAGTATTCTGGCAGATTGCAGCAGTGCAGTGTTCTGAATGGTTTATTATTATTATTATTATTATTATTATTGCTGCTGCTGTTTTTTTAAAAAATATTTTCATTATTTGTGTTACCTACTTTTCTCTTATTTACCTAGACAAACTGAAAACAATTACAGGTGTTTTTTTGTTTTTTTTTGTTTTTGTTTTTGTACTTGACCTTCTGTATTCCTTTTTTATCCGGAATCCGCAACAGAAAAATCAGGTCGTAACTGTAACGGAAACACACACACGTTATATCATTCGAAAAAAGGGGGAACTTTCAAGTTTCACCCAGAAAATGACTTATCTACTGATCGACTTTAGTGTCGTCTAACCACTGACCTATTAGCATCATTTTTATAAACCAATGCTCCTGATTTATTTTCATGTACAGGGTGGTCCGAAAGTCTTGTCACCCTAAATATTGGGTTAACTTTAATTTTTTTCTTTTAATAATAATAATAATAATAATAAGAGATGAGACTTTAAACCATATACTCTGCGAATGTAGCAAACTAGCACAACGAGAATACAAAACTAGACACGACTGTGTTGGGAAGGTGATCCACTGGGAATTATGCAAAAAATGTAATTTTGACCATACAACAAATGGTATATGCATAAATCAGAATCTGTTCTTGAGAACGAAACGCATAAAATTCTCTGGGACTTTGAAATAAAAACGGATCACCTTATCCCAGCAAGAAGACCAAACCTAGTGTTGATAAACAAAAAAGAAAGAACTTGTCAACTGGTGGATTTTGCAGTGCCAGCAGATCACAGGGTGAAGCTAAAGGAAAATGAAAAAATGGACAAATATCTGGATATTGCCAGAGAACTGAAAAAGTTATGGAATATGAAAGTGAAAGTTATACCAATTGTGCTTGGTGCACTTGGAACAATCGCAAAAGAATTAGAAAACGGTTTGGAAAGTTTGGATATCAGAGGAAGGATTGAAACCATTCAGAACACTGCACTGCTGCAATCTGCCAGAATACTCAGAAGAGTCCTGGAGACCTGGGGAGACTTGCTGTCTCTCAGACTCCAGTGGAAGACCATCAGCTAATGCTGATGTGAAAACTCAAAAGGAGTAAATAATAATAATAGTATTTTGCTCCATTTGAGGTTTTTTTTACTCCCGCCTTAGCTGGTGGTTTAGTGGAGGCTGAGTGACAGCAAGTTTTCTCAGATCTCCAGGTCTCTTCTGAGTATTCTAGCCGATCTTAACGATGCTGTAGTCTGGATAGTTTCGATTCTTCCTCTAATTTCCTGTTTTCCCAGGCTACTTTCTAAACCCAGGGCACCAGTTATTATTGGTATGACTTTACCCTCATGTTCCTCAATTCTCCTAGTTCTCTAGCAAGGTCCAAGTATTTGTCTATCTTTTCGCTTTCTTTCACTTTCACTCGGTGACCCACCGGGACAGAAACATCTTTGAGATGGCAAATTTTATTCTTGTTGTTAATCAACACTAGTTCTGGTCTCCTGGTCGGGACTAGGTGATCCCTCAATATCTCAAAATCCGATAAAATATTAAACCATATATTTGCCTGGTGATTGCACAATTATTATTATTATTATTACTAGCAAATATATGCACCCTCCGGGTGCAAGTATTTAAGTTTTAATGTAATAAAATATTGTATTAAATTAGAAAGACTAATAAAACTAAATAAGAATACAGATAAAAATATTTTAAACAGAGGGAGTATAATAAAAAATGGAACAACTGAAACTTACTCTTCCATCACTCTGGCCTTTCATTGTTATTTTTTCTAATTTAAGTATTTAGTTAAAAGAGGAAGTAAAGAATAAAATGACAGTTATTTTATCTTGTTAATGGATTTCATTTAAGATTCATTGAAGAGATTTTTGCTCATATTCATTAAAATAAAACCAAACAGTTAGAAATCAATAATACTAAGCACATATTTATTAAATTCGATTTTTTAATATTAATATGCAAATTAGCCTTCCCGTTCACACTGTAAACCGCTATTTTGTTGTATATATAAATATAATTGCATGTTGTCAGTATGTAGACATAGTTACCAGTATTAATAATGTAAGACAATTTTATTAATAATTGGGGTTTAGATAAAAATAAAATCATGGAGAATGTGATGACAATAACTAAGAGAATTGTGACTTGAGTAGGAATATAGTTTCGGTTACAGACAGAAAAACACACAATCTCCATTATAATTATTATTATTATTATTATTATATCACAGTGTATTTTTAGAGTATTTCATTCATTGTTACTAACTACTCTCCAAGATTTTTGATGGAATCGGAATATATTTATTTCATGATATTTGAAAAGGGTAGTAAGTTATATTCAATTAATCAAGACGTCCGTACGTCTCACTCTCCTTGAAAATGAACCCTGTATTTCTGTAAATATCTTTGGCCTCAACCTTTGAGCATTTCATTCCAGACATCAATGATATATTTCTCTTTGAAAAACAGATGTATGAAATACAAGATCAGATAAAAGGAATCATTCGTCTTGTTTCTTAACTCAGGTAACTTGATGTTATTTACGTCAGACTCTGTAGGCTTTACGCTATGTAAGTTTTTATTTATCTATTTTACCAAATGACCTCTAAGTGAATAATTTGAAGGTAATTATTTCTCCCCAACATGCAAAGTACAACTTACAACCAAACATATCCTTCTAAATTGTAACAGCCTCAAACATATCCGCACTAATTACTATCAAACAAGAAACCTGAGGGACATCTTTAAGAATACGAACCCTGAAAATATTTTAAATTTTCTACAAAAGGAGCAATCTTTTCAACAAGATATAACAAAACATAACCGAATATCTCTATAGAACTACTACTTTAAAGACTGAAATCCCAAAATAAATTTTTTGGCATTAAATGGCCCATAGAGGTTGATATGCCGTTAAACAAAACTCAAACCCCATAACACCACTACTTTAAAGACTGGAATCCAAAATAACCTTTTTTGGCATTAAATGACCCACAGAGGCTGATATGCCGTTAAACAAAACTCAAACCCCATAAAAGCACTACTTTAAAGACTGAAATCCAAAATAACCTCTTGGGGCATTAAATGACCCACACAGGTTGGTAAGCCGTTAAACAAAACTTAAACTCAAACCCCAAATGAGATCGAATAAAGTAAAGGTCATGGGTAATCATCATCATCATCAGAATCTTCATATGAGCCACCATAACGTAGAGGACAGTGATAGACTACGCGGTGGACTCTAGATTGTCTTGAAGGTTTATTCCTGAATCTTTTCAGCAAAAGATCACAGAGTTATGAATTCTGAGTCGTTCTCACCATAGCGAAGCAACTATAATATTTCCTACTACTTTGCTTACAAACGGAAGGGAAAGATAGATTCATGCCTTTTCCAAGTGAAAAAGAACGCAAAATGTCTTAATTTGAACTTATCTCGGCGATTCCATTTTCCGTATAGGCCTGCACATTGACACAACAGAGACTTACATTGAACAATTCATATATATATATATATATATATATATATATATATATATATATATATATATGTGTGTGTGTGTGTGTGTGTGTGTGTGTGTGTGTATATATATATTAACATTAAGGTACACGGTAATAAATTTACTCTACTAAAGTATTGAGCACTTTATATTTGTTATATCGCTGCCTTATCATTGTGTAACTTGAATCAACTAACCACTGTGACCATTTACACTGGTAAGTCACTTTTTCCAAAATACCACACACACACACACACACACACAAATATATATATATATATATATATATATATCAGTCGGTAGAGCGTTCGGCTAGAAACCACAAGGTTCCTAGTTCGATACCGGTCCTCGCTAACTCAGCGTTGTGAGTAGCACAGGGATATGTGCGGTAAAGTAAGGAGCTGATTGTAGGTGTGGCGCTCCACCTCAGATGCAAAAACAATCTCCTTGGTCTAGCGCTAGTGAAAAGGGAATAGACTCCCTCGCTGATTGGCTGATACCGACATTAGGCAGCCCCAACGACTTAACTTTTTTTTATATACCTATATGTGTTCGAATTCTGAATTGGTCGAGTCGTTCGAAAACCGAGGTTCCACTATATATATATATATATATATATATATATATATATATATAGAGAGAGAGAGAGAGAGAGAGAGAGAGAGGGGGAAGGAAGGGATGGAGGGATGGAGATACATAAAGATGTTCTTATCAACCTTGGTATGATATCTTATATATTTTGTTTTATTTATTGATTATTATCATTGATTGTGCGTATAATTTAGAAAGATCTCTGACAAAGGTCAAAGTTGAATTTCCTGAAAGGTTTTCGTCTTTCTTTCTTTCCTTCTTTCTTTCCATTTCCTGTTATCTTTTATTCCCCCCAACCCCACCCAAAGAACTGATCCAAATTTCTTTCCTGTGATGAACCTGATCCAACACTTAGACCTTGAATTCCCCTTTTACACCTAAATGAACCTCATTAGGGGGGCATTAGGGGTCATATTATGAGTAAGAGGCGAGAAAGAAGGCGTTTTCGGGAAAAATTATGCGCAGGTACACGTCTGAGTGGATGAAAATGACACGTGTGTATTTTATACGTACACGGGTTTATTTATGTCTGGTGTGTGTACACTGGTGTAGGGTTGGGGCATTATGCAATCAACTAGCAAAAAGGTACTCATCGCTGGCCTTTCTGTTTTTTTGGATGACTGAAGAGCTGCTAAACAAATAGTTGTGCCTTTTATTTTCTTCGATTAATATGAGAAATATCCAGTTTTATTAATTACTGGCAGAAGTACCGAACTACGCCAGGTTTACCTATATGAATTAACAAACATAGACTAGATATAACCTCATTTCATATATATATATATATATACGTGCGACTTACGCGCAAAGATTGTGGAACTTTACATCATTTTTTCTCAATTTTTGCGCGCAGGTCGCATGCAAATCGCACGCAAGGATTGAAAAAAATAACCTAGCGTTCAACCGTTATTACACAGCCATTATAACAGAAAAATTGCAGAAACACACACTACCTATTAAATATCGGACATATTCTGCCAAATTAATAACTCAATGCCTGAAGAAGACAACAGATCAAAAACACGTGTCGCGTATGTAAGATAAAAAGAATAAAACATTTTTTCTGAGAACATAATACATTTTGCGGACCTTCTTCTTTTTTATAAAATATGAAATTTCTCCCGTTGGAACCAGAACAACATTTATATATATATATATATATATATATATATATATATATCTTATTATAATGGAGATTATGTGTTTGTTTGTCTGTAACCGAAACTATATCACTACTCCAGTCATTATCCATTTAGTTATTATACATCACATTCTCCATGAATCATTTTTATTTAAGCCTTAATTATTAATAAAATTGTTTTTCATTATTAATACTGCTGGCCATATCTACATACTAATAACATGCAATTGTATTTATATGTACAACAAATAGCGGTTTACAGTGTGAACGGGAAGACTAATTTGCATATTGATATTTAAAATTTGATTTTAATAAATATGTGCTTGGTATTGTTGATTTCTAATTATTTGATTTTATCCTAATAAATATGAGTAAAAATCTCGGAGATAAATCTTAAAAGAAATTAATTAATAAAAGAAATAACTATAATTTTATTCTTTACTTCCTAATTTAACTAAATAGTTAAATTAGAAAAAATAGCAATGAAAGACGGGGGCGATGGGAGAGGAAGCTACAGCTGTTATATTTTTCGATTATACCCCTCTCTGTTTCAAATCATTTTATCTGCATTCTTATTTAGTTTCTTTAGACTTTCTAATTTAATATAATATATTATGACATTAAACATTATGACTTGCACCCGGAGGGTGCATATATTTGCTAGTATATATAAAATGTTGTTCATATATATATATATATATATATATATATATATAACAACCCAACCATAGGTGTAAATTCAGAATATTCCTTCTTCTAGACTGATTATCTAGTCAATGTTAAAGAGTCCAGTCTGCCATACAATTTACCTATAACTAGAAGGAGATTAGTTGGGTGCATACCTTTCCCATGTGCATTAGCACTATGTGAAATGCCAAGAGCCTCGTCCAGGATTTGAACTCAGGTAGACGAGTCGATTTCCTACAACTCTAACCATTAAGCCACAGGGTGTATATGAAAATGTAAAACCTAACCCATTCGCACCATAAGGTTGCCAGGCAAGGTCAATTTTTTAGCAGAGTTTAACAGAGTTATATATATATATATATATATATATATATATATATATATATACATATACAGAGAGAGAGAGAGAGAGAGAGAGAGTAGAGAGAGAGAGAGAGAGAGATAGAGAGAGGGGCACGCGGGCTAGTGGTTATGGTCGTGGAAAATCGACTCGTCGATTCGAGTTCAATGCCTAGACGAAGCTGTTGGCATTTCACATAGTGCTAATACCCTTGGGAAAGGTATGAATCCATATATTCTCCCTCCAGCTATAGGTTAAATAGTAGGGCAGACTGGGCCCTGCAGCCTTGGGTAGGTAACCAGTCTAGGAGAGGGATAACTCTGAATTCAAAATTCCCTCCAGCTGTGGGTTAAATAGTAGGACAGACTGGGCCCTTCAGCCTTGGGTAGGTAACCAGTCTAGGAGAGGGATAACTCTGAATTCAAAATTCCCTCCAGCTGTGGGTTAAATAGTAGGACAGACTGGGCCCTTCAGACTTGGGTAAGTAACCAGTCTA
>CM042154.1:85424922-85479922 GCA_023376005.1 Doryteuthis pealeii | reverse complement strand
TCAATCATATGAGGGGGAAAATGATCTATGGGAATATATATTTATATATAACGTTGGAAAAGAAAATAAAAGAAAAAAGAAAGTAAGAAAATGAAAGGAAAGAAAGAAAGAAGAAAGAAAGAAAGAAAGAAGCATTCAAGAAGAAAAGAGTGGATGGAAAAAATATACACATAACTTTGGAAAAAGAGAATAAAAGAAAGAAAGAAAAAAGAAAGAAAGAAGGAAATAAAGAATGCAAGAAAAAAAAAAGCAGCAAATAAAGAAAGGGGAAAGGGGTCGGACATTTGTAAAACTCATCAGATTTTAATTTGATTACTTTCATTTCCTTTTCTCTTTTCAAATCCCCTCCCCACGCCCCTGCCTCCTCTTCTTTCTTTTTCAGTTTCCCTTCTTAATAACAAAAGCAGCAACAACTGAGACATCAACGACAATAACAATCAAAGAAATGAAGGGAGAACAAGAAAAGAACAAAACAAAACAAAAAAAAATTCGTAGAAATAAATGAGTTAAGAAAAGGTGGAAAATAAATAACAATACCAACAATAATAAAGAAGAGTATGATGAGATTTCTTTTATTGTTATTGGGGGGGGGGCGTTTTCTTTGTTCTTTTTTTTTTCCCCTTTCTTTCTGATTTAAATGAGGCAACTCTATTGTTTTCTTACCAACTGTTTATATATGTGTATTTTTTTGGTATGAGCTCTTCTTATGCCAAAATATTAAAACCTCAACAAAATGTAATGTTGGTGCAATAAAGGGAGAAACAAAAACAAAAGAAAAACATAGATTAAAAAATAAAATAAAGAAAAATGGACGAATTTAGAGGAAGGTGGTTGGAGAGGACTATGAAGTAAATTGGTTAGGACGAACATAATTTGAAGGTCGCAAATCAGAAAAACACTCTAAGAAAAACGACTGTTCTTAGTTTTATAGGAATTCTTCATCATCATCCCCATCAGTATATTTAAAAAATAATTTGCTTCATCAGCCTTATTTACAGTACTCAGACTCCGGAGTCTGAGTGACAACAATTCTCCAGGACTCTTCTGAGTATTCTCGCTGATTTAATCATTGCTGTAGTCAAGATGGTCGCTATTCTTCCTCTGATTTCCATTAATGGCATTTCAGTTTATTTCAATGGGCAAAATTGATTTGATATAAGAGGAAATTGACTTACGAGTGGAACGAATTAAACTCGTAAGTCAAGGTACCATTGTACGTATTCATGTAAAATACTCTCTCACTCTGTCTGTCTGTCTGAATACACATATACATATCGTTACCTCTGTGTAGGTTGTTGTTCTTGTTCATGATGGGGGTGTTGTACTTATATATGATCGATACACACACACTCTCTCTCTCTCTCTCTCTCTCTCCGTCCCACTCTCTGAATAGACAGATACATATCGTTCTCCGTGCAGATTACTATTGTTGTTGGTGATGTAGATGATGCTGGTGTACTCTCTCTCTCTCTCTATATATATATATATATATATCAATACACGGATACATATCGTTCTCTCTGTGTAGATTACTATGTTGATGATGATGATGGTGATGGTGGTGGGTACTTATTTATGGTCGATACCCCTCCTCTCTCTCTCTCTCTCTCTCTCTCTCTCTCTCTCTTCTCTTTCAATCTCCCACTCTCATAGAATACATAGATACATATAGTTCTCTCTTTGCAGATTACTATTGTTGTCGTTATTGTTGTGGTTGTTGTTGATAATGGCGCTGGAATTACGGCTATTGATTACGTACTTGAGATTTTAATTCGCGATTGAGAAAAGAGACAATAGCTTCCCTTCTTTTGCAACATGTGGGAGAGAATGAAAACGAAATTGTTTTTCTGTTTCTTCTTCACAAAGATAAATAAGTCGTAGATGCATAGAGTAGATTAGCTCATAGAAAACAATGAACTAAAGAGAAGAAAGAAAAGAAAAGAAAAGAAAGAGAAAAAAAAACATCTGCAAATGATGGAGCATCAATTAAATAGAATCATGACACAATGTGGGAGGATGGAGAAGTTTTTCCCCCTTTTTTTTTTATATATCGTACACGTGTGCACTGTAATTCCTAGCATTTATATTGTATTGCCTTACTCTTAGAAATTCCATAATGGATTTAAAAAGGAGATAAAATTGGTATATGTCTCTTTTCCAGCAGTATTATTAATAGTAAAGGGGCCGATTTAGATCAGACGGTAGAGCTTACTAGTAATCGCAAGGTTGCTGGTTCGATACCGGCCTTCAAATAAGCGCATGAGTAGCACACATTGGCTAATTTAATGCTGGGTATTTTACGTAGAATTCCAATGCTATTTCTATGTATATTAATTTTTAAATATCTTCGAATATAAATAAAATCTGAATTATTTTTAACACAAAAGCAAGAATTGGTGATATTTAATGTGTATATATATTTACTTTGTCGTTAATTGTTTTATCTTCATCGGACATACATACACACCGACAGCTATTCATATATGTATAAATTGCTTATTCGATCCTCGCAGGATGCTCCGTACTTGTGACCTTGTGTCACATCCTACCGGTGACAAATAGGTTGGGTAAATACCTACTTAATTATTGTTGAGAGAGAGAGAGGAGAGAAGAGAAGAGAAAGAGAACGAGAAAGGATAAGGGAGACAGTGAGAAAGAGACTGAAAGAGAGATAGAAAGAGAAGTATATATATATATATATATATATATATATATATATATAATATAATATAGATATAGATATTTGTATAGCGATCGTTGGAAGGCACAATATCCAGAGGTTAGAGAAAAAACAATACAAAGTGCTCAATACAATGTAGAGCAAAATTATTTAAGAATGAAATGAGTAACCTACTCGAGTTCATCGATAGATTTCAGGTTACTTTAAATTAATCGAGTTTACGATTAATCTTTGATAAACATGCCCGTGGAATGGACTAAATTTAATCCCATTCAACGGCATGTTTATAACACAAAGATTAATCGTAAACTCGATTAATTTAAAAGTAACCCTGAAGAATCTATCGATGAAACAGTAGGTTACTCATTTCCATTCTTAAATATATATATATAATAAATAGATAGATAGAGAGAGAGAGGGGGGGAGAAGAACGAAAGCATTAACACATAACCAGACCCTGTTTGGAATTAGGCCCGACTAGTATTTTTATTTCAAGACTAATAGACACATGAACGCCAAGGAATTGGCATCCACGTGAGAATGAACGTTGAACTTTATCTTAACGATTTAACCATTCGGTTCGCAGATGTTTCAAATATTTTCAACAGGAGAATTATTTCTTTCTTCTTCAGAGAGATAGCCAATGCGCATGCGTGCGTGTGTGTGTTTCTGTGAATGCTTATGTAATTCTGTGAGTACGTATGTAATTTAAAGGCATTATTTTTCCTTTTATACGAATATTGCTGAATTGAATGCACAGAAAGCCTTGTTAATGTTTCATTCAGTTTTTCTAAGATTCTTTCAAGAGAATGTATAGGTGGTTCCAAAGAGTCCAAGAAGAATTGGCTATAATTTTGCAGTTCTAACGATTTCCTCCATTCTTTGGTCATTATCAAGATTGAAAACGTGTGGTTTTATCATCAAGAAGAACAAGACATATTGTTTATCACCAAGAGAAAACTATGAGGTTGAATTGTTTTCATATCGGCATTTCTCGTTAGGCATATTATGATTTTGAATGTGTGTTATTAGTTTGTCACTGAAAAGATCAGGGAAAACTAGTGTGAATGTTCTTTATATTAGATTTTTTATGTTCTGTTGTGATTATGCAATAAATGTTGATAGTTATCAATGATATATACATCGCTCAAGAGTATCTTGGTTTGGTCCGTATATCTATTATTATTATTATTATTATTATATTATTATTATATGATTTTTGTTATTTACAGTAGGATTTGGGGTTTTATTTTTATTTATTTTTATTTTTAGAACGAGAGTCTCAAGTTTCTGTTAGGAGTCCCTAACTGCTGGACTGAAATATCATAGTAAGTGAGTTCTAACTCCAGTCTCTGAATCACATTAACCCTCTCACTTCCTGGTGTGGCGTTTCCGTAGCAGTGACATTAGTAATTTATCCAAGTGTGCTCAATATATCATAAACATTGAACTATAATAAATATAGAATAGGATAGGATGAATGGTCGGTTAGCCAAGCTCGTGAGCCATTACTCTACGCAAGTTAATTTAAAAAAAAAACATTAGTTGTTGCTTAGATTTGACGGAAGGCAGTAAGTATGGGGCACTTTGTAAGGAACATGTTCGCTACTCAGTATTAATGAATTTACGAGAATGTTTTACAAAGTGTTATGTTTGTGTGGGGGGTTCGGCATATTGAACATTGAAATATAGGATTTTTGTATTCTGAGTGTTTTTCTCCCTCAGTATCATTCTAAAGTCTACCAAAGAATATGAGTTGTCAGTTAAATAAAAATATTACAAGGCAATTCGTACTTGTCTTAGAAGAAGAAAGAAGAAGAAATAGAAAGAAGAAGAAGAAAGAAGAAGAAATAGAAAGAAAAGAAGAAGAAGAAGAAAAGAAGAAGAAGAAAAGAAGAATAGAAAGAAGAAGAAGAAGAAGAAAGAAGAAGAAAAGAAGAAGAAGAAAGAAAGAAGAAGAAAAAGAAGAATAGAAAGAAGAATAAGAAGAAAGAAGAAGAAATAGAAAGAAGATAAGAAGAAATAGAAAGAAGAAGAAGAAGAAGAAGAAACAAGAAGAAATAGAAAGAAAAAGAAATAGAAAGAAGATAAGAGAAGAAGAAAAGAAGAAGAAATAGAAAGAAGAAGAAATAGAAAGAAGAAAAATAGAAGAAGAAGAAGAAGAAGAAGAAGAAGAAGAAAAGAAAGAAAAGAAGAAAGAAAAAGAATAGAAAGAAGAAGAAGAAAAGAAATAGAAAGAAGAATAAGAAGAAGAAAGAAGAAGAAGAGAAGAAAAGAAAGAAGAAGAAAGAAGAAGAAATAGAAAGAAGAAGAAGAAGAAGAAGAAGAAATAGAAAGAAGAAGAAGAAGAAAAGAAAGAAGAAAGAAGAAGAAGAAAAGAAAGAAGAAGAAAGAAGAAGAATAGAAAGAAGAAGAAAGAAGAAGAATAGAAAGAAAAGAAGAAAAGAAGAAGAAGAAGAAGAAGAAGAAGAAGAAGAAAAGAAGAAGAAGAAGAAGAAGAAGAAGAAGGTAACTGAGATATTTATTTAGAAAACATTGGAATCATCAAGAGTGAGAGGCGGAAATCCCGTCTTAAAAAGGAACTCGAAAAAATATGGCCGATGAACTAGTTACCAACTGAGAATGATTAAATTTCGCTCCAAGGGTGAAACACTTTCCTATTTCCTAAATAAATAGACCCACTAACTTCTGCTCAAAGAAAGAAAAAAAAAAGATATGTACGTGCGGTTGCTTAAAATCTACTGGTTGTAAGTATTATATATGAAACAGTATGAGAAGTAAACAAACAAACAATGTGTTTTGATATGGGTTTTTTTAGCCGACAGTTTTTGGGAGAATATGTGCTTAATTAAAGTCGTACCTAATTTTTGAAAATTAATTAATTAATAATTAATGAATTAGGCGGGCATACCTATTCAATTGTAAGGCTAAACAAATCGAGAAAAATCAATCTCTGTATGCCTTACAATTGAATAGGTATACCCGCCTAATTCATTAATTATTAATTAATTAATTTTCAAAAATTAGGTACGACTTCAATTAAGCACATATTCTCCCAAAAACTGTCGGCTAAAAAAAGCCATATCAAAACACATTGTTTGTTTGTTTACTTCTCATACTGTTCCATATATAATACTTACAACCAATAGATTTTAAGCAAGGGTATTAGATATTAAGAAATAAAATCATACCTTCAGAAGATGAAGAAAAAATATCATCAACCAAAATCGATGTCTTACCTACAAAAGAAAAAAAAGAGAAAAATAAATACATTTGATAACAAAATTGAATCATTAAATAAGATTTCTTAATTAACTGTTGCTAGGATGATATTCTAGAATATTGTCTCATATGGAATGACTTATATAGAGGAGACAAATAGATCAGGTTTTGTACACGATATTAAACAGATATATCATACACAGACAGAAGGGTCGTCATACAATCATTAATATGTCCAAGCCATGGGTATATACCGTATTTGACGGCATATAAGACCCCCCATTTCAGCAGGTCAGATTCAGGAAAAAAAAAGTTTTTAATGTATTTAAGTATATATTTTTGAAAACAGTCTAGCTGATTATAACAGTACCAGCAATAAAATAAGGATGCATGGAGTTTAGGGTAGGTAAAAGTACCGAGCGTAAGCTGGGTTAGTAAGCTCATAGAGAAGATTAGCCTAGGCCTATGGGAGGTCTCAAACTTCACCTACGATGTATAAGACGCAGGGCAATTTTTGAGCAAAATTTTGGAGAAAAAAAAGTTTGCCGTTAAATACTATAAGACAAAAGTTAATATATAAATATGGGCTGGTAGATAAATAAAACACACGTATATATATATATATATATATATATATATATATATATTAAAAGAAGTATGGTAAATGCATATACCAGAATCTGCTCTTGTGAATGAATCGCATACAATTATCTAGGACTTCGAGATAAAGACGGATCGCCTAATCCCAGCCAGAAGACAAGGCCTAGTATTGATTAGCATGAAAAAAGAGAACTTGTCAGTCGGTAGATTTTGTTGTTACAGCAGATCACAGGATGAAATTGAAAGAAAACGAAAATGATAGACAAATATCTGGGCCTTGCTAGATAACTGAATAAAAAGAAAATGTGGCTGAATGCGATATCAATTGTAGTTGATGCACTTGGAACTATCATAGCGTAGAAAAAGACAACAGGAATTGGAAATCAGATGAAGAAGGGGATCATTCAGGTAATAGCATTGTTAAAATCGGCTAGAATACTCAGAAGAGTTCTGGATACCTGAGGAGACTTGCTATCACTCAGACTCTACTGAAAGACCTTCAGCTAAATCTGGTGTGAAAATAATAATAATAACCATGATATCAAATAGAATATGCACAATTTGGAATCCATCTTAAGAATATGATTTATAAAATTCTCTCGGCCTTGAGATACAGACGGGTTGCCTAATCCCGGTTAGAATACCAGGCCTAGTGTTAATAATAATAACAAGAGACCTGGTCATTGTCAAGTTTTGTTTAAGCGGGGTAGGGCTTATCTTAATTAAGTTTTCCTTCTCTTAGACTGGTTGCCCAATGAAAAATAAAGAACCACATCTGTCTTTTTATTTACCCATAGCAGTGGGTGAGCAGATGGATCCATACCTTTCCCAAATGTCATCAGCATGATGTGAAATACAACCAGGATTTTAACACTGGTCACCAATTCCATTTTGACCGACTATAACCGTAACGCAACGTGCCTCCATATATACTTCGGTATTGAGCAAGTAAATCAACAAGGGTTGACATGCCGCAAAACCAACGAAACACAAGCAAAGCATTTAATTATCGTTTAATTCTTTGTTGATTTCTGTCTTGGTAAATAATCGATACATTTTGAATACAGCTCACACACACACACACACACACACACACACACATATATATATATATATATATATATATATATATATATGAGCTCTTATAACACGTAGGCGGATGAGCAGTTGTGACGACTGCAGCGATAAGTTATATGTGCCTCTTTAATTATTATTTGTAGCCATTATTGCATTAGTTTGCGAATATATTTTTGAGATACGTCGTTTTTAATTAAACTAATTAAAACGCATCACACTTTTGATAAAGGTCATCACGTGATCTCGTTAAAAAGATATAATTGCAAAAGTACAATACATTATACAACCGACGGAAAAATCAAATATAAATATAAAGAATAAAAATAAATTCATCAATACGAATCATGATACGGTAAGATAAGGAAATTATCTAAGAGTCTATTTTTGTTAAGCTCATAATGATTTTCGAAAGCCATTTAGATGAATAAAAAAGTATATATATATATATATATATATATATATATATATTCTGTACTGTAAATAAACTTTTATATATATATATATATAAAATACAGTGTGCTATGTTAATAAGTAACTCAATATCGTAGATAGAACAAGTATATCTAAGGTATGGTAACGTATGCATATTTTATATAGCACATACACACACTAATATATATATATATATATATATATATATTATATATAAATGGACTCTCCCGTCGATTTTCGACGTATGAGGGTTCATACACACAATGAACTCCCACACAGAGATTTGTTTATAGTGGTGAAGGCTTGGGTTGGACCATCCACACTTTTTGGCACAGTCGATAGGAAAGAATTAGTGCATCAAGGGTTGCCACAAACCCAATCAACGACCGATCTCAAGAATTTTGAATTCGAAGTTATTCCTCTCCTAGACTGGTTAACTACCCAAGGCTGAAGGGCCCAGTCTGCCCTACTATTTAACCCATAGCTGGAGGGAGAATATATGGATTCATATCTTTCCCAAGGGTATTAGCGCTATGTGAAATGCCAACAGCTTCGTCTAGGAATTGAACTCGAATCGACGAGTCCATTTTCCACGACTCTAACCACTAGCCCACGCGCCTCCATATTATATATATATATTGATAATATAGTGGGCTATATTTAAAAAAAAATAGTGCTTATTTTAATTGGTTTCTATATAAAATCATTTCATAGGATTGATTTTAATACGTTGGAGAATGTAATAATAATATTAGAGATCAATAACACAAGGTAATTATTTATTAAACCCGGTTTTGTTAAAACTAGTATGCAAAGTAACCACACCATATATAATCTAAACCTTTATTTCTTAGTGATATATAAGACACATTGCAGGATTTTAAACGCGCTAATGACGTAGGCTCAGATTTTCATAGATAAGATTTATTCTATGTATTAATGATTTGGGCCATAAATTAAATACTCATTGATAAACTTACGTAATTCCTGAGGATACTGTGATTTAAACAGTGACGTAGTTTCGGTTATAGACAGTAAGACACCGAATTTCCATAATAAGATTTATTTTAGCCTCTTGGCTTTTTCAAATGAGATTTCAAAATGGGCCAGGTTTTCATATATATATGATTTATTAGTAAATAGTGCTCAATATCGTAGATAGAACAAGTATAACTAAGGTAGCGTAACGTATGCATATATATATATATATTATATATATATATATATATATATATAATGATTGGATTTTTATTCATGAGACTTACTTGGTGGGTGGAAAATTCTTAATTTTAAGAAGAGATATATTTAAAGAATATTTGAAAAATAAAATTGTTTCTTTTCCTTTTCGTGCGATTCAGTAACCAATTAAAAAAAAATGTTAGATTAATTGTATCAGTGCAACCATTGAGAGAAGTTTTAATTAGTAAGAAACAATTAATTAATAGATTAATTAAATGATTAGTTATAAGAAGAGTGCGAATAAGAAGAATTGGCGGGAAGAAAGAAGGAAATAAAAAACGAAAGAGAAAAGGAATGTATGAAAAAGAAAGAAAAACAAGAAAAGAAAATAAGGAAAGACAAAATCCTCTTTTGTTCTTTTTTTTCTTTCACATTCTTTCTCATTTTCTTCACATTTCTTTCTTCTGGTTTCATTCTTTCCTTCTTTAAATCATTCCTTAGCTCTCATTCATTTTTCAATTTCCTTCTTTGAGTTCCTTTCAATCTTTTTTCATTCCTTCAATCTTCTCTTTTGTTCAGCTTATTTTTCTCTTGATCTCTTTCTTTTTCTTTCTATCAATAATGTCTTTCTTTCTTTCTTTTTCATATATTCAATAACGTTTTTCATTCATTTAAACGTTTAATCGTCTTCTTTCTTTCATTCTCTTTCTTTTGTTTAGTAAGGAAGATTTCTTAACTCAATCTTTGGATTACACACACACACACACATATATATATATATATATATATATATATATATATATATATATATATATATATCTTCCTCCAGCTGATAGTTTTCATGATGCCAGTTTCTCCTGAAGGCAGAAAGTGGGACCGGTAAGAAAATAAGCTATTCTCTTATCTTTACATTATTTCCTTCTTTTAATATATATATATATATATATAGGGTGTGTGTGTTGTGTGCGTGTGTCTGTCTGTGTTTGTGTATATATATACATTATATATATATATATATATGTATATATATATGTATATATATGTGTGTGTGTGTGTGTGTGTGTGTGTTCTTTCTTCATTCATTTTCTTGTTTTCCTTGTTCTGTTCGAAGGCAGACGGGT
The DNA here is from genome assembly GCA_023376005.1 of Doryteuthis pealeii. NCBI lineage: Eukaryota > Metazoa > Mollusca > Cephalopoda > Myopsida > Loliginidae > Doryteuthis > Doryteuthis pealeii. Next base: position 85,469,611 of record CM042154.1, on the reverse strand, counting down.
CAAGCACTCGAAAATAACCACTGGAGCCAAAAGTGTGAATTGGCTATTGAAGATTGAACAGATGGGTTTACTGATAAAATGAGATAATAAAGACGAGTAGACGCACTTGGCCACACAATGTCATGTGACAAAGAGGCAATTCCCGCTGTTTAGCAGATACGGTTCCATGCATTCTGGATTGCCATTTTATTCTGTAGACTCTGAGAGAAGAGAAAAAAAAAGTCCCTCGATCTCTAATGGAGCACATTGAAGAACTCTTGTCTTGCGGCAGCAATTTTTTCTCGAGAAACGTGAATTGAAAAACAAGTAGAAATCTTTTCATTACAGGCGCACAGAGAAAACGCGGAAGATAAATAGATAGACAGACAGACATACTGATTTATAGAGAGATAGATAGATGAACAGACTGATAGATAGATATGAAATAATAGACTAAAGTGAGAGGAGAGGCAAGTTATACAAGGGTAGATAGATTGATATACTTACGTACAGAAAGACTCATATATATATATATATATATTATATATATATATATATATATATATATATATATATATACATACAAAGACTGATAGACATACTGATTTATAGAGAGATAGATAGATGGACAGACTGATAGATAGATAGGAAATAATAGACTAAAGTAAGAAGAGAGACAAGATATACAAGGATAGATAGATAGATAGATAGATACACTTACGCACAGAAAGACTCATACACACACACATATATATATATATATATATATATATATATATATATATATATATATACAAAGACTGAGAGAGAGAAAGAAAGTATTAGTCTAAAGTAAAAGAGATAAGTTATACAAAGATAGATAGATATATATACATACATATAGACAGACTGATAGATAGGTAAATAGATAGATATTTACAGATACATAGATATTGACATATAGACAGACAGATATAGATATATAGATAGACAGACAGACAGATATAGATATATAGATATATAGATAGACAGACAGACAGATATAGATATATAGATATATAGATAGACAGACAGACAGATATAGATATATAGATATATAGATAGACAGACAGACAGACAGATATAGATATATAGATATATAGTCAGATAGATAGATAGACATATAGACATATAGGCAGAAAGATAGATATAGACATATACACACAAACTGATAGACATATAGATGAAGATATGCAGACTGATAGATAGATAGATAGAATGATGGATAGATGCTTAATTAGATATGAATAACCAATAGATAGATATACATACAAACATGCCGACATGCAAACAGACTGATAGATATACAGATAGATAGATTGATAGATAGATCGACGTAAAGTAATATAATAAGTGAGACAAACAGATACAAAGATTGGTAGATAGATAAACAGATGAATAGACGGACGTATACATAGGAAAACAGAGATAGATAAATAGAATTTACTTTGCACATTTTTGCATAGATATATTAAATGTGTGAGGTCATCCTACAGTCATAAATCCGTATTCACAGTTATAAATGTCGAGAAACATGGATGTACACATCTTATCCTCGCACACACATTTTACGCAATACAGTTCCCTGTTTAAGTAGACACGTACCCCTTTTTTGTTTTTGTTTTTATTGTTCTATTGTGTTTTTTCGCATACTTGTGTTTTTCCTTGACACTCGAGAGAGAAATGGGAAATGAACTTTTTTTCTCCCTTAACTCGAGGGAATGGAGCGGGAATCGCAGAAAATTCGCTTTTATTTTTTCTCTCCTTAAAAACGGTTCGCCTTATTTACATCATGCATTAACCGATGAAAACGAAATATCCCCTTTTCGGATGATGATAATAATAATAATAATAATAATAATAATAATAATAATAATAATAAGAAGAAAGAAGAAGAAGAAGAAGAAGAGCAACAAGAAAAAAAGGAAGAGAACGAGGAAGAAGGGAAGAAGGAGGGAGATGGAAAGGAAAATATAGAAATAAATAAAGAATGTTATCTTCAATTCAATTCCCAATAATAATAATAATAATGAGAAGAACAAGAAAAAAGAAAGAGAATGAAGAAGAAGGAGGAGGATAGAAAGAAAGACAGAAAGAAAGAAAGAAGCATGAAACAAAAACGCTGTTATCGCCATGTCAATTCCCAATAATAATAATAATAATAATAATAATAATAATTAAGAAGAAGAAGAAGAAGAAGAAGAAGAAGAAGAAGAAGGTGAGGAGGAAAATATGCTCGTGATCACAAAAGCAAAGAGAATATGAGAAGGGGGAAAATACTATTAAAAACATGAACGAAAAAGCGAAGAAGAAGAAGAAGAAGAAGAAGAACAACAACAACAACAACAACAACAGAGAAGAAGAAGAAGAAGAAGAAGAAGAAGAATATCAAGGAAAAGAAAGAGAGAAATAAGAAACAATAACGCTTCATTAAAAGAATAAGAAAGAAAAAATCACTTACAAGATAAAACGGTAGATGACCCAATAGCGTGACTTTTCTATGTACGTGTTAACATATATATACATATATGCACATACAAATATATTTGCACACATACATATGCGCTCACATACACATATACATGAATGCGCACGAATACACACTTACAGAGGCACAAACACGTACACACACACACTGGAAATTCCACGAGTATGGTAACAAGGGTCATATTAGATTCTTTGTTAAAAACTCATCTAGTTTAAATTTCAATTATCTCAATTATTTTTCGCAAGTAATAACTAGGTAGACTACACTACTTAACCCCCCCTCTCTCTCTCTATTCTTTGTTAAAAACTCATCTAGTTTAAATTTCAATTATCTCAAATATTTTTTCGTAAGTACTAGCTAGGTAGACTACTACTTAACACCCCCCCCCTCTCTCTCTCTCTCTCTCTCTCTCTCTCTCTCTCTCTCTCTCTCTCTCTCCAGCTTGTTTCGCCTTCTCATTTTACTTTATCTAAACTTCAATATTCGTGTGTTTGTTTCCTTTTTCAATTTTCTTTTCCTTTCTACATTATTCTCTCTTCCCTTTTTATTCCTATGCTTTCTCTCTGCTTACTCGAAAGATTTGAAATGATTTCAGTCGACCTATGCTTCTGCATTATCAGCTCATTAAAATGACTGATGTTCTTCTCCCAAATTCCAATTCTTCCATATGTTAACAATACTGTTCTTTATGATGGAAGTGAGGCTAATATATATATATATATATATATATATGGGAGGGGTAATTTGCAGCACGTGTTTAGATAAAGATAAACCCTCTGTACACATGAAGGCATGCGTGCAAAAAAGACAGGGGAGAGCATTGCGTTGCGTGATTGGTCCCTGGGGAGAAAACTATGTACGCTAGCATTTGAATTCTTGTGGAAAGTGATGACTTGGAAGCTGTGGATGTTGGGGGTGGGGGATTATTTGATGAAGAAGAAAAAAAAAACGAAAACGTGCAAACAAAGTAGAAATTCAAAATAAGCTCATAAAAACAGGACATCAAGTATATTATATACTGTCTTTCTTCATCTCGATGTAAAAGGCTAGTTATTGCTAGATTCGTAGGAATATATATATATATATATATATATATATATATATATAAAAAATGAAAAATCACAGGTTTAAATGGGTTAAGTGGTGAGTTTATTGGCCGACGCTGCAGTGTTTCGATCTATTAAATAGATCATCTTCAGGGCATAAGATAAGAAATTATATATCACAGAATGATGAGAAAAAGTGAGTGGTAATCCTTCTTATTCAGTCTGTTTAAAATTTTTTCTGAAGTTTGAAAAAAGGGAGACGGTTTTGAAATATGACATCAAATATTCTATTTTAAGGTGTGAGTATGTAGCGCTGTTAGTGTGTGTATTGAAGGAAACATTGTGCATTTTTTAGGTATGTGGTAGTGTGTGTGTGTGTATAAATTTTTTTCTGTAGCGATAAACGACAGCGGAAGTGAAAACTCAAGGTTGTGTGTGTGTGTGTGTGTGTGTGTGTGTGTGTGTGTGTGTATTGGTAAGAGGTAGGGGAGAGGTGTGTGTGTATATTGGTAAGAGGTAAAGGGGAGATGTCATGAAAAGAAATTTTCATGTTTTATATTAAGAGAGGAGATGGAAGTTTGTGTGGTGTGGGGGGGGATTGGGGATTTAAAAAATGAAAAGATTTTATTTTATTTTATTTTATTTATTTTTTTGTTAGAAAGAGTATTGTATTGTTGTTTTATAGTTAGTACTGATTATTTGACGATTAATATATATATATATATATATATATATATTACTGTGTACAGATATGTGCAGAGGATTTATCTTTATCCTAATACGTGCTGTCAATTTTTTAAACGATTAATTGCTTACAACTATTTTTTTTATTACAATTAAAATTATTATTACAATAATTATTACAATTTAAGAATTTTCCCAGTTCTGTAGATACCACTAAAGGACTCCGTTTAGTTTGAAAAAGATATTACAAAATTTTCTCATTAATCATCCTTCTATACATATATAAAGGGCAGTTGTATGAATCTCTATGTCCGGAGGAAACTTCGAAAATAAAACAATTAACAACAAAGTAAATATATATATATATATATATAATATCACCAGGACTTGATTTCTGAGTAAAAATAATAGAGATTTGATTTATATTCGTGAAGATAATTAAAACATAAAATTTAAATGATAACAGCGTGGATTTTTTTTTTATTTCATATTTTAGATAGTAGACATTAACATTTCTTTTCAGATTAGCTGGATCAATGCAAGGGTTTTTTTTACATAGGGATTTAAATGGGGCATTCACACAAGGATTCAACTCAGGATTCAGTAATAATGGATCTGCAGGACTAACTTTAAAACATTCCCTCTACCCAGGTTACGCCAGGTAGCCGCTGCTAGTAGTAAATCATTTTCAAAATCATTTTCTAATAAAAATCCATTAATATCAAATTCTACGGCAAACCAAAAATATCTCTTCAATCCAGTTATTATTAGTAATCATTCCCCCAGTTATTCTTCAGTATTAAGCGTGAATACGATTTCTCAGGCCTCTAAAAAGCCAGGCTCTTATATACCATTTGAAATGGTAACTTGTATAGTTTAGTGCTTTCTGTGGAAATCCCCATTATTTCATGGGACAGTACATCTCCGTTCTACATAACATAGAGCTGAGGGAATAAGGGGGTTCATACCATTACCATTTGTATGAGCCAATATGCCACGGAACACCCTCCCTGGATTTCTTCCTGAGTGGAATTTTAATTTTTATAAACTGTGGTTATCCATCTCTTCATATATAAATGGCAGTTGGTGTGTATAAATGTATGCTTGTCAGGAGGGAACTACAAAAATACCTCAATTAACGACAATATATATATATATACTTTAGGTATCCCCGGTTCTTGATTTTTATGCAAAAATTATGATTTGATTTTATTCAATATTTAAATAGAAATAGACATAGCATTGAAATTCTACTTAAAAATGTCAAGCATTTTTAAATCTCAAAAGTAAATAAACCAATACACCAGTGTTTCCCCCTCTACCTAGGCGTCGCGGGGGGTTATTAATTCCATAAGTAAAGCTACATAACTGCATTGGTTTGGATTCGAAACCGTTTTGTAAGATTTATTTGTTGGTGTCTTATCGATCCGGGCAATTCATCGCGTTTTATGTTTGCGCGTGTGGTGGGAAGATTTGTTTATTGCCGGCTCAGTCGATGGTTTTTATGTGATGAGCTTACAGGTGGAAATAAGTATACGGATAACTAAGTAGTTTGTGTGTTTCTGTATTGTTGGCTACGTGCAGACTGGACGGTTTCAATGGTAGAAGAAAAGCCGACGACAAAAGCTTTTGTAAACTTGTTCTGTTTACAATAGAAGAGAGTAAACTACGAGATGATTAGGCAAAAAGAAAAGCGGGAAAAGACAATAAAAGGCAGACACGGGAATCAGAATATACACAAAAGAAATAAACAAACAAAAACAAAACAAACATGAGCTCATCGCTCAGGAAGAATGACAAACGGCTGAATTCAAAAATCTACTATGTTTATGTAGAGACGACAAACCCTGAGTGGCATGGATTGCATAAGAGGAGCCAAAGATGAGGGGAGCCAGAGGGGATTAAATAATGGAGCCAGAGCGAATTGAAAAAGAGGAGCAAGAAAATATTTACCCTCGAACAAACGGTTACAAAAATTACAAAAATGTTTAAGGTCTAAACCAAAAAAAAAAAAAAAGAAAAAACATACAAAAATACAAAAACGAATCCCCAGTTCTTATTAATTCTGTGTCTCTAGATTCGACTGAAGATCGATTTTAACGGTGGCTATGGATGTGACACAATGTCGCAAGTAGGGGTCATCCTGCGAGGGTCAGACGTTCACCCAAAACAACAGGAGCTGCTGAATTGTGCCTCACGTTACCAAAACATTGCAAGACTTGATTTAACCTTATATTATTCAAGTTAATTACTGTTACTACAACTACCCCAACGATTATTACTACAGAGCCCTGTCGACTGCAGCTGTAGAATACGCTGACTACACGTCTGTAGAGAGATAAGACTACATTCTCAATGGGGTGGTGACCAATGATGCTCAAGGACGGAATCCTGGTGGCTGAGCAGTCTATGACATGCAACACACCATTTTGAATCTTACAGGGACTATACGGGTAGTCGGAGATGCCTCTTCCGATCAATCAGCTGGTCACAACAAACCCTAGAAACTATTTGATTGTCCCTACTCTATAGCAACCCCAACTCTTTTAAATCATATATGTGCTAGAAGGAGGCTGGCTGAGGGTCTTAGTGTCCTGAGTATGACGTTATCTGCATTTAGTGGTAAGGTACCAATTCTGGAGCTCTGGTGAGTGTGGAATACACCTTCATTCATCTTTACTTCCAGAGCCACTCTAACCTGGAGCGGTAGTACCTATTAAGGTCCCATCTATGGGTTAAATAAAAAAAGAAAATGTGTTAAAAATGATTTTAAAAATATTTTGAATACCCAAAAAGAATGAATAAAACTCTTTGCTTACTTTAACCCGCCAGTGGCTTTCCCACCACCGCGATCCTACCGTAAACCACTGGCTGCGACTCTCACTTGTTTAGTATAATGGTAGGAATTTATTGAATAGAATGAGTTCAGATAGTGAAATTTGAAGTATCCCCATACAAGTAAAAAAATACCAAGAAAATTTGGTTCAGCCGCGGGAGAAATTTGGTTGGCAAAGATTTAGAATAGATAAAACGTCTTTGGCATAAAATAACCATGGCTTAAAATCCAACCAACCAACCACCCAACCAACTACTAATATTACCACTACTTCTGTTGTTGCTGCTGATGATGATACTTCTGATGATGATGATGATTTTCAGGCGTTTGGCGCTACCTTGCTCGTAATAGTTTCTCTTGAACCTTCCAGCTTTCGCCACTTCCACCTTATCCTCCTCTTGGACTTTAAAAATTCAGAGCCTCCCCGACAAGTCCGGTTTCCACGTCCCACCCCACAGTGGTGTCTCCTCCTTCCTTTATTATATATTCTACTCCCATGATTCCTCACCATCTTTATAATTTCCGGTCAATCTTACTTCCCTTCCCCCCCCCATTACACTTCCCCCGTTGCCCAAACCGAACACACCGCCCACACACACACCATACTTCCTAATCACCCCTACTTCCCTAACAAATTAAAAACACCCCCACTACTATTTCTAGCTCTACTCTGACCACTACCCCAACCCTCGTTCTCCTAATGCTAATTTCTGCCCCTCCCCCCTACGTTCTTCACCTGTATCCTTTCCTTCATCCTTCGCTTCTCTCTGTCAGGAAGAGAGTCCAGAAGTTCAACAGCATAATTATTCGACTGTAGCTATGAATCATCATTAACCCACAGATGAACGCAACCCCTCCCCCCCCAGCCGGCCCTCCTCCCTACACGATCACACCTCCCGCCCATTTTGTTCGAAGAATCCCCTCCCACGCTCTCTCCTTCTCTTTTACTTCCCATACACAACCCAGCCACCATCCCATAATGTTTCTGGTTATCGTTAACGTCATTGGTATGAGGAACATATTGTCCAAGTGAACTCCTCTCTCGTAAGTAGTACTTAATAATCGATGGGTATTTTAGAAGACAATGGTTGGCTGGTTGGTTGGTTTTTACAGCATGTCAACATATTAGGTTATCTTATGTCGAAGAATCTATCAGTTAAATTATTTAGAAGAAGAAGAATAAAAGAAGAATGAGGAAGAAGAAGAATGAGAGAAGAAGAGAAGAAGAATGAAAGAAGAAGAATGAGAGAAGAAGAAGAATGAGAGAAGAATGAGAAGAAGAAGAATGAGAGAAGAAGAAAGAATGAAAGAAGAATGAGAGAAGAAGAATGAAGAAGAATGAAGAAGAAAGAAGAAGAATGAGAGAGAGAAGAAGAGAAGAAGAGAAGAAGAAGAAGAAGAAGAAGAAGAAGAGAGAAGAAGAAGAAGAAGAGAAGAAGAAGAATGAAAGAAGAATGAGAGAAGAAGAAGAATGAGAAGAAGAAGAGAAGAAGAAGAAGAGAAGAAGAAGAAAGAAGAGAGAAGAAAGAATGAAAGAAGAATGAGAGAAGAAGAATGAAAGAAGAATGAGAGAAGAAGAAAATGAAAGAAGAATGAAGAAGAAGAATGAAAGAAGAAGAAGAAGAAAATGAAGAAGAAGAAGAAGAAGAATGAAAGAAGAAAGAATGAAAGAAAGAAAAGAAGAAGAAGAAGAAGAAGAAGAAGAAAAGAAGAATGAAAGAAAAAGAAAGAAGAAGAAGAATGAAGAAGAAGAAGAATGAAGAAGAAAGAAGAAGAAGAAGAAGAAGAAGAAGAAGAAGAAGAAGAAGAAGAAGAAAGAATGAAAGAAGAAGAAGAGAAGAATGAAGAAACAGAAGAAGAATGAAAGAAAAATAAGAAGAAGAATGAAAGAAGAAGTAGAAGAATGAAAAAAGAAGAAGAAGAATGAAAAAAGAAGAATGAAAGAAGAAGAATGATGGAAAAAGAAGAAGAATGAAAGAAGAAGATTCTTGATGGTTATTCAACATCTTTTTCAATTTTTTCAAACTCAATTCTTTTTTAAAATACGTTTTTCTATTTAACCCATTGATGGGGCCATAACAGGTACTGCCACTCCTGGTAAGAGTGGACCTGAGTGTTATGGCAATGAAGGGTACTCCACATTCCCCATTATAAACATTTAAAGCCATACTTAATGCGAATGAAAAAAATCCCAACGAGATATATAATTGTTAGGTGTATATACATTAATGTATGAATTAGCGTAACAAGACATGCTGGACACTGCTGGAGAAGTAAGGACGAACTCGCAATGGACATTCTCCTATGGGCATCTACCCATGGACACAACAGTGTGGGTTGACCAGCAAAAACCTACATCAGTTCGGATGCCATGCGGAAGACCTGCAATGAGCAATGACAGATAAGGACGGGTGGCTTGAGAGGAATCATGGGAATCCGTACTCTCAGTCCGAATTTATGATGGGGGTTATTATCAGAAAGATAGTATGGCAGAGTGAAATCTTTAACTTTGAGGCAATCAGTCTAGGCAAAGGACGCGTCAAGGGCTGACAGGTAATGGAAAAACCGGTTATTTCCTAGTTGAGTAACATGATATTACACGGTGACCCAGAAAAAAACAGAACCCAAATTATTTATTCATTTTCCCATTAAACTAATCCTAAACCCTAACCCTAAACCCTAACCCTAAACCCCCTAGTTGAGTAACATAATATTACAGGGTGACCCAGAAAAACAGAACTCTCAAATTTTGTAATAAAATTGTTAATTTTAATTTTTTTTTTAAGTTTAAGTCCAAAAAGGGTTAGGGTTTAGGGTTAGGTTTGAGGTTTTGGGTTAGTTTAATGGAAAAATAAGTGAATAATTTGGGTGCTGTTTTTTCTGGGTCACTCTGTAATATCATGTCACTCAACTAGGAAATAACCGAAAAACCTATTAATGTCCATGTCTAACAAATTATGGGGAAAGTCCGATTCCTACAGAGGACCGAGAAAATGGTTGAGATTATGGTGATGATGATATTACTTACTAAAGTTTAAAGTGAAACACCAGTTTTCAATTGTCTTGAGTTTTACAAAAAGAGACCACTTAATGTATAATTATGTTTACTAAATAAGAGTTTCCCAACCTTCTTTTCAGGAATGCTCACCTAAAACACTCTAATGCCTTCTACCGCCCTCAAATTATACCCTAATGCAAGTCTCCAACCACCCTCGTTATTTCCAACACCTTCTTAGGTTGGTTGGTTGGTGTTGAATTTTGTGTCAAGTATTCAGCTCTGTTACAAGTTAAATGCATAACCAACTCTAGAGTGTTGGTAGGTGGTTTATATACAGCTTTGGGTTATTCCACTATGAACTCTGGCAAGTTCACTTGCTGGGTTTTGATTGGCTGATAATTTTCAGGGTGAGTAAAGATATGCATAAGTACCCACTCTTCAGCAATCAGTTAGCACTATGCCAGCAGCATGCAATGACTGTATTTAAGTTACAGCTTGCATGTTGTTCTTGTCTGCTAACTCGACGGTAGTTAGAATCCCACTGCAGCGGTGAGTATTATATTGTTTCTATGATATCTGGGGGATAACTTCTACAGTTGGTTGGTTGGTTAGTTGGTTTGTTGGTTGGTTTTTACAACCCATTGGTTCATTTTCTGCCGAAAACTTTTTTGTTTTATTCATTCTTGATGGGTACTCAATTTTTAAACTCAGTTTTTTAAACATTTTTAAATTCATGCTTTTCTATTTACCCATAGATGGGAACATATCAGGTACTACCACTCCGAGATAGAGTGGGCCTGGGAGTAATGACAATAGATTGATACTACACGTTCCCCAGAGTTCGGGAATTTGAACCTTCAGATAGAGTTTAATGCCATACTCAGGACATTAAGATCCTCAGCCACAGCCTTCTAGCACATATATAATAAAAAGGATTGAGGTTTAGCCATAAGGGCTATAGGGTTGGGACAATCATGTGTGTGTGTGTCTGTGTGTCTGTGTGTCTATCTGTTCATATCTGCTTTCTGTCTGTCTGTGTGTCCTGTTAGACATTGTTAAAGTTTTTGCTTTAACAAAAGCAAAAAAAAAGAACCCAAAAAACAAGTTTTTGACACACACACAATACGCACATAAACGCTCATATAGAAGTGCGTATTAGCATTAACACACACACACACAGCCCCATTCAGCTGCTATGGCTTCAATATTTGACAGAGCTAAACACAACAGATGCACATTTTTCTATTTGTGTTTACATTCTGTCACAACTGTGTACACACACACACACACGCGTTCCTTTGTGTCGAGGTTTATGCAAATGCAGGAATCTGATTCTTCGGCTTCCACACCCAACAGTGAGCATTCTTGAAACACACAAAAACCTTTTCTACCTGGCAATAATGCAGACCCGAGCATTTCACCGACAGACACTGTCTCTGTGTAATGCACTAAACGACAGGCAAACAAACAAACCTAACAGCTCTGTCCTTTCACTGAGCTTTCCGAATTTTAGTATTATAACTAGAGGGTTGTGCTGGCTGGATGACACCCTAAAGGCATATGACTAAACACTCTCTTCAATTCTATTTGTGTGTGTGTGTGTGTGTGAACGCATAGAAAAGCCTCGTTATTGGATTCATCTATCGTTATATCTTAACTTAGAGGTGTGAGCTGGATGATTTTTCCTTCTTTGTTTTCTTCTTCTTTTAGTACTTTTTTCTTTCTTTCTTGATCCTTCATTCTTCCTTGGTTATCTTCTCTCTTTCTTTCTTTCTTTCTTTCTTTCTTAGTTCTCTCCTTTCTTTCTTTCTTTCTTCTTAGTTCTCGCATTTCTTTCTTAGTTCTCGTTTCTTCTTTCTTAGTTTCGCCTTTCTTTCTTTCTTAGTTCTCGCCTTTCTTTCTTAGTTCTCGCCTTTCTTTCTTAGTTCTCGCCTTTCTTTCTTTCTTTCTTTCTCTCTTCTTTCTTCTTTTCTTTCTTTTCTCTTCTTTCTTTCTTTCTTTCTTTCTTTCTTTCTTTCTTTCTTTTCTCTTCTTTCTTTCTTTCTTTCTTTCTCTCTTTCTTTCTTTCTTCTTAGTTCTCTTCTTTCTTCTTTCTTTCTTTCTCTTCTTTCTTTCTTTAGTTCTCTTCTTTCTTTCTTTCTTTCTTTCTTTCTCTTTCTTTCTTTCTTTCTTAGTTTTCTTTTCTTTCTTTCTTTCTTAGTTCTCTTCTTCTTTTCTTTCTTTCTTTCTTTCTTAGATCTCTTCTTTCTTTCTTTCTTAGTTCTCTTTATTTCAATTCTTTTTCTTCCTTAATTTACTGACCATCATCCCCTCGCTTTTTCAGTTCATTCTTTTTTCTTTCTTTCTCATATGATAATATTGGTAGTAGTGATGATATTTCTCTCTTGATAAAGAAAGTCCAAACAAATCAGTTCCCATTAGACAAAAAACAATCATACAGCTAGTATTAATACTTAACAAACAATGGGTAGTTGCAATGATATGAATATAAAGAACTTGGGTTCAATTTTCTTTTTCAATGCTGTATATGAAGCTTTTTGCAATCTATTTGTAGCCTACTTACTACAGGGATATGTTAAAATTGGGTATTTAAACATCAATTTTGAATCTTAGAGAATTATTAAAACAGGTTTAAATCCTTACATTTGTTTTTTTATTGCCTGTTAAAAAAACAATATTTTGAATAATTCCAAACAATTTCTTGGAGACTTTATTCCTCCACTAGGTGAACAAATTCCCAAATTCTTCGGCTGAGGAACCATAAAACCCTTGACACATTTCTTGTAGAACATACAATTCGTACATTAAACGAAGAGGGTTAAAATGTCAAAATGCCTTGCATATTCCTGGCCCAAAGCCATTTCTGATTTTGGAAATACAAGTCTGCGAATAATGTCCTGGAACCAGGCATAAACCAGATATATTAATAAACAAAAATGACTTTTGTATTATTTCTTTGTTTCTCTGGACATGGCGTCTGTCAGGCTGAAGCAAACTGATATACAAAAATAGCCAATGCATTCCACCGTGATTTGAACCCGTGACCTGGGGCTAAGTAGGCAACGGACACATCCGTTATGTCAGCATTATTTTACTTTGACGCATCATATTTCAATAAAGTTATAATCTATATATGTTTGAAATCAAAGGATGGATTTGTGCTCACACTGTAGGATATCTTAAAGATCTATATAAGAAAAGATAGGAAGCGCGTGGTGTAATGGTTAAAGTCATGGGAAATGGACTCGTCGCCCCGAGTTCAAATCCTGGATGTGGTACGTGCATTTCACTTAGCTAATACCCTTGGGAAAGGTATGAATCCTACTCTCCCTCCAGCTATGGATAAATAGTAGGGCAGACTGGGCTCTTTAACCTTGGTTAGGCAACCGGTCTAGGAGAAGGAAAACTCTGAATTCAAACCTGTTGAACTCCGCTTAAGAAATTGAACCCTGTGTCACATCCTGCTCGTGCGGAGGGGTTGGTGAATATATATAATGGTTATCACCATAGGAAATGGACATGGAATCTGAATCCGAATCCGAATCCTGGATGAGGTTGTTTGAAAGGCTACTGGTAAAATATGTAAAATCAGTAGTAATTTAATAAGTAAAGTTGTCGGTATCAGCGCTAGACCAGGGAGATTGGCTTGCTGAGGTGGAGCGCCACACCTACCCTCAGCTCTTTACTTTACCGCACAGATCAGATTAGTCAATCTGTGCTACTTATACACTGAGTTGGCAGGGGACCAGTATCGAACCAGGAACCGTGTGATTCGTATACGGGTAAATAGTAGGGTATACTGGGTTCTTCAGCCTTGGTTAGGCAACCAATATAGGAAAAGAAAAACTCCGCTCAAACATACAGTCTTCTTTAGCATTGGTTAAGCAACCAGTCTTGGAGAAGGAAACCCTGAACGTAAACGCATATAAATTCATCAAACCCTCCTCAGAAGCAGGATGTGACACAAGGTCAATATATTAAGCGAAGTTTGATAATTTTGAAGTCAGTCTTCCTTCTGCTAGACTGGTTACATAGTTAAGTTTAAAGAATCCAGTCCATCCTACTATTTTCCCATAGCTGGAGGGAGAGAAGCTGGATGCATACCTTTCCTAAGGGTATTAGCATTATGTGAAATGTAAACAGTCTCGTCAAGGATTTGAACTCGGGACGACGAGTGCATTTCCTACAGCTCTAACCATTACACTACGCACTTTCTGAACACGACATATACGCACACATGCAAACACACACAGGCGCACATATAAATATGTTCATATATACTGCATGATATAGAATAGTCTATGAATTTTGTTTTATTTCTATGCATTTTTTTCTTTCTTCTTCCAGAGTCAAAAGTATTATTAAAAAGAAGACAATGGTCTCCCCAGAAACACATATGCTGCTCAACAAAAAAAAGATTTTACCACTCCCCACTCCATTCATAATCTCAGTCCCCCACCCCCACCCCTGCAAACAATAGGGGTTCAAAACAAAAAAACAAATCAAAACTAAATAATATCTGCTTTATAGAGTAGTTGTAGATCTTAAGTCGGACTCACTGTCATATTAGACTCATAATTATATGTTCCGACTCAGGATGTTTGGTAGATTGGGAAGAGAGAGAGAGAGAGAGAGAGAGAGGGGGGTAGGGTATTAGAGAAAGAGGTTGAAATAGGATGAGGTTTGGTGGTGGGACTAACATCCTATAAACAAAGATATTAATGGAAATCTATAAATAGTCAAAGAAAGTAAGAGCGTTTTATTGAATTAGGGGGTGCGCATGAGTGGGAGTCAAGGGGTGAGAGAGGGGAAGAGAGAGAGAGACTGTGAGAGAGAGGTGGAGTGGGATAGAGGGGGAAGGGGGAGCAGATGGATGAAAAATCAAATAATAACCCATAATGATCACAAACACCAAAGAGAAAATGAGAAAGAAAGCTAAGGAGAAAAAATAGAAGCAAAAAATAAGAAAAAGCAGAGCAAGAAGAAGAAGAAGAAGAAGAAGAAGAAGAAGAAGAAGAAGAAATTGTGTTATTGACATCATGCATTAACCGATGAAAATGAAATTTCTGTTTTTCCGATAATAATAATAATAATAATGATAATAACAATAACAATAGACAACAGCATTGCTGATGTCAGCTAGAATACTCAGAAGAGTCATGGAGACCTGAGGAGTCTTGTTGTCACTCAGACTCCAGTGAAAGACCATCAGCTAATATTTGTGGGAAAATCTCACAAGGAGTGAAATAATAATAATAATAATGATAATAATAATAATAATCTTGTGGATTTTGCTGTCCCAGCCAATCATTGAGTGGAAATGAAAGAAAGCCAAAAGATAGACAAATACTTGGACCTTGCCAAAGAACCAAGAAAAATTTGAAACCTGAATATGAAGGTCATGTTAGTTGTAATTGGGGCCCTGGAATCGAGACCATCTAGACGACAGCATTGTTGAGATTGGCTAGAATTTTCAGAAGAGTCTTGGAGACCTGAGGAGACTTGCTGTCATTCAGCCTCCAGTGAACCTCCGGCTAAGGTGAATGTGAAAACTCAAATGGAGTGAAATAATAATAATAATAATAATAATAATAATAATAAGAAGAAGAAGAAGAAGAAGAAGAAGAAGAAGAAGAAGAAGAAGAAGAAGAATAGAGAACCAAAATGATGATGAAGAAGAAGAATTAGCAAAAGAAAACTGAAAATCCACCCACCACCATTCCCCCCCCCAAAAAAAAAAGGAAGAACAATTCTTTTTCATTGCAACTACTAAGAATGATCCATTCCATGATCGTTAGTAATTCCTCTCATAGACATAAAGAAATGTGTACAAGCATTTTTTGCAATAAAATTGTTTAAATACAAAATGACATTGAAATTAATCAAAATCTAAATAATTCCCGCCAGCTCTCAGTAACTAATTTAACAGCAAATATTTAAAGTTTGATAAAATGAAATCAGCTCAAAAACTCATATTAAGTGCTGATTACTTTGTTTATTAGGAAGAAATAATCTGGATGATAATATCTAATAAGTGGTTAAGAGATGAGACTAAAATTCAAATTATATTTTACTAGCAAGAATATGCATCCTCCAGGCGTAAGTATGTAATATCTAATCTAATGAAATATATTAAATTAGAAAGACTAATAAAATTAAATAAGAACACATATAAAAAGATTACACTTATTTTAATTGTATTTTAATTGGTTTCTCTATAAAATCATTCATAGGATTTATCTTAACACTTAACGTCCTATACCACCTCATTCCATCCAGCCAGAAATCACATTCATTTTCCTAATCTGCCCCAAATCTGCCTTTGATTAAATGTAATATTAAATATATTTAGCAGTTTTTGATTTATGGGAAATAACAGGTAACTTTAAATGAAAAGGCCACTTTGTGATATTTATTGATAAATCCTTATAGGAATGGGACTCTGGACTTAGAAAATTCTCAACAGGATGTAAAGAGTTAATACGTTGACAAATAAAGCAATAAAGTTAAAGATCAATAACACCACATAATCATTTATTAAACCTGGTCCTGTTAAGAACAGTATGCAAATTAAATATACTCTTTCTTTTCAAAAACTGAATTTTTTTTAAACACAATAACCTCAACTAATTTTTTTTTATATTGTACTCATAGATGGGGCCCTAACAGGTACTACCACGCTGGGTCAGGGTAGTCTTGGGAGTAATGGGGAAGAAGAGGTACTCCACATTCCCCAGAGCTCCAGAGTTATAACTTCACTATCAGATAGTTTAACTTCATACCCAGGACATTCTTGCAAATTGGTCTGCTAAATGAGTTTAAATAATACCCTGAGTCGTTACCCCAAGAGAAAATGTAGCCATAAATCAGATGCTTTTAAGGAATCACGCCCAAGAATTCCCTAAGCATCTCGAAGATGATAAACAGTCATATTGTCTTTGCAGGTCTTGCCTCAACAAATTATTTTAAAAAAACAAAAAAAACTTATTGGATATTATATTTTGACAGCATTTTGCGCTCTAGAAATGCCTGTCAAGTGTGTCCCATTACAATGAATCATGTTTCAAATAAGGTTTCTGCTTATATTCTTACCAACATCACCACCAGTCTTCACCTTTATGATTAAATATAAATAAAGGGGGAAAACACACACAAAAAATAACTGGAAAATAAACATTATCCATCATTAATCCCGTATATTATGAAAATACTTTTAAATAAAATTAATGAATCGTGACTGAATATATAAGTATTTAAAGAAAGAAAGGAGATTTATATTAAGTTACTAGTTTGGCACATGATGTTGAAAAATAGGTGGGATATCTAATAACCTCTACTATCTCAGTCTGTACATATCTATCTATCTATCTAAGATTGTTCATATCTATCTCACTCTGTTCTCTCTGTCTGTCTCTCTATCTATCTATCTAAGATTGTTCATATCTATCTCAGTCTGTTCTCTATATATATATATATATCTAAGATTGTTCATATCTATCTCAGTCTGTTCTCTCTGTCTGTCTGTCTCTCTCTCTATATCTATCTATCTATCTCTAAGATTGTTCATATCTATCTCAGTCTGTTCTCTCTGTCTGTCTGTCTGTCTGTCTGTCTCTCTCTCTCTCTATATATATATATATATATATATATATATATATATATCCAAAGATCTGGAGGAAAAATCTTCCTTACAACATACAAGTTTTTTTTTTTTTTAAGTGTCGTAGTTTGCAGAGCTCAATGTGTGCTCTTATTTTCAGAGTCACAGAGCAAAATTATATCAGTAAAATATAGCAGATTTAGATGCTACAAATCTAAATCTTCTGTTATATTTTTACTCTCTCTCTCTCTCTATATATATATATTATATATATATATATATATATATATATATATATATATATATTATATATATATATTTGTTAATTTGTAAATTACGGTGGGTATGAGTACGATCGTTGGAAGCGCACAGTATCCAGCGGTTAAGATTGAGAAAAAACAAATACAAAGTGCTCAATACAATGTAGAGCAAAAATTTATTTTAACAATGGAAAGGAGTAACCTACTCGAGTTTCATAGATTGATTCTTCAGGGTTACATGTTAAATTAATCAAGTTTTCGATTAATCTTAGATGGTATAATACATGCCCATTGGAATGGGAATTATCGATGAAACTCGAGTAGGTTACTCCTTTCCATTGTTTATATATATATATATATATATATAGTTGAGCACTTTCTCAAGAAAAGATTTTCCTCTACAGCATATAAACAACACACACACAGACGCAAAAGATCCAAGACGTTTTGTCCTGATGATAAGTAACTAACACACTGGTTTGAAACCGATGCTAACAAACGCTTTTTAATTGTATTACAAATACATATATCAATCTGTTCATATCAATCTATCTATCTATGAAAAACAGACAACGTGCTTCTAATTGCTTGGTTTATTTTCTTTGTTTTAATGGCATATTAACTTTTGTGGGTTACTAGATGCCAAAACCATCCTTGTAGAATAACAGTAGTGGTACCCTTAGATGGATGGATGAGGGTGTTACCAAGGGTATTAGTCAAAAAATGAATGCAATAGCATGACTGGAGTTTGTACTCCAATGTCTCAATCCAGCATGTTAGCCACTACACTATGAGTACTCCTCTCTTGGCTTTTAGACTAAAAAAAGAAAAACAGGAATAATTAGTAAGAAGGACTAAATATTATAGCAAGCAT
Organism: Doryteuthis pealeii; assembly: GCA_023376005.1. Taxonomy (NCBI): domain Eukaryota; kingdom Metazoa; phylum Mollusca; class Cephalopoda; order Myopsida; family Loliginidae; genus Doryteuthis; species Doryteuthis pealeii. Next base: position 85,450,828 of record CM042154.1, on the reverse strand, counting down.
CAATTATTTTCTTAAGACCTATGACAACTTTTTCAAACAGACACTCACAAAGTCTATTTATATCCAAAATAGTAAAAAATAAGATGATATACATTAATAGCATATATCATTCTACTAAATATAATACACTTGTTTGAATTTTTATGATGAGGCTTAATAATTTGTATTACATAGTTTTTTCAGCCTATTGTCCTCATCTTTATTTTTATATACATTGGCCGAAATGTTGTTGTATATAACAATAAAGGTGAAGATAATAGTTGAAAAATCCAAATAATACAAATTATCAAGCCTCATCTGAAAACTTCAGACAAATAGAGATGTGTTGCATCAGTTCGACAAGAAAGACTTGAAGAAGGCCAGAGGGCACATAGGCAAAAACGTTGTGTATATAACAATAAAGATGAGGACAATAGGCCGAAAAATCCAAATACTGCAAATATAATACAGTTCAATGATAATAGTTGATATAATTCCATGTCTCTCTACAACCGAATATGATGTATTGTGTTGTCAGGATGAAAATCCCAGTCGTGTTGCCAAGTGTGGAGGACCGAACGATGAAGAAAATAACAAGATAAAAATTGTTTATTTCAATCATGTACATTTGTACAAAGCATCTGTCATCAGAGGGTGGAGGGAAATAAGTTTGATGACAACGAGAGCGAGATAGGGGGGAAGGAGAGAGAAGGAAAAGGAGAGAGAGGGGGAGAGATAGAAGGAGAGAGAGAGAAGGAAAGTGGAGGAGAGAGAGAAGAGAGAGAGAAGGGGAGAGAGAGAGAAGGGGAGAGAGAGAGAAAGAGAGAGAGAGAGAGGAGAGAGAGAGAAAGAGAGAGAGAGAGAAGAGAGAGAGAGAGAGAAGGAGAGAGAGAGAGAGAGAGAGAGAGGAGAGAGAATATGATCATAAAAATTGCACTGTTTTAGTCATGATACTGTTTCTTTCTCATTTTCGGTATCAGCCGATCAGGGAGGGGGCTTATCCCTTTTATGCTAGCACTAGACAAGGGAGATTGTTTTTTGCTAAGGTGGAGCATCACACCTACAGTCAGTTTACATATTCTTTATCCCGCATATCAGATTACCCAAGCTGTGTTAGTCATGCGCTAAGTTTGGTAACAAACCTGAAACCTATGGACTGAGTTGAAGTGTTCCCTCAAATATATATATATATATATATATATATATATATATATATGTGTGTGTGTGTGTGTGTGTGTGTGAGTGGTCACTTTAACTCAATAGAAATCCAACTATTGTCTTTCTAGCTATAGGTAAGATTTGGCTATTTAACTTTGGTCAAGCAACTACTTTAGGAGGATATAAACTCTGAATTCAAATCTGTCAAAAACTCAGCTCAAGAATGATACCATACATCATGGATTGGTATATACATATATATATATATATATATATATGTAATATTTTGAAAACATTGTAAAACACAAGTTCATAAATGAGTTATGTTTATTTCGCCAATACTGCAGTGTTTCAATAGATCCTCATCAGGGCTTTCATTAGTTTCAGAGAAAAAATAAAAGTATCACAAAAAATAAGAAATCTTTGAGACCCTTTTGTTTTGTGGTCGGTCGGTCTATACCAAAACAAAAGGGTCCCGAAAGATTTCTTATTCTCTGTGATACTTCTATTTTTTTCCCTCAAACTAACGAAAGCCCTGATGAAGATCTATTGAAATAGATTGAAACACTGCAGTGTTGGCGAAATAAACATTACTCATTTATGAATTTGTGTTTTTCAATTTTTTCATATTAAATACTGTCGGATTCACACACCCTTTTTCCTCACATATATATGAATATATATATATATTACTCTTACCATTACAAAATTAGTTTAGATACTAAAATACCAGTGATAATAGAAGTGAATAAGATAGTACTTAGTATAAAAATATCGTAAAGCCAATATAACAAAGATATCATAAAAAAGAAAAAGATATATATGACAGGGTAAGTGTTTTATTAGCTGAAGGCATCTGTATGAATGTTAATAAGAATCTACTAAGTGTGTAAATTGATTATGAAAATGTTTGATTGCTTAGAGACATAATATACATTTTATGGCCCAGCTCTGTAAAACTAACCCTCTAGCAAAGTCTATGAGGGACACTGATAATTTACAGTTTTTATCTTTAGAAAATAAGAACATCCTAAGTGATACTGATTATTTTCCGATAATAAAAACAAAAATTAAGTTTAAAAAATACCACAAAAAAAAAACAAAAAAGATATGAATAAAAGGACAAAATAAAAAAATCGAAAATAAGAAATAAAGAAAAATTAGAATAAAAAAAAAAAGGAAAAAAAGACCCAAAAAAGGACAAAATAAAAATTTAAAAAAATTTAAAAAAAAAATAAAAATAAGAATAAAAATAAAAAAGGAAATAAAGACCCAAAAAAGGAAAAAAAGAAACAAAAAAAAAAATTAAAAATAAATAGGTAAGAATAAAAATAAAAATGAAAAATTAAGTAAAAAAAAAAAAAAAAAAAAGACCCCCAAATAAGGAAAAAAAGTAAAAAGAATTAAAAAAGAACAAAATAAAAATAAATTAAATAAGAATAAAAATTAAAAATTAAGTAAAAGATGAGCAAAAAAAAAATTTTTTAAATTAAAAAAAAAAAAATTTTAATTACAAAAAAAAAAAATTTAAATACCAAAAAAAAAATACCAAAAAGCGAAAAATAAATTATGATAAAAGTAAAAATAACGTAAAAAAACATCAGAAACAACCAAAGCAAAAAAATGACATAAAAAAACAAAAAAATGACAAATAACTAAAAAAAACTAAAAAAAAGAAAAAAAAGAAAAAAGAAAAGAAAAATAGTTAAAAATAATAAAACAAAAAAATTGTCCTGACCAAAACACTCTCCACAAAACCCCATTCCGATTATATCCAAGATTCTTTAGTCAGGGACACAGATCAATTTTATTTGATGGTCTAGGCTCTTGCCTGCTTGACCTCAGCTAACTGGCTCTAGCGGATGAAGACCAGCCCAGATGGACTAGAGAATCTTATCACCAATTTAGTTTACAACTCACCCTGCCTCACTCCCTGGCATCTCGTACGACTCCCAAGCCGAGATGAGGTGCTTATGTGGCAAAATTGTGTTTTCAGAGACAGGTTTGTGGCAGTGTGCCAGCGTTTTAGTCAAAACACGGGGATAATTAATGGATAGCTTGCCTTTGGGATAAAACTTCCATGATATGCAGACAAAATGGGTTTTCATATATTTATTAGATATACATCACAGGTGCCAAGTTATTCACAAAAACTTATGAGTATACCTCATTATATTAAAACATATATATAGATGTATGTGTATGTATATATGAATATATGTATGTACATATATGTGTGTGTGGACAGAAATATAGGCAAAATTTCCATTTGTGTGTACTATGTATAGTAACAACATATATATATATTAATATACTAGTATATGAATATATATATAATACACATATACTAGTATATGTGTGTTAAACTATAAAAAAGCAAGTATACACATTCATTCACATATACACACAGACACTCACACACACAAACACATATACTCATGTATATATATAATATATATATATATATATATATTTGTATATATATACGTATAGTAACAAATTATATGTATTCGTATAATAGTATATGTGTATTAAACTATATACAATAAATAAGAACAGAAAAAAGCAAGTATGAACATTCATTCACACACACACACACACATATATATATATATATATATATATATATATATATATATATGAATACATAAATACTTAGAGATGTCTAAGATGAGTGATTGAAAGCATTCATCTATTTTCATCATTTATATTAGGAAATATTTTTCTCGTATTTATTCAGTCTCTAATTTAAAAATAAATGTGCTGGGGACTTTTGCACACATATGATATTGTTATACCCAAATATAGTTAAAATAATGCTTGAAATTCTACTTAATATGTAATTAAATTTTTATAAGATATGACCACAATATTTTTTTTTAGCACATGAGTACCACAGCTTGGATCCTGGAGAGCAGATTGTAGATGTGGCGCTCCACCTCAGGTGCAAAAACCATCCTCCTGGTTCCAGAGTAGTGGAAACGGGAAAGACTCCCTCACTGTCTAGCTGCTACTGACAATAGGCCATTCTGTTGTCTTTACTACTAATTACAATAATTGTCTGTGTCTGTCTGTCTGTATATGTATATATATATAATATATATATATATATATATATATGGTATTTGTGGGAATTCAAAACCAGCGTTCTTCAACCGCGAACCTATAATCAACCATTTATCGCAAAAAACATACACGTGTAATCGACTGCCATTAATCAATATCTTGATTAATTCAGTAGATTTAACCCTGAAGATCCTTATGGTGAAACTCGAGTAGGTCAATACCGTGTACCTTTATGTTTTTATATATATATATATATATGTACAAAAGCAACAAGACGTGAAACCAATTTTAGCGAAGAGTTTATAAATTTATTATCATGTTTCACTCATCCCAAACTTCAGATGATGCTTCTTTAGCTCAGTCACTTGTGAAAACTCCGTCAAACTACAAAGTTAAAGGTTCAATACCGGTCCTTGCTAACTCAGTGCATGAGGGATCATTGCTTATATCTGTGCAGTAAAGTGGGAAATTGATGGTAGGTGTAGCACTCCACCTCATAACGCAAAAGGGATAGACACTTTTGCTGTCCAACTTTACACACACACACACACATATATATATATATATACATATATATACATACTCAGTAAATGAAGGAAAAATCTCTAAACTTGTTTCATTCCAATAACTAGCAAATATATGCACACTCCGGGTGCAAGTATTTAAGTTTAAATGTAATAAAATATTATATTAAATTAGAAAGGCTAATGAAACTAAATAAGAGTGCAGATAAAAGATTTGAAACATGGAACAATTGAAACTTACTCTTCCATCACTCTCGTCTTTCATTCTTATTTTTTCTCATTTAAGTATTTAGTTAAAAGAGGAAGTAAAGAATAAAATGACAGTTATTTTATCTTGTTAATGGATTTCATTTAAGATTCATTGAAGAGATTTTTGCTCATATTCATTAAAATAACCAAACAGTTAGAAATCAATAATACTAAGCATATATTTATTAAAATCACATTTTTAATATCAATATGCAAATTAGCCTTCCCATTCACACAATAAACCGCTATTTTGTTGTATATTTGAATATAATTGCATGTTGCTAATATGTAGATATGGTTAACAGAATTAATAATGTACAACAATTTTATTAATAATCGAGATTTAAATAAAATTAATATCGTGAAGAATGCGATGTTAATAACTAAGGAAATTGTGACTTGAGTAGTAATATAGTTTCGGTTACAGACAGAAAAACACACAATCTCCATTATAATAAGATTTATTTCAATGAAATAAATCATTGTAATGAAGCAACTTTAGAATGTTTTCCTCCATTTACTGAATATCTTGCTCTGTCCTTCCATTCACTGGTATTAGGCACATTGAGCTCTCCTTATAGTCTACCTGCATCAGCTTGGTTAAACCATACATGGAAAGATCCTAACTACAGGAATATATATATATATATATATATATATGTATACAAGAATAACCTTGTGACTTGTTGGGTTACCCTTTAAGCATTTAAATGTAAACAAAAATAAATATATTAGAGACACAGCTGTATAATCAACATTTAATAATTAATTCCCTCAAGTGTTATAGAAAAAAATATTCAAAAACAAATACATGTACATATATGTGTATTTGTTTTTGAATATATATATGTATATACCTATACATATGTATGTACATCTTTTGTAGACACACATAAACTAATGAAGTGATGTAGGTTTACAAACCCATGTATACACACGCATACACACACACATATATATATATATATATATATGTATATATATGTATATACATACATATATATACATATAAACAGATGGAGTTATATAGATGTTTATAAACACATCTATATACAGATATATACCTACATGCATACAGAAATTTCTCATAAATTCATTCTCTATATTCTGAATCAAGCAACCTTGACCTGTTGGCAGTCAAAGCAAAAATCTATTGTCCACAAATCCTCAGCCATTACTGCTGCACACAGTCAAATATCAACCAATCAAATTGCATTTAAGATTCCCCCCCCCCATTGCTATTACAACCTGATCCCCAGTTTATTAACAAAAAAAAGGAAAAAGGAAAAAGGAAAATCAAAAGAAAAACATTGAAAAAGACAAGAACGGAAAAACAGCCCAGGGGTTGGGGAAATAAAAATGGTCCTTTTTTTTTGTTTTTATTGGTCAGTATGTCGCAGTTTCCTCGTCCTGCCCTTCATCGAGCATTTTATTAACCATTAAGTATCCAGAATCAATTACTGTCCTCCACTTAAAAGGAATTAATTAAACAGCAAAAAAAATTTGAATTTAAATACAGATCATTAATTAATGTAAATTTTCCAAATCCAATTTTACTCGCTTTTTGATTATTCAATTTTAAACCAGTTTGCTAATTTAAAATTTTAATTTTTTTTTCTATTTACAATAAAAATGCACTGGAAATGATTTTTACTATGAAAATGTATTAGGGATGATTTTTACTCTGAAAATGCATTGGAGATGATTTTTACTCTGAAATGAAATTGGAGTTGATTTTTACTCTGAAAATGCATTGGAGTTGATTTTTACTCTGAAAATGCATTGGAGTTGATTTTTACTCTGAAAATGCATTGGAGTTGATTTTTACTCTGAAAATGCATTGGAGTTGATTTTTACTCTGAAAATGCATTGGAGTTGATTTTACTCTGAAAATGCATTGGAGATCATTTTTTTTACTCTGAAAATGAAAATGCATTGGAGATCATTTTTACTCTGAAAATGCATTGGAGTTGATTTTTACTCTGAAAATGCATTGGAGTGATTTTTACTTTGAAAATGCATTGGAGTTGATTTTTACTCTGAAAATGCATTGGAGTTGATTTTTACTCTGAAAATGCATTGGAGATTTTTACTCTGAAAATGCATTGGAGATCATTTTTACTCTGAAAAATGCATTGGAGATCATTTTTACTCTGAAAATGCATTGGAGATGATTTTACTTTGAAAATGCATTGGAGATGATTTTTACTTTGAAAATGCATTGCAATGAGTTTTACTATGAAAATGCATTGCAAATGAGTTTTACTATGAAAATGCATTGCAAATGGTTTTTACTATGAAATGCTCTGAAAATGCATGCAAATGGTTTTTGAAAATGCTTTGATATGATTCTTACTATGAAAATGCATTGGCCAATGGTCTTTATAATAGATAATTATAATAAAAGATATAATGCACCAGTTATTCTATTTAAACATTTTTGCATTTTTTCAGGTCAGTTAACTTTGAACCATGTACCTTTGAGAATCTTTGTTATGCTTCAAAGATACATGGTTCAAAGTTAACTGACCTGAAAAAATGTTAAAGCTTTTAAATAAATAACTGGTGCATTATATTTTTTATTCATTAATATACCAACACTGAAGATTTCATTAAATTCGGTTCATTCCCTGATTTTTGGTATTTTTTTCTTTTGACAGGGTGACATATGATGATGGAATTTAGGTCTGTTAAGTTTGATTTAACCGGAGCTAGTAATTAACTGTATGTATTCCCTTCCTTTTATTCCAAAAACTTTTCTCATCTGTGTCCCTTCTTCAGAACTCAAGGTCATCTGAGGTCAGAGAGAGGAATAGCAAGTTACTTGGCTTCAGGGGTCTGTTTCTGCCACCAGATTCACTTACCCATTGCACTTAGGGTGGGGACAAGGTCAGCCTTTCATACCTGAGATGCCCCCAAAAGGGACTGAGAAGTTTTTCTTCATAACTTCCCTATACACACGACAGGCCTACTGTAAGATCTGACCTTGCGTCACATCCTGTACAGGCCGTTCAATGCCACCTTTCTCATCTTTGATCTTTGCACACTTTCTGCAGATCTGGTTGCAGGAAAAAAATTTTGTTTGAATGAAATAGTCTGATGTGTTTGCTGAGTTCTGCTGTAGGCCATCTCTTTCTCGATAACCTTCCTTTATTCGGTGTATTTAATTGAATATGCTTGCTTCTTGCTTTTTGAGCAAACTCTCCGTACAAGAAGGATGTGAAAAACCAGTGATATCAGAATCTTATGTGCATGAGTTCCATGGAAAGTCTTTCTGATTATGCAAAAAATTCTTCACAGAATATTTTCTAAAAAATGTAATATTCACTCCCCCATATATATATATATATATATATATATATATATATATATATTATATATATATATATATATCATATATGTAATTTTGCATATTTTATTACCATTATTATATATATACCATTATTATACTTTATTACCATTATTATATATATATACCATTATTATATATATATATATATATATATATATATATATATATATACACACACACATATATATATATATATATTACCAACGCCTCTGCATGAGCAGAATGCGACATATGGTCAATTTCTTCTTGCTGAAGTTATAATTCTGGAGATCTGGGGAATAAGAGTACCCTTTCATCACCATTACTCCCAGGTCCACTCTGACCCGGAGTGGTAATACCAATAGAAAAAAATGAGTTTAAAAATAAATTGAGTACCCATCAAGAATGATTAAACCAAAGATATCTTCAGCATAAAATAACCCAATGGGTTTGCATGCCATAAGACCAAACCAACAGACCCTTTTTGACTCTATTCATGAAAATAAATTTACTTATAATTATATTTATTTCTTTTTATTTTATTTTGTTTTGTGTCAAGTGTTTTTCTTTTTGTTTGTTTGTTTTTGTTTTAAATAGCTATAATTTGCATTTTTCCTTTTAAGGCAGTGGTTTTCAAAACTGACTCAAAATACACAAAAAAAAATAATAACCCCCCACTCACCATTAAAAAACAAACAGCAAAAAACAAAACAAAATAAACAAGTAAAATCATTTCTAATATATATATATATATATATATATATATATATATATATATACACACACACAAACAATAAAAACATCTTTTAATATATATATATATATATATATATATATATATACACACATACATACATACACACAAACAATAAAAACATTTTCTAATATATATATATTATATATATATATATATATATATATACACACATACATACATACACACAAACAATAAAAACATTTTCTAATATATATATATATATATATATATATATATATATATATATATATATATACTCATACACAAACAAGAAAACACATTTTCTAAATATATAAATATACATTTATTAGAAAATGCTTTTTTCTGTTTGTTTGTTTTTTGTCTGTTTTTTTTTTTCTTTTTAAATGGTGACTGGTGTGGTTATTACATATATATATATATATATATATATATATATATATATATCCATTGAAACTGTGCCTAACATTATTCATCAAAAATATTTATTTTATTTTATTTTTAAAAATTTTTGTTTACAGCTTTGGCATGCCGGGGGGAAAGTGAGGGCTGTATATTTGAGTTGATGGTTTTTTAAGACACTTTTCAAAGTTAAGAAAACATAATAGAAAGTAGAGCAAAGACCGGACATGTGCGTAAAATTTGGCTTCTGTTGGAAATGTTACTTAAAACATAAATTTACAAAGTAAGACGAGCCGAGAAAAAGAAATAGGTATAAAATTCTAGAGACGTAAATTTACTTCCATTATGTCTCACCATATGAATGTACAAATTATATACAGTGTGGGATATAAGTAATAATACAACCAGCCTACTGTCAGCCATTGTTTTTGGTAGGTCCTCTACATGGCATCCAGTGTCCATTTGGAGCATATGAATGTACAAATTATATATAAGTAATAATACAACCAGTCTACTGTCAGACATTGTTTTTGGTAGGTCCTCTGCATGGCATCCAGTGTCCACTAGAGCTAATGAATGTACAAATTATTTACAGGGTGGGATATAAGTAACAATACAACTAGTCTACTGTCAGCCATTGCTTTTGGTAGGTCCACTACATGGCATCTACTGTCCACTCGGACAAATAAATATTATATTAAATCAGAAAGACTAATGAAATTAAATAAGAACACAAAAAACATTACACTTATTTTTACTTTATTCTAATTGATTTCAATATAAGATCATACATAGGATGGATTTTAATATGTTTGAGAATAAAACAAAAATATTAGAAATAATGACACCAAGTAATTATTTATTAAACGCAGTTTTGCTAAAACTGGTGTGCAGTTATTTACGATGCAAACTTTTATTCCTTAATGATATATAACACACATTGCACGATTCTAAACACATTAATAATATGGGCTGTTTTGAGGCAAATCTATCTCAGCAAAACTTGAATAGAAACATTGTCAATAAATAACATGCTAATTAAGATTAAATAATAATCTAATAACAATTGAGAATATAATGTAAATAACTTAGGGAATTGTGATGTTGGGGGTAATGTAGTTTCCATTAAAGACTGACACTGAATTTCCATTATAACAACATATCATTTTGTTAAACATGAAACTGAGTTTTAGTTTAAGCATCACTCATTTTGTTTTTGTCCATTTTTTTTCAATTGTTTGTTATTCACTAAAAATTTTATTTCAATCTATTAATTTTGACTATGTTTTTTCAGGCAATTATTGAAAAGAAAAACCTTTCAAGCCATGAATTCTACATTTTATACTTGTATGAGCTCACTGTGGGCTGTAATGGAATCGAAGCCATGAGGAATATAAATCTCAGTATTCACAGGCGGGTAATGTCGGATAATGAATGAATAGTAAAATGGTGGGTTTTTCGATTTTAACTAGTAGACATCATTGGCTTCACAATATTAGGTTGGTAAATAAAAAGAAAAAAAAAAAAAAGAAAAAGGAAAAAAAAAAAAAGAAAAAGAAAAAGAAAAAAAAGAAAAAAAAAGTAAGAAAAAAAAGAAAAAAAAAAAAAGAAAAGAAAGAAAGAAAATTTTAAAAGAAAAAAAGAAAAAAGAAAGAAAAAAATCTTTTTGAATTTAAAAAAATAAAAAATTTTTTAATTTTAAGAATAAAAAAAAAAAATAAAAAAAAAAATAAAAATTGGCTCCACAATATTAGGTTTGTAAAAAAAAAAAAAAAAAAAAAGAAAAAAGAAAGAAAAAAAAAAAAGAAAAAAAAGAAAAAAATAAATTTAAAAATGAAAAAAGAAAAAAGAAGAAAAAAAATTTCTTTAAATAAAAAAATAACAAAAAATAAAAAAATGTTAAAAATTTAAAAAAAAAAAATGAAAAAAAAAGAAAAAAAGAAAGGAAAACAATAAAAACTAAAATCCGTTAGTGATGGAAATTTGAATTCTGAAGGAGGAAATAGTCAGAGGTGTTCAACCAGAAAGATCTTTAGCAAATCCACATGTATCAACAGAATGCATTTTCAATTCATTCAAGTCTGATTTAGTTGCAAAAGAAAAACAAAACTAAAAAGAAAAACCAAAAATAAACAGAAAACACAAAACCTCATTAAATGTGTTCCATTTACATTGAATACAAAAAGGAAAAAAAAAAAAAATGGAAATGTATGGAGGCCTGTAATAATTATTTTCAGCTGTGAAAAGATCAAATTTTGCATCACATCTGATGAAAAATAAACAAACATAATGCAACAAAAAACTAAATAGGTCAATGGATGGTTGTTTTAAGGCATATCAACCCTTTTTGGGTCATTTAATGCCAAATCAAGTCATTTTTGGGTTATTTCCTATAAGTCCCACATAAACAAAGGGGAAACATGCTTGACTGATAAATTATTTATTCATTGATTGATCTACTAGGAAAAAGGATGTGTTTAGGGTTAGGGTCAGGGTTAAGGTTTAGGGTTAGTTTAATGGGAAAATAAATAAATAATTTATCAGACAAGTGTGGTTCCCTTTTGTTTATATTAGACTTATAGGAAATACCCTTTTTTGTTTGGTTGTATTATTTTATGGCATATCAACCCTTTTTAGGTCATTCAATTCCAAATCCAGTCATTTGAAAGTTAAATGTTCCTTTGTATATAATTAATTTATTAGCTCTATAAGGATTTATAAAAATCCTTGTATAAATCTATAGTTATTTATTAAACTTAGCTTAGATGTGGCACAAGGCCAAAAGTTCACCAAGTGAAAATCGAACTCACTAACAATGGTCTGCGCAGCTAACTTGCTAATGTTCCTATATATATATCTATATATATATATGTATAATGGAAAAGGTGACTTACCGGTGAATATGGTCACGGTGGTTAGATGGTGCAGAATTCAGGAAGGTAAGTCAGCGATATAACAAATACAAAGTGCTCAATACGTTAGTAGAACAAATTTATTACAATATTGGTACAAGTGATAACCTACTTGGTTTCACCATAAGGATCTTCAGGGTTAAATCCACTGAATTAATCGAGATACTGATTAATTGCAATCGACTACACATGTGTGTTCTTCGCGTTAAATGGTTTGTTATAACAAACCGATTAATGTGAAGAACACACACATGTAGTCGATTGCAATTAATCAGTATCTCAATTAATTCAGTGGATTTAACCCTGAAGATCATTATGGTGAAACTCGAGTAGATTATCACTTGTACCTATATATATATATATATATATATATATATATGAAGCAGAATCAAAAATTATCTGCACTTTCCCCGTAACATATTTCTTATTCTCACACTGCATTATGCACATACGTGCTTTTAGTTAGCACTGTTGTGGTCATGTAATGAAAATTTGGGCCTGATCACACCATTTTGCTTGCTGTCTTTACAGCTACTCAGGCGCTGTGTTGGAGCGGGCCGGTATCGAACTAGGAACCTTGTGGTTTCTAGCTGAACACTCTACCGACTGAGCTAACCCGGCCACCTACTATATAGAATATACTCCCTTGCAAATAATTTTCTGACCCTTGATTTTTCCTGTTTCATTGCCAAATGGCGGCTTCTCAGTCGTGTCCATCGTTTTGTTGTTTATTAAACACATTTTGACCGTATTGAATTGGCCCATTCATCTAGTTCCGGCATATTTATGTATTGCAAACTGAAATATTTAGACTCCTTATTTATTCTCGAATCTTTCTCGTTGGCTACGTGTCAAAACTGTAGATGGTCATCAACAACTTCAATGACAATATTTATTTCACCAACATTTGTAGGCCAATAATAGAACAAAGGCCAGTGAAAATTGACTAAATAGAATTGCTAAAGAATAGGTCTTATTTAACTTAGTATGTAGAGGACAAAACGAAGACAAGGTGCGAATTTAAAAAAGGGGGATGTTAAATTAATGCTATTTAATAGACCAAAAGGATGTTTCCAGTGACTAAAAAGAATTGTTTGAGTTTTTGGAGAAGCCATCATCTGATCATGTCAGTGAACTTATCACCTTCAAATATTTTTATTATATTTTTTCTATCTTTTTGCCAACCAGTCACTATTTTTTTTTTTTTTTTTTTTTTTTTTTTATGGAAATTTGACAACATTGTGGCCAATAGCATTTGAGTTGACTACTAGCAGTGATGCTGATAGTTTTTTAATTTAATGTGTCCTGGGATGCATGGGTTTGATTTGAATGAGTCCCCATGAAATTTGATAGGTCCCAAGTTTCTTAATAAATTTGAGCCGTTCCTAATGACCAATCACAATTGGTATCGCCGTTACCCTCGTGTTCTACAGCCTTTTCCCCTCCCTTTGATAGCTCTGGGGAGTAGAGGACCCCTTGATCCACATTACTCCCTGGTCCACTTTTACTTAGAGGTAGTACCTGTTAAAGTCCCATCTATGGGTTCAATTTTTCTTTTCGTCGGGGCGGCCTAATGTCGGTATTAGCCGATCAGCGAGGGAGTCTATCCTCTTTTCTCTAGCGCTAGACAAGGAAATTATTTTAGCGTCTGAGTTGGAGCACCACACCTACCATCAGCTCCTTACGTTACCGCACAGATCCCTGTGCTACTCATACGCTAAGTTGGCGAGGGTCGGTATCGAACTAGGAACCTTGTGGTTTCTAGCCAAACGCTCTGCCGACTGATCTAACCAACAAAATATTTGGGTTTTTTAAGTGTTTACAAAAATTGAGTTTGAAAAAAAAAAAGAAGGAATTTAACAAAATATCTTCGGCATAAAATAACCCAATGATTGTCATGCCGTAAAATCAAACCAACCAACCTACCTAGTCTGAGTCAGCAGGAAGAAAAACATAGATAACAAAAACAAGGTACCTTTTTTTTACAGTATTTTGGATTTACCTCTTTAAGGAAGAAAACAGTGTTTACACTTTGATCATTGTTACACAAAGAAAAGATCAGACAGTCCATAATATTTGTGATATGAGAATAACGAGGCAGGAGGCATTTTTACCTTTGAAAAGGACGCAGAAAAACATCATGAAACAATCGACATTGCTAAACACGGGGGAGAATAACATGTTTTCGGTAAACAAAGAAAAAAAACCATTAAACTTATAAATTGCAAGATATTCACTATTGAGACAAGAAATTGCAAAAAGAAGTTAGCGGGGGTGGGGTGGGGGTGGATAGACCAAATGAGTAAAATTAGGGAAGAATAACGTTATGAGGAAGGGGGGTTGAGAGAAAAAGAAAGGAAAGGAAAGGAAGAAAGAAAAAAAAAGAAAAATCAAGTAAACGTAAAACGATGAGACAGGAAGTGAAGAGAAGAGGGAAGAAAGTGCAAAGAGAGGGAAGAAAGTGCACAGAGAAAGAGAGGGAGGAGGGAGAGAGAGGGAGGGGGAGAGAGAAGAGAGAGAGAGAGAGAAGGAACGAAAGAATAAGGTAAAATAAAAAGAGATATGCAATGATGAAATGAGGTAAGAGAAGAGGAAAGAAAGGTCGAAAGAGAGAGCAGAGTACCGAGAGAGAGACAGACAGACAGACAATGAGAGAGAGAGGGGGGGTAAATTTAAGGGAAAAGATGCTGGCTAGGCTTAGATGTTAAAGAGTAAACATGAAGAGGGAGAGATAAAAAGAGAGGATGTTTAAATTTAAAGAGAAAGATACAAGCTACGCTTAAATGCTAAAGAAAAAAATGAGTAAACATAAAGAGAGAGAGGGGGGAGAGAGGGGAGAGAGGGGGAGAGAGAGAGGGGAGAGAGAAGGAAGAGAGAGAGAGAGAGAGAATAAATCTAAGGGGAAAGACGTTAGCTAAGCTTAATATGGAATTCTGGGAAGGCAGCAAGACATCGAGAGAGGATCAATGAAGTCGGGTCATGTTTTTACAAGACGCGTTATGTTTTCTTCTCTCCTTGTGGCTTGCGGGCCTGGACGATAGACCCCTTACTTGATGCGTTATGCAAAGGGGACGCCATTTATTATTATTATTATTATTATTATTATTATTATTATTATTATTATTATTATTATTATTATTTCTTTTCCATTTGGTGCGTGCATGTTTTCGTATTCATGTTCAAATGAAGAAAAAGCAAAAAAGCAAAAAAAAAAAAAAAAAAAAAAAAAAAAAAAGGTAACGAAAGCTGAAACCTGCCGAGTGCTGCGGGGTCAGTAGTGGGAAACAAGTAAGGGAGTCGTTTGAACACCGTGATCCTTATGTCTTGGGTCTACAAAATTTGCCCGTTCTTATTTACCAGAAACTACCGTAGTCGTCGTCGTGATCGTTTCTATTTTTATTACTAGTGTGTTACTGTTATGTAGTACAGGAATAAAAGGAAAGAAGCCACACGTGTGAAACGTATTTGGTCAGGTTGAGAGATTAATAGAAAAAAAATAGGGGGGGGGGTATTATTAAATTAGATGTTTGTGTACACCCTACTGAGGATCCAACATATACAAGACACTCTCTCCTTAATCCATAGTTTTTTTTTATTTCTATTTTACCGTCCGAATCCATATACATATGTATATATGTTAGAGTCGTTGGAAATGGACTTGTCAACCTGAGTTCAAATCCTAGACAAGGTTGTTAGCATTTCACATAGCACTGATCCCCTTGGGAAAGGTATGAATCCATGTATTCTCCCTCCAGCTATGGGTAAAATAGTAGGGCAGACTGGGCTCTTTAACCTTGGGTAGGTAGCCAGTCTAGGAGAAGGAAAACTCTGAATTTAAAAATCCTGAGGTCAGTCGTTGATTGGGCTTGTGGAATTCCTTGTGCACCAATTATTTCCTATCGATTGTGCCAAAAAGTGCGGAATGGTCTAACACAAGCCTTCACCACTATAAAAATCACTGTGTTGGCTGTTCATTGGATGAACACCCATGTGTCGAAAATCGACGAGAGACTCCATATATATATATATTATATATATATATATATATAACATGTATATATCGTTATAAGGTCGACATCACTACCTACAATGAACATTTAGTTATGGTAGCGTGGGTATAAAGCTATTTTCAACCGAAGTTTGGTTTGAAAATGGCATGGCTGAAAAACTGACTTTAACCAAGCGCTATTGACTTCATTTAGATATACATGTTTTATCAAGGATATTGAGCACTATTTACTTTATTTTCACCGATATCAATAAGTTTCAACAGTCTGATAAAACTGATTAATATCTGTAGAAATAAATATATAACTGTTTATATCATTCGTATTTTTTTTTGCGAAATGTTTTTGCTAGATGGGCTACACCGGTGTGTCCATGAGAACATCAGTTATAAGTTCGTCCATGCTTCTCCGGTATGTCTTGTTCGTCCTACCTGGATGTTTTTTGATAACATCGCATATATATATATATATATAATGGTACCAGTAATAACCTACTCGAGTTTCACCATAAGGATCTTCAGGGTTAAATCCACTGAACTAATCAAGATATTGATTAATTACAGCCGATTGCACATGTGTATTTTTTGACAAACTTTTCATATATATATATATATATATATATATATATACGAAAATTATATATAAAGAAAATGGAATAAATCCGACAGTATAAGGTATAGATACAGAAAAAACAAAATTAAATATTGTGCTAACAAATGCCTGTTTCAACTCTATGGAGTTTATAAGATGTAATTCAATTGAAATCATTGTAGAATCAAAATGAAAACAATTGTAAAATACATTTTATAAACACTAGTCATCTTTAGAGCACAATCTTTTGTTGAATGACGAAAGGAAATTTAACGTTTGACACGGGGAGTTCAAATAACGCTCACATTCTGGCCGGAATGTTTTTTAAAAATTAAACAAAAAACGTATATATATACAATATACATGATGGACAGAGAGAAACAAAAGAAAATTGTAGACTTGCCTACCCCGTCGAAAGCCTCCCTCCACCTTGTGTCACACTTACCTAAACAATGAAAAGAAAAAAGAAAACAATCAGTGGTGTAATTTTTAATTATGAATTCGTAAAACAAAACAATAAACAACGACGTAACTGAGATTATATTAAAAACGCAATTACGAAATATTGAAAGGGTCACTTCATTTTAGTTTTACGAGGCGCTTCGATTTGTAATGGTTAGGAAGATAGGCTAAACGGACCTTTTGCACGCTTAGGCCAGGGGTTATCAAACTACGGTCCGCATGCCGGATCCGGCCGGCGAAGGCATTTCATCAGGCCCGTCGATGGTACTTGAATTTGTTTGTGAAAACTTATGGAACGCGAGACGTTCTGATACCATTTATATTTAAATATCATGTTAAACTTACTAAATCTTCATTGACTTGCCTACTGTAGGTGCGTGTTAGCATTTCACTTGTTACTTATGCGATCCCAAAGTAACGTTACGACTTATTACAATAATAATGTGGCCCGTGCTCGTTATTTTTTCAATCATCCGGCCCACCGTGAAAAATGTTTGATGATCCCTGGCTTAGTCAATGGCAACAAAATAAAATAAGTAAATGAATGAATGAATGAATGAAAAGAAAAGCAAACAGAAATGCAATATCAGCCAATCAGAATCGAGTAAAAAAATGGCCAATCAGAAACAACTAATCAAAGTATTAACTGTGGTATTTTACTTTTTGCTCCAATGAGATCTAAGTAAATTGGTTTTTACTGTTGACAATGGCTATTGTTAACCTAATAAGAAAATTAGTTCTGATCCCAAGGAATTGGCGGTCATGGTAGATGAGGGTCAAATAAATATTTTGAGCCTACTTTTGTCATGTGATATCAGGCACTTAAAGAATCTATGCATCACCGAACTAAAAACAAAAATAAAAAAATTGAAATAAAACATAAAAAATAGATTGAAGCAAAAACAGCCGATCGACTTAATCAGAAATAGCCAAGAAAACGTCGTGATAACAATAAACGAATAATAATAAAAAAAATGTATAAATTAATAAAAAGAAAGAAAAAAGCAACAACTAATCATTAAGGATCAGGTAAAAACGTTTGGGGAAAATCGAAGTTAGCTATAAATAAAAACAAAAATATCTCCGTACAGAGAATAAAAGGCATGTACAAAAAGTAGGCGTATAAAAATTAACCAATCAGAAACGCTGGTCACTAAAAAAAAAAAAAAAAAATATCAGACAAAAAAAAAGTTTGAATTGATGAATCGAGCGGAAGAATTCAATCGAGAAGAATCAATCATAAATTAATCAATAGAATAAGGAAAATTTTTTTTAAATCGATTAATAAAACGAAGACCCAAAGAAACAAAACAGTTCATTATCCTTAAGGATGGTGCCTTGATTCTAAAAGAAAATTTAAGATCAGTTGATGTAGAAAGGAATTGATTGATTGATTTTAACGGTATATCAACCAGTCTTGGGTTATTTTATACCTATAGGTTAGATAACCACGTTCTTTGTAGGCCAAACTCATCATCGGGCCACATGGCTCACCAATTGAAAACCAGTGCCACATATGTGTAGTATATCTGGTGAGTTTAGTTCTCAGTGTGAATATATTGTATTTGTATATATGTATTTTATATATACCTCTAAGATTTATTTTTGGAAATATTATAGGTATATATAAAATATATTTACATAAATATAATATATTTACATAGACTCACCAGATATACCAACAAAGAAGCACAGGTGGACTTCACAAAGACTATATAATATATATATATATATATATATATATATTTGTCTGAAGCTCGCATAGGCTAGAAACTGTCAGTAACCAGGTGTTGACGTAACCTTATATATATATATATATATATATATATATATATATATATATATATATAATATATAATATATATATATATATATAAATATATATATATATATATATATATATATATATATATATATATATAGGCGTGTGGTGTAATGGTTACCATTGTAGACAATAGACACCTATATACTGATAAATACTGGAAACACATGCCTACTACATATTTATTTCTAATATATTTTCGATACTATAAATCTCCAATCGAAACATTTTCTTTCGTTTAATTATCCTTTCAACATATTGTCGGATTCATTTCCAATTTTCAATTTACACAGTGTTATTATGAGTCCAACGGGAGAAAATTAAAAAGGTCCGCAAAAAGGATTATATTTTTAGAAAATGTTTTTAAATTTCTATCTTACATTTGCGACACGTGTTTCAGATCTTCTGATATCTTCTTCAGGCATTGATTAATCACACACGCACACACACACATATATATATATATATATATATATATATATATATACCGTAAATTCTCGAGTATAGTCCGCCCTTGATTATAATACGCAGGGGATTTTTAGGGGGCTGTACCTCTGAAAAATATGCGTCTGAATAAACATTGTCGGACAGCAAATAGAGGGTCGGACATTGCTTAGAAAATATTTTTCATTTTTAACCTCGTATTTAGTAGCACTAGAGATTTTGACCTTTAAATTTTGGGAAAAAAGTGCGGATTATACTCGAGGATTTACGATATATATATATATATATTTATAACATTTTTCTAAAAACATAATCCATTTTGTGGACCTTCATTTTTATATAATATTTAATTTTATCCTGTTGGACCCATAACAGCACTTTATATATATATATATATATATATATATATATATATAGTTCAATGAGAAATCAAAACAAATAAAAGTTTTTGCTTTTATTTATTTAATTACGGGAACGGTATTACAACCAGCGTTTCTTGCTGAAAGCATTCATCAGGTAAGACGAAACGGTTCCTTTGAAAAAAAAACAAAAACAAAACAAAAAAACTTAATTTAATTTTTTTTTTTTTTTTTCAAAGGAACCGTTTCGTCTTACCTGATGAATGCTTTCAGCAAGAAACCGCTGGTTGTAATACCGTTCCCGTAATTAAATAAATAAAAGCAAAAACTTTTATTTGTTTTGATTTCTCATTGAACTATCAACGCTCTATCACAGATATTGAGCACTCTTCTAATAACACTGTACGTTGGATTACTACTACTTTTTCTAGTATACTAGTGCCAACCATACACATTAATAATATATATATATATATATATATATATATATATATATATATAACGTTGATTGTGTAGGTGGTAAATATTCGTTTAATATGTCAGTTGAACGGCCCAGAATTTACTTTCAGCTTGTGACTCCATGTGGAAGACCCATATTCTGACGCTAATCACTCTTATAAAGGCTAAATATCTAAATGCTTTATATTGTTAATGTGACCACTACAACGGTCATAACGATCAGTCTGATAAAAATGTCTATTAATTCTGGGAACGAAGAAAGGACACAGTTTTCAGTGATTAAGTATTGACTCTCTATGCAAATTATAAACGCAATTTGCAAGTATCTAGGGAGAGTTATATGAATTTTGAAAGGGCAGACAAATATCTCTAGTTATTTCCAAGCCATTTTTCTCTATCTATTAGTAGATGTGAATGTTTGTTAATTAGTTTGCAAGTCACAAATTAATGAAAACTAGAAGGACCTGTACATATACCACAGTATGATAATTCAATTATTACAACGTTTGATATGTTTACTTAAGGGCTATTGCTTTATATTTCAATATGTAAAAAGTTGATTCCGTGTTAGCAATGAGAAGAGACCGATAGCGGGTACGGATTAAGGCCTAATGACGATAGATAAACCATTACAAGCATACACATATAAACACATGGTCTCACTTATTCATATATATATATATATATATATATAATATGCACACATACTGATGGAGAAAGATAGAGATATTGAGACGGGTATTTACAGTAGATATAGACGAACAGGACCTGTGGATATACCACAGTATGCTAATATGAATATTACAAGGTTTTATATTTATTTAAGAGCGATTGAGAAATAGTACAATATGTAAAAAATATAATAATCTTCATTCATCTCTCTGGCACACTTTTTTCTTCTTTCTTTCCTTCTTTTCATCTTTTCATACCTTTCCCATGGGTATGAGCCCGAAAGTAAACGTAATATGGCGCGTGGAGTTTGAACTTACTACGATGTCACAGCACAGTACGTTAACCCCCGGTCTTAGAGGTCATGAATTTGTCCCCATTGGTTCTTGATACGGACTCTCATACGGCTTATGGGTTCAATCTGAACCCTGAATTTGTTTCGAAAGTTCTTTACCGCAATTAGGGCCGAATTTAGTTGATCACGGGCAGTGCTTCTCTCCAATGACAATTTTGAGTTGTAACTACAAATACTGTTGAATGAGTCCTGGGTATGATGTTAAACTCTATCTGATGGTGAAGTTCCAGTTCTGGAACTCTAGGGAGTGTGGAGTAGTCCTTTATCACCATTACCCCCAGGTCTATTCTGACCCGAAGTGGTAGTATATGTTAGGGTCCCATCTATGGGTTGAATGGAAAAAATGAGTTTAAAAAAAATGTGTTTTTAAAAAAATTGAGTTCTCATCAAGAATGAATGAAATGAAAACATCTTCGGTATAAAATAACCCAACATGGGTTGAAATGCCGTAAAATCAAACCAATCAACTATTTCATCTTTACTGGATGTTGTTATTAATCTGTTCTCAATTTAGCTAACATTAATAACATTAATATTAATAACAAGTGTTCAAGTTTTACTGCCGTCGGTTGTCAGAGATGTCACTTTGTCAACCTTAAATTTCTTTACAACTTCCTGTATGATGGTGAATTTAGATGATCTGACGCAAATCAATTTTCCTAAAATGAATGTATGGTCGAGGACAGTGCCAAAAATAGCTCGTTCCGTCGGCATTACCCACTATTTTCGGGGCACGTCAGGGATTGGGTAACGAACCTAGCCGCACCTGTTGTAGACGCCGGGTTGGTGTTGAGTGGAAGAAGCTCCCTTGAGCCAAGCGCATCTATTATGGGAAAGACCTCACCCTGTTGGTGATGTACCACTGAACTGGTCAACACCAAGAGGGTGAGCCGGCCAATCCTTGCTCTCTAAACGGTTTTCCAGAATTCAGGATAGGTATTTCCAGATGACTCTTGAGATCTAAATATCTTTTAGAAGCAAATATTTCTTTTTCCACTCCTATTATATATATATATATATATATATATATATATATATATATATATGAGTGATTAAATCTCTCTTATGATGTAATAATTTACAATAGTAGCAATTGATAGACCTCAATGTCTCCCCATAGTGCTAGGGTCACAAAGCAAATATATATTTGGAACAAATAAAGTTTTAGTGTGTGAGCCTAATAGTGTGTCCATTTGCACTTCTTAACATAACACAATACACACACACACACACACACACACACACACACACATATATATCGAAAATTATGAATCAGTTATAAAGTACATCCACGAAATACGTCTACAAATATACACCTGTAAAAGAAACTTCATTACCAATATCTCACACACACTAATATTTTTCGCATTAAATAACCCACAGATTTATTATACCATAAAACAAACTGAACCGAACCAAACGAAATGAAGTTAATGAAAATTATCTATAACAATTTGAAGATATTAAGATTTTTGAAACATTGAAATTTTTATCAAAATGACTTATTTCGGCATTAAATGACCCGAAAAGGTTTATATGCCGTAAAACAAATAAACCTAGCCTGAAAGTGAATGCAGTAGCTCGACTGGAGTTCGAACTCGTTTCTTGCGATGTCGCAGTCCAGCATGTTAGCCACTACGCTTTGGGAACTCATTCTTCCTACTTACAGTTGAATAGATAATATTATTGCTGTGAATGGACAAATCCACACACACCCATTCCCTATTATTGGCTGGTCCTTAAGACAAACAATAACCAATGGGAATTCCCTGAAATTACAAACTATAAAATTCCGTACATGCATTATGTGAATTCCCTGAACGCATTGTACGCATGCGTGTGCGCATGTGCAAACCGAAATACATGAATACACAGTGGCTTATCCCATTGTTTCTATCAGTGTATCTGATTCTCTATCATTCAGTTGCACATAGGCCCTTTCTCTTTCCACTCTTTATTTTATTAACGGATCCTCAAGATGTGTACGCACGTGTGTGTACACCTACACATGTTTTCTACGATTAATATCCAACATGCACGCGTACACGCACACACCTATCAGCACACATACCATTCTGTCTGTCTGTTTGTCTGTCTTTCCATCCCCCCCCCCTCTCTCTCTCTCACTCATAAACGCACATTCTCTTTCTTTCTCCCTGTCTGTCTATCGGTCTCTCTTTCTCTCTCTCCCACTCTCACTCACACACTCTCATACGCAAACATGTCCTTTTCTCTGTCTCTCTCACTTTCTCTTTCTGAATTTCTCTCTCTCCCCTCTCTCTCATACATACACATACTCTCACTCCCTCTCTCTCTCTCTTTCACTCACCTTATTATATCTAACCACATTATTGAACACACACACACACACACACACACACATATATATATATATATATATATGAACCACAACGTATGCTTAATTTGAAGCAGATCCCGAACTGGACCAGTATATATATATATATATATATATATATATATATATATATATATATATATATATATATATATATATGTGTGTGTGTGTGTGTGTGTGTGTGTGTGTGTGTGTTCAACAATGTGGTTCTCTATACTTGTTCAGATTCATTTAACAGTTTAATTTTGTATGACTACCATCCCCCCAAGAAACCAGAACTCGAAAAGTATCCTTTTTTCTCATTTGACTTCCTGTCACCATGGTGACAGTCTTACAATGTAAAAAAAAAATATTTTCTTTATTTTGAATTTTTTTTTTATTTTATTTTATTTTTTTATTTTTTTGAGAAGTAATATTTTTCAGTTACGCAATTCTAATAACCTGATCTTCCATCTGATAAGACTGGATTTTGGGGAGCTATATTAAATCAACTTAGATTTATATAGGCCCCAATTTTGGTCGAAATAAATTCATTATGGAATTACGGTGTTGAGTTTTTCCTTCCTTTCTAAGATATATATATATATATATATATATATATATATATATATGTGTGTGTGTGTGTGTGTGTGTGTGTGCACTTGATAACGCAGGCGTAAGATTAATTCTATACACGCACACGAAGATATGTTTTCTTTTTTTAGCACATATCGTATGAATCCATAAGACCCTCTCTCGTATATGCATTTATTAATAACACCCCCCACACTCTCCCTTTCTTTCTTCCTTTCTTTCTTCCTTTCTCCAAGACTCCATGTTTTTCGATGACCATCTGTTTCGATTCCGTGCTCATTATTCCAACTTTGGTCCTAGCATTCCTCCTGGGTGTTTTTTCTCCTCCCCGTTTCCTTTCCATATTGGCTTGAAGCAGATACTCCTGATATTCCATTTGCTAAGCCGAAGGCACCTCACCTCTCAGTTCCCACCACCCAAGGACAGCGGTATGTCCATTCATAAAAGCATACAAATTCACACATGTAAAAATGCATGTGCATGTCTTAGAAAAAAATAAATAAATAAAAAGAAGGAAGAAAAAAAAGAATGGAAAAAATGTGCATGCCCCATATCACTCCTATATGTGCTTATTTAATTTACAATTTCATTTAATCATGGTCGGATATCAGGATAATGCGGCTTCCATCTTTTATGATTAGGGACCGGAAACAAGACACAAACACGCAGCTTCATACGGCAGATATTTTTGGATTAAAGGAGGTAGAAAGAAGAAAAAATAGAAAATCAAATAAAGATGAAGAAATAAAAAGATGGATAGAAAGAAAGAAAGAAGCGGAAAGAGAAAATTAAGTAAATAGTAAGACAAAAAGAAAAGAAAGAAAGAAAGAAGGAAGAAAAGAAGGAAAAAAGAAAGAAGGAAAAAAGAAAAAGAAAGAAAGAAAGAAAGGAAAGAAAGAAAGAAAGAAAGAAAACATGAAAGATAAGAGGGATATAATAAGAATGAAAGAAAGAAACCGATAAAGAAAAAAGCAGAATCTTAAATTAATAGTAAGAAAAATATACAGGCAAAAAGAAAAAAAAAGGAAAAAGAAAGAAAGAAAGAAGAAGAAAGAGAAACATGAAATGAAAAGAAAAAACATGAGAAAGAAAGAAAGAAAGAAAGAAATGAGTGGAAACTTTAAAAAGTAGTAAGAAAATGAAAAAAAGAAATAGGATGAAAAACGATGAATGAAACCAACAGAAAATGGGATAAGAAATAAGGAAAGAAAGAATAAAAAAGAAAGAAAGGAAGAAAATATGGAAGTAAAATGAAAGATAAAAAAGGGGAAATAAAGAAATAACGAAAGAAAGAAAGAAGCTGGAAAGAAAACAATTAAAGCTACATAGGCAGCATGGGAAGATGAAAAGAAAGAAAGAAAAAAGAAAAAAGAAAGGGGAAACATATGTAAGTAAAATGAAAGAGAAAACGAGAGAAAAAAAAAGAAAGAAGCAATAACAAAAGAAAGAAAG
>CM042154.1:85402422-85414922 GCA_023376005.1 Doryteuthis pealeii | reverse complement strand
CACAGGGACATGTATCATACATCAAAATGAAGCTATTTCCTTTTGGATTACATCCCTACTTCTCCACAATCACCCAATAGCAATGTTCCACCTTCGAATGAGAGCATGTATCCTTGCCCTGTAAAA
Organism: Doryteuthis pealeii; assembly: GCA_023376005.1. Classification (NCBI taxonomy): domain Eukaryota; kingdom Metazoa; phylum Mollusca; class Cephalopoda; order Myopsida; family Loliginidae; genus Doryteuthis; species Doryteuthis pealeii. The sequence continues at coordinate 85,414,796 of CM042154.1, read as the reverse complement.
TTCTGACTGTTCTTTGAGCCACTTTCTCACTATAGATTTCACTTCCTCTTTAAACCCTCTTTCATGGGACCGAAGAGATGATAGTCTGAAGCAAACATTATTCCAGTGACGAGGAAGTGAAATCTGTAGCGAAAACAGAATTCTGCGGGGCAGGGATACATGCTCTCATTCAAAGGGGGAATATTGCTATGGAGAGGAACGGTGACTGTGGAGAAGTAGGGATGTAATCCACAGAGGATCAACTTCCTTTTGATGTATGATACATGTTTCTCTGTAGGTAATTATACCTGTCCTAAACAAAATGGCAGTACTTTTTGCCTCACCCTCATATGTTCAAATGAAATAAAGTTTCTGCTATCCAGTCGGGATCGCTGAAAACCGATCTTACGAAAATGGAAACAGACTTTATTTACTTTAGAAATACTAGCACAAAATAAAAAAATAGATTTTTAAAACATATTGCCTGAGGGGTGGGAGTAAAAAATTCAATGTCAGCGAGTTTGTACCCTAAATAAGTAAAATCATCAAATTCATTAAAGGATTTAAAAAATAAAACAATTTGAAATGTAAACTTTGAATATGTATTAAAATAAAGCAAACTATATATAGATATATAATACCAGTCATGTATTTATTAAAACTTGTTTTAAAAATCAACGAGGACTGTCTAATGTTGCATGTTCAAATTTTGCGTGTATTTATTCTATGTTATGACGATTTGGGGTAATGTGACGTAAGCAGTAACATAGTTTTGTTACAGACAAAAACCGGAAGCAAATCTCTATTATTCACAGATAAATAAAAATGACTAGGTCAGAAATATTGAGAGTTTATTACAAATAAAGAATTGTAACTCCACCCATATGGTTCTTTCTTCAAATAATGAAACACTTTAGAGAAAGGAATAGTTGACGCCAGTCATCTATTGCAAGTTTACTCTCCTGTCTCTTGAGATACAGTGACAAGCACAGTTTTAAGAGAAAAAAAGGGAATTGTTAAAAGTGTTTTATTTTATTTTTAAATTAAAGCATGTAAAAAAAAAACAGAACAAAGAACCCCACAAGAAAGAAATATATAAACAATTGAACTGTAATAAGATGTAATAGAGAACAATGACTGTTTTCTTTTTTGGTGTATGGTGAACAATTCAATAGTTTAGTTTTGTTCAAATGAAAACAATTCAGTTTGTTATATTCATTGTTTTGGATTTGGTTTCCGAGTGAATGAGTGGGTTGAGAGTACGAGGAAGAACATCCGAAACATTGTGCATTGAATGTAAATTAAATAAATATAGATAGAAAGAAAGAAGGAAATAAAGAGGTAGGTAAAAAGATAGACATGCGAAAAAAAAATCGATTGATATACGGAGATACAAAAGGTAGAAATTGACTGAGGTAAGTAGAGAGTTATGACATCACGGATTTTACAAGAATATACACATGAAGATTGCAATTTTAGAATTAGAATGTTCCTCTTGCGCAAGTCTTTTTAAATGTCGGTAGTGAGTGGGTGGATAGTGGGCTGCTTAGGGAACCTGCTTTGTTTATCTGAGTTCAAGCGCCGACGAAAGTTCTTTCACCACAGTAAGACGACAATATTAGATAGATAAGGAACAGGGTCACACACACACACACACACATATACATATATATATATATATATATATATATATATAACTACTTCACAAATTTCATCCATACCAAAATAAAATATATATTTATAAATTTCCATTTATCTTCACAACATAACTGTCGGATTCATTTCCATTTTTCTCACCCCCTCCCCACATATAACGATAGATAGATAAACATACAGACAGACAGACAGGACACAATTTCATATCTGAGACGAGGCTGGTTTCATTTTACCTAACACTAATCGCCTTTGCGACAGTTATATATCCAACTATTCTCCCTTCAGTTATGGGTAAATAGTAGGACAGACTGAGATCTTTAACCATGGTGTGGCAACCGGTCTAGGAGAAGGAAAACTCTGAATCCAAATTTCTTGTACTCTGCTTGCAGATTGACCTTATTTCCCATCCTACTCATACCGGGGGAGAGCGAGGAATTCGGTGACCCGAGTTCAAATGTAGAGAAAGATTACAATACATTTAAAGTATAGAATAAGGATAATAATAAATTCACTACCCCGAGTTGCACGTTATCGATCCTCAGGTGAGCTAGTATTCAGTTTGTTCTGAATCTATTGGGACTTATATAAGCAAACATCTTAGAACACAAAAGGGTTTACATACAATGATTGAAAATACAATCCTAATGGTGAATATTGTGAAATATATACTTGAAATCTTCAAGAAAACTAGATTTATTTTATAGTTTGTATATATATTTAACTACCCCTGCACACGAGTAGGATGGGACACAAGGTCAATTACTTAAGTAGAGTTTGAATTCGAGTTTTCTTTCTCTTGGACTAGTTACATAGCCAATGTTAAATAGCCCAGTCTACCCTACTATTTTACCCATAGCTGAGGAAGAATGATTAATTCATAACTTTCCCATGGTTATTAGCGTTATGGGAAATATGTGTATATATTTATCAACCCTTCTGCACGAGCAGATGAAACACAATGTCATTTTCTTAATCAAAGATTTGACAGGTTTTCCTTCTCCAAGACTGGTTACCTAGCCAAGGTTAAAGAGTCCAGTCTAACCTTCTATTTTACCCCTAGCTGGAGGGAGATTAATTGGGCACATGTCTTTCTCAAGGATATTAGCACTATGTGAAATGTAAATAGTCTCGTTTAAGATTTGAACCCGAGTCGACGAGTCTATTTCCTACAACTCAAACCATTACACAAGCGCCTCTATTTTTTGTATAAGTTTCATTATTTTGTTTGATCTGAAACTAGTTTTATAGAATGAGATCTCTTTCATCATTCAATCCTGCTACTTCATTTTTTTTATATCCACTTCATTATTCTATCTAGTCTGAAGTTGTTGTTTTTTTTATTATTAGATTAGAGACCTTATTCTCAACCATCATATCAGTCTGTGGAGAGATAATTCCAGTAAATTTCCCCTGTTCTTAGTCAAAGAAGTTTAAAGGATTTTTAGTATTTTTAGTCGTTTGCTTTCCAATAGCAAAAGCGCAGCCATCTTGATTTTCTCATCTGATTAAGTAATTCACGCACAAAAATAAGTAGAAGTTCAAATTACAGGACTTGAATGAAAAGAGACTAAACTGGTGAATTAGTGCAAATGGTATATTACATACACTAGTATTTCACTAGTTTACTAATGACTTAAGTCCAGAGAATTAACTCAATCAAATGCGAACGTGTTCTTTACAGAAGATTCTATCTGGTATTCTATTCAACTTCCATTCACTTTTTATCTTTTTTTATCAATGATGTGTATGTGTGTGTGTGTGTGTGTGTCCCATACACTGTTCGTGTTTCTGACATTTGTATATTACTCTATGGACAATACATGCACCTTTTTAGTGCACCTGAGCAATATACACGATAATTTCATTATTATATCTAGCAAAATAAAAAAACGCCCTCTGGGCGACGTAATATCAATATTGCCCGAGGGATGGGAGTTGAAAATTAATATCAGAGAGTTTGTATCATAAGTAAAGTAAAAACATCAAATTGATTAAAGGAGTAAAAAATAAAATAAATTTATTAAAGAAGTAAAAAATAAAAAAATTGAAGTGGAAACTTAGTTCTGATAGCTTTAAATATATATTAAAATAAAACAAACTATATATAGATAGATAATACCAGGTATGTATTTATTAAAACTTGTTTAAAAAACTAATGACTGTCTAACATTGCATGCTCAAATTTGAGTGTTTTTATTCTATGTTATAACGATTTTAGGTAGTGTGACGTAATCAGTGAGGTAGTTTTTGTTACAGGCAAAAACCGGAAGCAAATCTCATTATTAATAGATTATGTGAGTCTTTCACACCAGCGTTTGCTATTGGTCTTTCACTAGAGTCTGGGTGACATCAAGTCTCTCCAGGTCTCCAGTATTCTTCTGTATATTCTAGCTGATCTTAACAATGTTGTTTAGTAATCTTGATTCTTCTTCGGATTTCCAGTTCTCCAGACTCTTTTCTAAACCCTTTGAGAGCGTTCCCAATGCTCCATTTATGTTTGGTACGACCTTTATCTTTATGTTCCTCTCCGGGTCAGGGTGGACCTGAGAGTAATGTTGATGAAGGGAAACTATACTGAGATGATTTTCAATGATACAGTGCAATGGCACAAAGATAAACTAGCTAGATAGCTAGACAGCTAAATAAGAAAATACTATCAACCCTACCGTTAAGATCTGACACAACGTATGGGGCATCCAGCTAGGATCGAACTCGCTATTCAGTTGTAAGAGATCTGCGAGACTAACACCAATATAGCTAGATATATATGAAGGAGCACATAAATAGAAGAGATATCGATAGTTGGTGGAGTGGCCTATTGTCGGTATCAGCCAGACAGCGAGGGAGTCTATTCCCTTTTCGTTTCTGCCACCCCTACCTCCAGCTCCCCACTTTACCACACAGATCAGATTATCCCATCTGTGAAACTCATACATTGAGTTGGCGGGGACTGGGATTGAACTAGGAACCTGGAAATTCCTAGGTTGATGCTCTATTGACAGAACTAAACCAGCCACTTAGATAGATAGATGGATAGATATACAGATAGTGAGACAAATAGACAAGCTGATATGAGATGGGCAAATAGATGAGATCAATAGCTCAATTACCTTTTTTTTAAAGAAATAACCTGTTTTTAGCAAACCTTTTACGCAAAGGTCACTCAGCGCTCTGTTTTCCACAAGATTTAAATATTGTATACAGAGAAAAACATGCACACACACACACACACACATATATATATATATATATATATATATATATATATATATATATGTGTGTGTGTGTGTGTAATATATATATATATATATATATATATATATATATATATATATATGACAGTAAATAAATGTATAAAAAATTATATAAATGTATATTTGAGTATACTCAAATTGATATGTCCCTATGCGCTTATCTGTATATGATTACATACACACACATACTCATATATATATATATATATATATATATATATATATATATAGTAAATAAATGCGTATATATATACTTGAGTAAACTCAACTTGATATATGTCCGCATGCATACATCTTTATATGGTTACACAGACACACACATATATATATGCTAGTAAATAAATGCGTATACGTAGACGTGGGTATACCCAAATTGATATTTTTCACATTCACAAATATGTGTATAGTTACATCACAATATATATATATATATATACAATTAGCCCATTTTTTTTTCCTTTTTGAGGGGTAAAAGAGAAATTGAAAAAGCGAATTTCCCTTTCCCAATCTTTTTACGCAGTTTCTCTGAACTATTTGCATTTAATTCCCATTAACATCTAATTTTTTTTTTCAATTACATTTTTTATTGTTGCATTTTATTTTATTTATGATCGAATTTATTTCTTTTGCTTGTATTTATCCATTTTGTCTTTCTTCTACATGCCTTCTTCTTTCCCTCATTCATTCGTTCTTTCTTTCTTTTTTTGTTCCCTTGTATTTCAATCCCTCTTTCATTCTTTCTTTCTTTCATTGTTTGCCTTGTATTTCAATGTTCTTTTTTCTCTTCTTTCGTTCATTCATTTATTCATTCATTGTTGCTTTCTTTCCCCCGTATTTCAATGTTCTTTTTCTTTCTTTTGTCTTTTCTTTCCCTTATATTTCAATCTTCTCTTTCATTCTTTCTTTCTATAATTATTTGCCTCGTGTTTCACAGTCCCTTTTCCTTCTTTCATTCCTTCTTTCTTTCTATAATTATTTGCCTTGTATTTCACAGTCCCTTTTCCTTCTTTCATTCCTTCTTTCTTTCTATAATTATTTGCCTTGTATTTCACAGTCCCTTTTCCTTCATTCCTTCTTTCTTTCTATAATTATTTGCCTTGTATTTCACAGTCCCTTTTCCTTCTTTCATTCCTTCTTTCTATAATTATTTGCCTTGTATTTCACAGTCCCTTTTCCTTCTTTCATTCCTTCTTTCTTTCTATAATTATTTGCCTTGTATTTCACAGTCCCTTTTCCTTCTTTCATTCCTTCTTTCTTTCTTTCTTTCTTTCTTTCTTTCTACCATGTTCCCGCTGTTTTATTTTATTTTTCAGCTCTTCCTTCCAAATCGAGTCCCAAAGTCAAAGGCGAAAGGTTAAAAACGAAAGGAAAAAAAGAAAAAGAAAAAATAACAAAAAAAAAGTCCCGTGTGTCAACATTTCCTTCTTTCTAAAAATGAACGACAGTTCAGTCGGGTGCACGGATGGGGGAGGGGGTTGATGTGGAAGTCATCGGGGTGTCAGGTCGTTTGGAATTGAGGGACTGGGAGTTTAAAAAAAAAACGAAGGGACAATCGGTTTGAACAAGGGGAAGTACATACACCAATTACTTTAGCGAACAACCAGACGCCGACCCCTGCTGTCCAAACCCCGGAGATGTCTACACAGTTTCAGTCCTAAAATTAACTCTTCCATTTCATTTGTTTCTTTGTTTGTTTGTCTGTTTCTTTAAAATTTCCACAAATACCAGACTGACCACAAGGACGGACATGTTCCCCCCTCCCTCCGCTCGTTTGAATATTTTTTTCTATCATTTACGTTTTAGTTTAGAGATGAATAAAAAAAAAAGGACTCAGGCTCAACTTAACTTTCTGGAGTATGAAGGTTGATGAATTCTCCCAGAGTAGACAGAGTACAGGGTTTTGTTAAAACCAGTATGCAAATTAACCATATCATATATTATGTAAATCTTTATTTCTTAGTAATATATAATATATATATATATATATATATATATATATATATATATTTATATTTACCAACCCCCTCCGCACGAGCAGGATGCGACACAAGGTCAATTTCTTAAGCGGAGTTCAACAGGTTTGAATTCAGAGTTTTCTTTCTCCTAAACCAGTTGCTTAACCGAGGTTAAAGAGCCCAGTCTGCCCTACTATTTGCCATTAGCTGGGAGGTAGAGTAGGATTCTTACCTTTCCCACGGGTATTACCGCTAAGTGAAATGTAATTACCATGTCCAGGATTTGAACTCGGGGCAACGAGTCCATTTCCCATGACTTTAACCATTACACCACGCGCTTCCTTCTTAGTAATATATAAGACAAATTGCAGTATTAATAATGCACTAATAACATGGTCTGTTTTGAGGCAAATCTAACTCAGATTTTCATAGAGACATCGTTAATAGATAATATTTATTTTACGTATTGTGACGTAGGAAGTGACGTAGTTTCAGTTATAGACAGACCCCGAATCTCCATTATAATGATATCCTATATTGTGCAGCATATATGAGAGTATGTATATGTATGCGCCTGTGTGAGTATGTACGTGTATGTGGATGCTGTTGGATAATTTTATTTTACGGCATGTCAACCCTAGTGAGGTAGTTTCGGTTACAGACAGACACAAATGGAATTACCCTGAAAATTAATATGAAAGAAGAACAAAAACGTGTTTCTTTTGCAAGAAGAGAGCGTGAGAGATAAAAGATAGATAGACAGAAACGCAAGAGTGAAATAAAGAAGTAAGAGAGAGAGAGAGAGAGAGAGAGAGAGAGAGAGAGAGAGAGAGAGAGAGAGAGAGAGAAGAGAGAAGAGAGAAGAAACTAAGAGTAATGGGAGATACATACATACATACATATACATAAAGTGGAGAGAGAGAGAGGGGGCGACAGACACACACAGATAGAGGGAGAGAGAGAGAACGCACACATATCGATAGATAGATAGATAGAGAGAGAGAGAGAGAGAGAACAGAAGAGAGAGAGAGAGAGGACAGACAGACACACACAGATAGATAGAGAGAGAGGAGAGAGAGAGAGAACAGAGAACAGATAGAGGGAGAGAGAGAGAGAACAGAGACACACAGATAGATAGAGGGAGAGAGAGAGACAGAGACACACACAGAGATAGAGGGAGAGAGAGAGAGAACAAAGACACACACAGAAGATAGAGGGAGAGAGAGAGAACAGAGACACACACAGATAGATAGAGAGAGAGAGAGAGAGAGAGAGAGACAAAGACACAACACAGATAATAGAGGGAGAGAGAGAGAGAACAGAGACACACACAGATAGAGGGAGGGAGAGAGAGAGAGAACAGAAACACACACAGATAGAGGAGGGAAGAGAGAGAGAGAGAGAACAGAAACAACACAGATAGAGGGAGAGAGAGAGAGAGAGAACACACACAGATCGATAGATAGATAGATAGATAGGAGAGAGAGAGAGAGAGAGAGAGAGAGAGAGAGAGAAAACAGAGACACACACAGATAGATAGAGGGAGAGAGAGAGAGAGAGGAGAGAGAGAGAGAGAGAGAAAGATAGATAGATAGATAGATAGAGGGAGAGAGAGAGAGAACAAAGACACACACAGATAGATAGAGGGAGAGAGAGTGAGAGAAACACACAGAGATCGATCGCTAAATAGATAGATAGATAGAAAGAAGAGAGAGAGAGAGAGAGAGAGAGGGTGGGGAGAGAGGTATAAGTATGGTTTTGTACATTTCAATTGCTTCTTTAAAAGATAACTTTATAATTGGAGAGCTTCCAAAACTGTCTCATTTATTTTTTTTTTTTTTTTTGCCACGCTTTTTTAAAGATGTTTTTGTTTGCAAGAGAGTCTGACATATTCACATATCTAAGTTTTGAGAGCTCAACACACGAACGCATCTATGGATTAATGTGAGTGCCTACTTTGACCACATCGATAACAAAATTTTTTTTAAAACAATCCATCGTTCGTTACACGTCCTCTATTTAAAACTTTATAATTCAGTCTCTCTCTCCCCTCTCTCTCTCTGTCTTTCTCTCTCGCTTTCATTCTCACTGTCGGTCTATGCCTATCTCTTTCATTCTTTCTCGTATTCACTCTCACAATCTTTCTCCCTCTCTCTTCCCTCCTCTATCTCCCTGTCTTTCCCTCTCGCTTTCATTCTTCACTGTCGGTCTCTGTCACTATCTCACTCAATTTCACTCTCTCTCCCTCTGTTTTCTCTCTCGCTTTCACTCTCACTGTCAGTCTCTGTCACTCTCTCTCCCCCTTTCCCTCTATCTCTGTCTTTCCTCTCTCGCTTTCACTGTCGGTCTCTGTCACTATCTCACTCACTTTCTCTCTCTCTCTCTCCATCTCACTGTCTTTCTCTCTCGCTTTCACTCTCACTGTCGGTCTCTGTCACTATCTCACACTCTCTCTCTCTCCTGTCTGTCTGTCTGTCTCTCTCTCTCTCTCTCTCTCTCTCTCTCCATCTCTTTTTTCACTCTCACCGTCGGTCTCTGTCACTCCCCCTCTCTCTCTCCTCTATCTTTTCTCTCTCGCTTTCACTCTCACTGTCGGTCTCTGTCACTATCTCACTCAATTTCACTCTCTCTCCCCTGTTTCTCTCTCGCTTTATCTGACTGTCAATTCTCTGTCACTCTCTCTCCCTCTCCCCCCTCTCTCTCTGTCTTTCTCTCTCGCTTTCACTGTCGGTCTCTGTCACTATCTCACTCACTTTCTCTCTCTCTCTCTCTCTCTCTCTTCTCTCTCTCTCTCTCTCTCCCATCTCACTGTCTTTCTCTCTCGCTTTCCACTCTCACTGTCGGTCTCTGTCACTATCTCTCTCTCTCTTCTTCCATCTCTGTCTTTCACTCTCACTGTCGGTCTCTGTCACTATCTCACTCAATTTCACTCTCTCTCTCTCTGTTTTTCTCTCTCGCTTTCACTCTCACTGTCACTCTCTGTCCCCCCCTCTCTCTCTCTCTCTCTGTCCCTCTATCTCTGTCTTTCTCTCTCGCTTTCACTGTCGGTCTCTGTCTCTATCTCACTCACTTTCTCTCTCTCTCTCCCTCTCTCTCCCCCTCTCTCTCTCTCTCCATCTCACTGTCTTTCTCTCTCGCTTTCACTCTCACTGTCGGGTCTCTGTCACTATCTCACTCAATTTCACTCTCTCTCCCTCTGTTTTCTCTCTCGCTTTCACTCTCACTGTCAGTCTCTGTCACTCTCTCCCCCCCTCTCTCTCTCCCTCTCTCTCTCCCTCCTCTCTCTCTCTCACTCGTCTTTCCCTCTCGCTTTCACTGTCGGTCTCTGTCACTATCTCACTCACTTTCTCTCTCTCCCCTCTATCTCCCTGTCTTTCTCTCTCACTTTCACTCTCACCGTCGGTCTCTGTCACTATCTCACACACTCTCTCTCTCTCTCTCTCTGTCTCTCTCTCTCCATCTCTGTCTTTCACTCTCACCGTCGGTCTCTGTCCCCCCCCTCTCTCTCCCTCTATCTTTCTCTCTCGCTTTCACTCTCACTGTCAGTCTCTGTCACTCTCTCTCTCTCCCTCTCGGTCGCCAAACATCCTCTAGCGCACAAATTATAATTAATTCGTTAATTCATTTGATCCTCTTAGAACCGTAATTAATTCTCTCGAATCACAAGATTAAAAGATAAAACTACAGAAGAGAAAAACAAAATTACTCTCGTTCACAAATCTCCGATTGCAATCGACATCAAATGATCGAATTCTCGGAAATCTTCTTTTCGACATCAAACTCACCTGATCAGGTGCGCGCAGTTTTTTTTTAACGATTTCATATTATAAAATATTTTGAATTTTAAAATTTGCATAAATGTTATCTTTACTAGCAAAATTTAAAAAAAAAACGCCTCCCGGGCAAAAATATTTAAGTTTCAATATAATTGAATATTATATCGAATAAGAAATCCGTGTGATAGTACCTAACAGGTATTACCACTCCGGGTCAGAGTGGACCTGGGAGTAATGGTGATAAAGAGATATTCTATATTGATCAGAGTTCTAGAATTGAAACTTCACCATCAGATAGAGTTTAACCACACCTCAGGACATTAAGAACCTCAGTCACTGCCTTCTAGCACATATATCATAAAAAGAGTTGGGTTTCCAATAAGGGCAATATGGTTTGGACAATCCTATAGGTACCAGGGCTTGGCTTGACCAGGCGATTGGTCTAGCCTAAGTAAAGGACAAAGTAGATTGTTGCATGTCATGGACTTATCAGCCACCAGGGTCCTTCAGCATCACAAGTCGCCACCAATGGACAACAGGTAGCACCATTGGCGGGGGTGGGTGTCTTACCCTTCTGCAGAGGTGCAGTCGGTGTATTTTAAAGCCCAAGTCGACAGGGCTGAATGTTAAAAGATAAACTCATACCTTTAGAAGAGGAAGAAAAAATATCGTCAACCAAAATCGATCTCTTACCTACAAAAGAAAAAAAGGAGAAAAATAAATACATTTGATAACAAAATTCAATCATTAAATTAGATTATTTTATTTAAATTCTTGGTTAATATTTATAAAATATTCTCTCATGAGAAAAGTCATTAACTCTTTGCCTACCAAAATTTCTCCAACGGTTGTACAACATTTTCTTGGTATTTTTTTTTAGCTGTATGATGGCATATTTCAAAGTCCACTATCTACACACCTCAGAAGTCATTCTATTCAAATAAAAAGACGACAGGAATGTTCAAAATTACCAAATTGGTTGACATGCCGGAAAATCCAACCAACTGAAGTTAAGCAGTGAAAACCATGTTCAATACTCAACTGGGTGAACACTTAAACAATAGCAAGTACTGTAAGCAACCTGAGTCCTTTGTTTAAAAAAATGACTTGATTCGGTATTAAATAACCTGAAAGGAATTGATATGCCGTAAAACAAAACAAAACAAACAACGAATAAACTGCTTAATATAAAGTTGTTGAATTCGGTACACATACTTATATGACGTTGAGAAGTGCTTTAACTTTGACTTTAGGATAGCAATTATGGAAGAGCTGTTGTAAGCGGCTTACAGTAGGCAAATAGTTATTCCATATGAGGGTACTAAGTTTGTCCGGGGGATGACGGGGGTATTCCACATTCCCTAGAGCCCCAGAATTGGAACCTTACCACTAGTTGCAGTTTAAGATGTTTGTGCAATGATAACAAAAGAAAAATAAATTATAATAATTATATTCATAACTAGCTTTTTGAGGTAGATATCAAGGCTCCTCTGTCTCTAAATTGATAGTGAATGGGGAAGAGCTGCCTCAGAGAGGGGTTTAAATTGCGTGGTTCCAGAGGATCGAGACCCCCCAGACAGCACCTATTCTTACCATAAAAAGGGAGAGCAGCTTTTATTTCCCGGTGTTTGGGACAACCAAAAAGGGCAATGCCGACTCGAACATGTTTTTGTTTTTGCATTAGCCATCGCATGAGCTTCAGCTTGGCTCCCCACGTAAAAAAAAGTCCCTTGTGTCAATCCATCCTGGTAAGA
>CM042154.1:85374922-85397422 GCA_023376005.1 Doryteuthis pealeii | reverse complement strand
TGAGTTTTGAAACAATTGAATACCCAAATAGAATTCAACTAAGCAATTAACACATGCCTTTTACGACTCTAAAGTACACAATAAAACGTTTGTCCCATGACCTTGTACCAGATTCTCACTATAAACTCTTTATGTCTCTCTGCCTTTTGTTTTATCAGAGGATAATAATAATCGCTGTGTTATTATTATTCAACCTGGCCAGTCCCTTTTCTGTTCATTCTCGATCAGTGTTGACAAGAAGATAGATGAAAGAAGTTCTGTGTAGCCTCAGCCCATCCTTTGGTGTGATGTTATGACACAGACGAAAATAGATATGAACTAAGGTGTTTGTAGGTTAGGTGGGGGGGGGAATAAGAAGATAAAAATTAACCAAATAATTGGATAAAGTCCTCGTAGACAGATATAGAGTAGAGAGAGAGGATATATATATATATATATATATATATATATATAGAGAGAGAGAGAGAGAGAGAGAGGGAGGGGGGAAAAGAGAGAGGGGGAGAGACAGACAGACAGAGATAGATAGTCAAAGAGACAATCAAAAAGATATAGTACTAGAGACAAATTCTGATAGATAGAGAGAATAAATGATGGGTTGCTAGATGTAGACCGCTAGATGTAGACAGAGATCATAGGAGAGAGAGAGAGAGAGAGAGAGAGAGAGAGAGGGGGGGGAGAGAGAATAGACAAAGAAGAAAGTCTCAAAAGGGAACAATGGAATTGAAAAGAAAGAAAGAAAGATAGACAGAAAGAAAAGAAAAAGGGAGGAAGAAGAAAATTCCAAAAGGGAACGAAGAAATTGAGGAGAATAAATAAATGAATAAATAAAGAAAGAAAGAATAGAAAAAAGAAAGCATACAAAAAGAAGAAAGAATAACGTTTCAATAAAGGAAAAGATAAAATTGAGGAGGAAGAAAGAAAGAAATGAAAAAGTTAGAAAAAAGAATGTTTCAAAAGAGGACGAAGAAATTGCAGAGAAATAAATAAATAAAGAATAGAAAAGAAAGAGAAATAGAAAGAAAGAAAGAAAGAAAGAAAAAAAGAATAGAAGAAAATTTCAAAAATGGAACAAAGAAATTGAGGAGAAAGAAAGAAAGAAAGAAAAAGAGAATAAAGAAAGTTTTAAAAGGGAATGATGAAATTCAGAAGAAAGAAAGAAAGGAAAAAAGAAAGTTTCATTGGGTAAGATGTTTCTCTTTCTTGCATATTCTACATTATTAAACAAAGAAAGAATAGAAAAGAAAGAGAAATAGAAAGAAAGAAAGAAAAAAATAATTTAAGAAGAAGAAAATTTCAAAAAAGGAACGAAGAAATTTAGGAGAAAGAAGAGAAAGAAAGAAGAGAAAGTTTCATTGGGTAAGATGTTTCTCTTTCTTGAATATTCTACCTTATTCGAGTTGTCTACACTCTTCTTATTGGTGTATAATTTCCTATGTCTGTCTGTTAACTTGTCTGTCTGTATATATAACTTCATTCATCATCTCATTAAAAACAAAAACAAACAAAAAAAGTACAACCAAAAAAAATTAAAAAACTACGAAAACAAAGAAGAAAAAAATAACTACGAGAAAACCATTTCTACAAACGTCTTCAGTCTATTTGTTTATTTTTTGTTGTTGCTAAACCTCCACTCCTTGGAGATTCTCTGTAGACCAAATGCAACCACCCTTACCTTACCTTAAACTTCCCCACCTCACCCAGCCTGCACCTACCCACCAAAAAATAAGATATCTGCCACACTTGTTGTCTCTTCTTCTTCCATCATTATTATTATTTTCTTTTTTTGGAAGTTATTTTTTTTCTTTAGCTTTTCTTCTCTCCACTCCCTGAAGAGTTCAGCTTACTGTTCTTCCTGTCAGGCGGTAGAAAAACAGATGCTTTTTTCGCAAATCTCTCTTGAGAAAAAACAAGAATTCTTCTTGTTCCGTCATTAATTTTTATCTTTTCAGCAAGATCCACTTACAGAATATAAGCAAATGTAATATACTTTTTCTTTCTTTTCCCTTTCTTCCAATCTCCATCCCTAACAATAAAAGATGCCCACCTGATAACCCTAGCAAACTTTGCAATTAATACTTGGCTAATTTGTAAAGATATCATCTTTAAAGAAGTATGTTTAGTTCGTTTACATAATAACAGACATGTGTTCAATACAATAGGGCATCCGATCATGGTGTAAGGGTTACCAAGATAGTCTTGCAGATACTTTATAACTGAATACCAAGTGAGGATTAAAATAAAACGAAAACAAAATTAGAATTTAAAAAAAAAAAAAACTCCCATGGGCCTTCACCGGAAGAACCCTCTACGCATGGGCGACAAAAAAAAAACTGTCCCCCGAACCCCAAAAGAATATCTCGGCCATTCGAGTCGAGACCTTAACTGAGTCTAGTCGCTTCTACTAGCCATGGAGATATTCCCTTGCTACAGGCGATTATGACCCGGTCAATAAAGCCTAAGTCATTAAACTACCTTAAAAAGGCATTAAACTGCCTTTGTCTCTTTATTTTTCGTTCCTTAAATTTCCTCTTTTCAGCGCGATCACCAAATGAGATGGGGTAGCAAAAACAAGAACAGCTACATTAATCCTTTAAAACACCCAGAACATCTTCCTACCCCCATAGGTTGAACACTTTGGAGGGGATTTTGATGACGACCGACAAGTAAGCTTAAAGAAGCAACGTACTCCTATAAAAAGGATGGAGCACTCTCTGTTGGTCTTTACATATATACAGATGTGTGTATTTATCAGTAAAAATCCCACTTCCAATTTGTAGGGTCACATTAAACCCGTGCTAAACAGATTAGTTATCAAGAGCGTCACATCATGGTGTAATAGTTAGCCAGCTAGTCTCACAGATCCATTACTACTGGATCGTGAGTTTGACCCTCGATGGATGCCCCATATTTGCAACCTTGTGTCACACCGTACTCATGGTGAACGGGTCAGGTAAAGATCTGCTAGTCTTGCAGACCCATTACTACTGAATAACGAGTTCGATTCTCGTTGGATGCTCCATACGTGCGAGCTTGTGTTACATTCTACTAGTGGCAAACATGTTGGGTATAAAGGGCGTCCTATCATGGTGTAATGGTTAGCAAGCTATTCGTACATATCTATTACTACTGAACAGTGATGTGTCATATTCTACCGATGATGAACAGGTTGGGTGAAGACCTGTGCATCTCATTGTGGTGCAATGGTTAGCCAGATAATCTTGCGGATCCATTATTACTGAATAGACAGTTATGTTCTGTGGACTCCTATGCATGGACACACCAGTGTGGGCCGGACATCAAAATATTCATCAGCTCTATACGGACACTGGATGCTGTCTAAAGGACTTACCAAGAGCATTGACACAGATGATTTGGACGTGCTTTCAGATAAACAAATTGTCAGTTTACATAACTTCAGATACCATTCATAGAACTGGTTTTCAGCTAGTGAAAATATGTTTTACTCAGAACTGCTGGAGAAGTAAATACGAACTCATAAGGTATTATTCTATGGACTCCTAGGTATGGACACACCAATGTTAATCGGCCAGAAAAAAACTTGTATTCATCAGCGCTGTGGGAATACCAAGAGCTATGACCCAAATCTGGACGTTTTCGGATATGCTTTCGCATAAACAAATGGTTGCTTTATATAACTTTAAATGCCATTCATAGGGCGGGGTTTCTGCTAGTGATATTTGACTCAGTTTGAAGTGGGGAAGAAATAAAGGATTGGCTATGGTGGATTAGAATGGTAGCAGTTGGGATTGAAGAACGCGCTGGCTTTAAAAGAAAAACAAGAAGAAAAAAATCGATGTTTAGAAGACATGGGAGCTTTGAACACGGGGGAAGGGTAAAACGTAAAAGATTGGTATAAGTTATGTTCTATGGACTTCCACACAAGGACACACCAGTGTTGATCGGACAACAAAAACTTAACTCTCTGTGGACACCGGATGCTGTCCAAAGGACTTACGAAGGACGATGGCTCAGAAGATTGGGTCATGATTTCAGATAAACAAATGGTTACTTTATATAACTTAAAATACTCTTCCTAGGGCGGGTTTTCTGCTAGTGAAAAAGAGATCTTTGACTCAGTTTGAAGTTAAGGATTGGCTAAAATGGATTAGAATGGCAGCAGTTGGGATTGAAGAACGCACTGACTTTAAAAGAAAAACAAGAAGAAAAAAGTCGATGATTAGAAGAGAGAGGAAGCTTTGAGCATGGGGAAGGGAAAACGATTGGTAGAAATGAAAAAAAAAAAAAAAAAAAAAAAAGAAGGAGCGAAATGACTTGCCGCTGCTGCTGCAAGAAAGAAAAATGAAGAACAAAAGAGGAAATTGCATCTCACAACAATTCCTCTGTCCAATGAGGGCGGGTGGGGTGGGATTAGAGGCGTGAGGGCTGGAGGCATAGTGGTTGGGCAAAAGAGTTTCCAAAAATATGAAGCAATTCCCGATCCCAGAAAAAAAAATGATGAAAGAAGGGAAAACGACAAAGAGGAAATTGAACTCGATGACCTCAAATGAAAGAGAGAGAGAAAAAAAGAATGAGTGAATGAAAAATTACGAAAGAAAAAGTAGAATAAATGTAGAAAATAGGGAGGGTGGTTATCAGGGAAATTGGAGGGAAGAAATGAATGAGTGGGGGGAAAAGAGAAGAAAAAAAAGAAAACAGAAAGAAAAACAAATGATAGATAATAAAAATCAAATCTAGATGAAAAAAAAAGTGGATGGATGAGTGAATGGAGAAAGAAAGAAAACAAAGAAGAACAAAAATGAAGGAAGAACGAGAAAAGAAAAGGAGAAAGAAAGAAAAAGAAAGAAAGAAAAAAGAAAGTAAAAACGAAAGAGAGAAAGAAAAAGAAAAAGAAAGAAAAACAGACAGAAAGAAAGAAGAAAGAAAAAAGAAAGAAAGAAAAAAGAAAGAAAGAAAGAAAGAAAAAAAAGAAAGAACGGATCAGTCTTTTCATATCTGTCTACCACAATTTTTTCATAACTTTCAGCCTGTTCTCTCTCTCTCTCTCATATATATAATATATATATATATATATATATATTGGGGAGAATAAGTGCTTAATTGGAGTCGTACCTAATTTTGAAAATTAATTAATTAATAATGAATTAGGCGGAACGCCTATTAAATGTATGGCCAAACAAATCGAGAAAACCGGCAGTCCGGTTTCAAAATCACGCACAGGGAGGTCTTCCGATCTATAGCTCTGCTGATGAGGCCTAATAGGCCGAAATGTACATACAGAGATTGATTTTTCTCGATTTGTTTGGCCATACATTTAAATAGGCATTCCCGCCTAATTCATTATAATTAATTAATTTTCAAAATTAGGTACGACTCCAATTAAGCACTTATTCTCCCAAAAATTGTCGGCAAAAAGCCATTCCAAACACACCGTGTTTACAACTTATCATATATATATATATATATATATATATATATAGTTGAGCCCTCTCTGGAGAAAAGATTTTCCAATCCAGCATGGAAACCACACACAGCAGAGACTGAAAAGATCCTAAGCGTCTCATCCTGATGATAAGCACCTACAGTTCCCAAAAGAATAGATAATAGATAAATTTAAATGAAGTGGGCTTAATAAAGAAGAAATCTTCCGATTGAAAGAAACAAAGAAAATAATCTCCAATCCTAAAGAGTTCTTAATTGAACTCTTCTGGATTGGAGATGTTCGACTTAATAGAAATTAACTTTCGAGAATAAAGACAATTGAATGCATGTATCGGGGTAGGGGGATTAAATGTAAGATAAGTTGTTTGTGAGAAAGAATAATGTGTTAATTCTATTTTAAAATAAGAGAGTAAGAAACAATTAGAATGTTAGTGGAGAGAAGAGAGAGAGAGAGAGAGAGAGAGAGAGAGAGAGAGAGAGGGGGTGAGATACGGGGAAGATGGAGAAGTAGAAATACTTAAGAGAAAAGATAAAGAGAGAAGGAGGATGATGGAAATGATGAGAGAAATAATAATAATAATAATAATAATAATAATAATAATAATAATAATAAGAAGAAGAAGAAGAAGAAGAAGAAGAAGAAGAATGTCATGGGGGATTAAAAAAAATAATGAGAAAGATAAGAAAGTGTGGTAGAAAGAAGGAGAGAGAGAGGGAGAGAGAGGAGGAGAGATGGATTTGTAGAAAGACTTAAGGCAAAATATATAGAGAGAAGGAGGATGATGGAAATGATGAGAAGAAGAAGAAGAAGAAGAAGAAGATGAAGAAGTTATGAGGGAGTAAGAAAAATAATGATGAGAAAGATACTAAGAAAGTGTGGTAGAAAAAAGAAGAGAGAGAGGGGGAGATGGAGAGGGGGTAGAAAGAGTTAAAGGAAAGAAGCAGGGCAATGAAAATCACATGGAAGGAAGAGGTAGAAGAAAAGGAAGCGCAAGAAAAATGAGGTGATTCGAAGGATAATAAGAAAGAAGAGGGACAGGGAAGTAGAAAGAGTTAAGGGAGAGGATACAGAGAAGGAGGGAGAAGAAAACATTGAGTAAGGAAGAAGGAGAAAAAGAAAAGGAAGTTATGAGGAAAATCAGAAGAAATTAAAAAAAAAAGAGATAATAGAAACAACGAAGAAAAAGAAAAAGAGGAAAGAAAAGAAAGCGAAACGAAAAAACGAAATTAAAGATGAATAAAGATACAGGACTGAATGAAAGCTAAGATCGGATAAAATATTGAAATGAAAGAAGAAAGGAAGAAAGAAGGAAAAAGGAAAAAAGAATATAAAAAGAAAGAATGAAAAAGAACAAATGAAAAATAAAAAAAAAGCAAGACAATAAAAGAGAGGGCGAATGAAAATGTGTGTGTGTGAGAGAGAGAGAGAGAGAGAGAGAGAGAGAGAGAGAGAGAGAGAGAGAGAGAGAGAGAGAGAGATGGGAAGAAAATAAAGAAATAAAACATGAATTTGTGAAAGAAAGAAGAAATAAAAGAACTCAGAGAGAGAGAGAGAGAGAGAGAGAGAGGGGGGAGAAAAAATCATCTAAAAAGCTATAAAACAAAATGAAAGATAAAGATAGAATAATGATTTTTTTTTACAAAAACGAAACAACAGAAGCGAAAATTATTTTGGAAAAAAAAATATTCGCATGAAGAGATAAAATCAGTCGGAAGAAAGAACGTGTTGCAAGTGAAGACACAATTGGGAGAAGGAAAATATCAGAAATGAACAAAAGTCCAAAAATATACAATTGTCAAAAAACAAAATCACAAAAAACAAAAAAATATATACACAAAGAACAGAGCAAATTAAAAAGTACTATCATCCCTACCTCATCTTAAAAAAAAACACAAAAAAAAAAAAAAAATTAACAAAAGTCCACAAATACATAATTGTTAAAGAACCAGAAAACAAAAGCACAAAAAAAGAAAAAATATACACAAAGAACAAGCCAAATTAAAAAAAGTACTATCATCCCTACCCGATCTTCAAAAAACAAAGAAAACACTCAAAGACTAAGAGAAATTGGTACAAGAAAGAAAGAACAATGGTAAAATATATTAGGAAGAGAGAACAAAAGATGGAATCATTAAAAAAGAATACTCGAGTTCCTTGGAATTGGTAACTTTGCGTTTCTAAAAGAAGCCAATTGTCTCACTTAAAAGGTGAGTGGAAGATCCTAACACATTTATCAGAATACAGTCCACCTGCTTCCAACTTTCTATCAGCTGTCTGTTATATATTCGTATTTATGAAAATGATTCGTACGTTTGTCAGGCTCAAATGAATCTATATTGCAATCTTTTCTCTTTCATTAACTAGTTGTGTCTCCCAGCCTTTACCTACCTACCTACCTACCTACCTATTGAAAACCGTTCATGTCTGTCTCTCCATATATGAATCATTCTTGGTCTTTTCTTTGTTCCTTTGTGATCCGCCCCCAAAGGATAATGACGGTTGCTCAAAAGGAAAGAGCATATGGATGAATGGGTTTATGCGAGCAAGAGGTTGCACAGATACACCAACCCACTCACATACCCTCAACATTTGCATCAGGATCTTGTGGCAAAGTGTGGTCCAATACAGCTTGTGATGTATCACTGGCCTTGAATGGCCACACTAAACTATATTGCAAGGGATGGCTTTCTTATGCCTTCATGTCACATGAATTCTGACCATTTGACAGGACTTATCCTGCCAAGTTCTGTCATCAGGCTGGTTGCTTGCTTGGTTGGATTTTATGGGATGCCAAATCTTCTTGGGTTATTTAATTCCGAAATAATTCTGTTTGATTCGTTCTTGATGGGTACTCAATTTTCTATTTAAACTCAATTTTTTAAACACATTTTTGAACTCATTTTTTCTATGTAACCCATAGATGGAACCCTAACAGGTACAATCAATCCGGGTCATAGTGGACTTGGGAGTAATGGTGATACCGACAATAGGCCACTGTCGACATTACAATGATCATGTCGGGTTTATAGATTTGTGTACCTTAGTATTCGTATATCCCTCGTTAAAAGGTATTAAAAAATAATGTAATATTGAAAGTTGGTGTGAAAATCAACATGATGTCTCGGATGTAAGTTTTGAACTTCGGAAAAGATTTAAAAAAAAACATATTGAAGAAAAAGTTGTAAATCTGAACTTTATGGGAAATAATGAAAAACAAAATAAAATTTAAAAAAAGCAAAAATAAAAACATAAAAAATGTTTTTCTGAAAAATAAAAATGTTCATCTCAAAAAGCTTTCAGGATGAATTTTGTTTTATTTTTGTTTTATTTTTATTTTATTTTTTATTTTTTTAGTTTAAGCTGTTCTCCAGTATTTTTCACAGTCTTATCAGGTTTTTTTTCTTTCTTTCGTTGGACTCTCTGTGATTTCCTGTATGCATTTATAGATGCACTGCGCGTATAATAGTTTTTTTTCTTCTGTTTTAATCTGTGTATACATATACATGTGCATCTGTAAATGCATCAGTGTAAATGAGAGGCAACTGCGTATCTGCTAAACATAGTCCATATTTGCTGTCTATATGGGTGTGTTGGAGGCGCACGGTTAGAGTCATAGGAAACGGACTCGTCGAACCAAGTTCAAATCCTTGAAGGTTGTTTGCTTTTCACACTGTGCTAATATCCTTGTGAAAGGAATGAATACAACAATTATCACTCCAGCTATTGGTAAATAGTAGGGAAGACTGGGCTCTTTTAACTTGGTTAGGCAACCAGTCTTGGAGAAGGAAAAATCATTCAAACCTGTTATACTCTGCTTAACAAATTGACATTGTATCGCATCCTGCTGGTGCGGAGAAGTTAGTAAATAATTATATGTGTACATATATATATATATATATATATATATATATATATATATATATAATATAAATATATATAAAAGGTGTGTACACTGCTTTCTTAGCTCAGACTGCCAATTCCTTCAGAGTTCACACGGTAATGAGTTTGCATATATATATATATATTAATAATAAAGATTGTCTATATTTCTGTCTGTAACAAAAACTACGTCATAGTTCTACGTCACAGCTTACGTCCCAATATTCTTATGCTATATACACCCAAAATTTGAGTAAGCAATTTTAAAAATTGATTTTTACTCTCGTCCTTTTTTTTTTTACAGTAACAAGAAGTTAGCTAAAAAGTTGACAAATAAATAAATACCTACGATTTTGTGGAAAATTGATGTGGAAAATATTCAAAATAATTGTTTGATTATTATATGCACACAACATCTTATTTGAGAGGGATAGGGTTCAGTTTTCATTTCAAATTGTTTTATTTTATTTTTTTACTCCTTTAATAAATTTGATGATTTTGCTTACTTATGATACAAGCCCTCTGACATTGAATTTTTAAATCCCACCCTCTCAGGCAAAGTCTTTCAAAAATTACTTTTTACGACGCCCGGAAGGTGTTCTCTGTTGCTAGTATATATATATATATATATATATATATATATATATATATATTGATAATATAGAGTGTTTGTTTCGAATATCACAAATACAAGAGACTGTCAGTAACCCAACACTATTGAATTCAAGCCCAGGCTATCCTGACTTGTGTGTGTGTGTGTGTGTGTGTGTGTGTGAATGTCTACTAAAATATTATCAATTCAATCAAAGATTGAAAAAGACACAAACAAATATTGAAATCTCTAAGCAATAAAAAAAAAACCCACAAAAAAACACAAAAACAAATAAAACTAGAAAATGATGGTCAGAAAGAAGAAAAAAAAAAGGAAAGAAAGAAAGAATGAAAGGGAGGAATTTAAACAAGAAAGAAAGAAAGAAAGAAAGAAAGACAAAATTTATGCAAATTTGCTTTTCAGTAGAAAAGAATTAGCAAGACAGATGGTAACATGAGTTTTTAAAAACAATTTCCATTCCGCACCCTCCAGCCCCCCGTCCACTCCCCCCTCAACCACTTCTTCTACCATTTGAGGAAACCAGAGTAAAAAAATAAATAAATACATAAATACATAAATAAAAACACAAAATAGTGACTGAAGAAATAAGTTCTTTTAAATTCAACATAAAACTAAGTCAATAATTACTTCTCAGTATTTCAGCAAAACTTTCAAATAAATCCTTGCTGCTCTAATGTCTTGCCATCGGTAATGTAAAAAGACTTCCGCCCTGTCAGCTGGGGCTGTAGAATACATCGACTGCACCTCTGTAGTGCGGTAAGACCCCCCTTCCCAATGAGGCCACCTGGTGGCTATAAGTGGCAACCCATGATGCTTAATGACTGGTGGCTGAGCAGTCCATGACTTGCAACATATCCCTTTGGTCCTTACTTAGGCTAGATAAGATGAGATAGAAGGTCAATTTCTTCAACAGAGTTTAACAAGTTTGAATTCAGAGTTTTCCTTCTCCTACACAAGTTGCTATACCAAGGTAAAAAAAAAAAGCCCAGTCTGTCCAACTATTTACCCATAGCTGAAGAGAGAATAATTGGATCCATAGTTCGGCAGCAAAGAGTTAAAACAAATGAACTCTGTTTTATCTGAGTTCATGTAGATAGAGACCAATGTCACTTGCTGCCTGTTTCAGGCATGAATAAACTAGATGAAAATTAAACCATTTGGTATTTAATAATCACTTAGGATTAAAAAAAAAATCTATCGACCAGGTTCTCTTCAAGTTCAAATGTAGCACGTTTGAGATTTGAAAAAAAAAAAAAAGAATATAAAATTAAATTCGACTAAAACTTTAATCACTACGTCGTCTTTTAATCTGTCTTTTTTGTAGAGGAAAATAAAAACCAATTTTTTTTTCTAATTTTAATTTCTGGATTTGATTAGAACTAATTCCGGTAATATGATCCAACAAAACATTCTCCGTCCTTCACGTCGTGTGTATCTGACCTTTTGCTTCTCGTACGAATCAGCCAAGTGGATGCACTTTTGCAGCATCAACAGCAGCAACTAATTACCAGTTCCATGTCAATTTTGCTGCACGGTGTTTGTTCCTTTTTTTTGGATTTACTTGCATATCGATCGACTGACAGGTTGATAAAATGATTGATTTTTCTATTTTCTGGGGGTTTTTTGCGTTTTTTTTCTTTTTTTTTTTTTTTTTTACTCGTTTTTTTTTATTAATTAAATCTGTGGTTGTATTGATATTGTACGTATTTCTATTTGTGCATGTGTGCTTGTAGGTGTCAGAGAGAAAGAGAGGGAGAAGCGAGGGAGAGGGGAGGGAGAGAGATAGAGAGAGGGAGATGGGGGAGAAGGGTGAAGGGGAGAGAAAAAGAGAGTGGGAGAAGCAGAGAGAGGGGAGGGAGAGAAATAGAGAACCAGAGAGAGGGAAAGGGAGAGAGAAATATAGAGGGAGGGAAAGAGAGAGAGAGGGGACAGAGGGAAAGAAGAAGAGAGAGGGACAGAGAAGGAAAGAGAGAGAACGATAGAGGGAAAGAAGAACGATAGAGGGGAGAGAAGGAAAGATAGAGGGGGGAGATAGCGAGAAAGAGAGTGAGAGAGAAAGAGAGAGTGAGTGAGTAAGGGGGAAATTGAGGTAGTTTGAGATGGGGAGAGAGATAGAGAGAGAGAGAGAGAGGGGGGAAGAGATTAAGAGAGAAGGAGGAGAGAGAGATAGAAAGAGAGAGAAAGTGTGTGTGAGTGAGAGAGAGAAAGAGAGAGAGAGAGAGAGAGAGAGAGAGAGAGAGAGAGAGGGTGGAGAGAACTGACACATAGAGGATTGCTTCAGTCCTCCGGCATGCACAACTGCAAATGTAATTATGCAGAAAGTGTAAAAAAGTTGCATCAGATTATGACTTTATGTACATTGGTATATATGTTGTTGACAACCATATATATATATATATATATATATATATATATATGCATACACATATATATAACGCATACACAATTTCCTCATTTCAATTAGTATCTCAACTTGCTGATACAAATTGTAAATGTAGGCTAAGTCATGAAGACTATATAAATCAATAGGTTTATACAGAAAAGTTATGGATCCAACTATTCTCCCTCTAGCTATGGGTAAATTAGTTGGCCAGACTGGGCTCTTTAACATTAGTATGGCAACTAGTATAAGAGAAGGAAAATGAATTCAGATCTGTTAAACTCCACTTAATAACTGACCGTGTCATATCCTACTCACGTGGAGGAGTCAGGTAAACACACACACAACACAACTCATATATATGTACATTATATATATATATATATATATATATATATATGAGGATATAAGAGTTGGAGTAAATCCAACAGAATATGGTAAATAATAAGGGAAAAGTGGACAAAAAGAGCAAAACTCAAACAAGTGGATGTAGGAGATATATTTCGTCCTGCATTAAACAGGACTTCATCAGTCATTTATTGTTGAAGTTATTTTAAAGTCATTTATTGACAGTAAATATCTGATGAAGTCCTGCTCAATGCAGGAGGAAATATATCTCCTACACCCACTTGTTTGAGTTTTGCTCTTTTTGTCTCCTTTTTCCTTTATTCTTTACCATATATATATATATGTGTGTGTATATATATATATATTGTAGATAATATATATGCTCTATTTCTAAGCAGATAGTGCTCAATATCATTGATAGGGCGTTTTACATGGAGGAGTCAGGCAAATACAAACCCACACATACACATATATAAACTACCTACAAATATATATATATATATATATATATATATATATATATATATATATATTATATTGTAGGTAGTTTATATTTGAGTTAATGTTGAATGGACATAAAGTCAACACCTGGTTACTGACACGTTCCCTCCTATGTGATCTTCAGACCAAATCTTTAAACTGAAGTTAGCATAGGTGAGAAACTATTACAATAATAATAATAACAATACTACTGCTACTACAAATAATAATAATAAAAATGATAATTATAATACATTAAAATAAATAAATAAATAAAAACACTAGTATAAATAGAACACCAGTATAAATGGAACAATCCAATGTTGTATTGCTTTTACATTTCCACCTGATGATGGACAATGAAGGAGCAGAAAGTACTTGGGAACAGAAAATGTAATGCCAAATACATTAGCCAATTCCAGCCTGTTATTATATCATCTATTCAGCAACTAGAAAGGATTATAAACAACATTTACAGACACAAATTATGTGGACAGTTCTACCAAATATATATATTTATTTGGTAGGAAGTGCGTGGTGAAATGATTAAAGTCATTGGAAATGGACTCGTCACCCCAAGTTAAAATCCTGGACATGGTAATTGCATTTCAATTAGTGCTAATACCCTTGGGAAAGATATGAATTCTACTCTCCCTCCAGCTATGGGTAAATAGTGGGGCAGACTGGGCTCTTTAACCTTGGTTAGGAAAACTGAATTCATACTCCGCTTAAGAAATTGACCTTGTGTCACATACTGCTCGTGCGGAGGGGTTGATATATATATATATATAATGTGTGTGTGTGTGTGTGTGGTGTGTGTGTGTGTGTGTGTGTGTGTGGAAATAAATTTATAACAGGTCATTGACCGATATTTAAGCCTTTTCTTTAATACATGCACACACATATATATATATATATATATATATATATATATATATATATATATATATAACCCACTAAATGCTTCCATTTAAATTGTACTTAATCCAGACATAACATTGGAGAAATTGAAACTATAATTAACATTTCAAAATAAATGAGTTAATTTTTTTTCTGCTTTAAAGTTTATTGAATTGATTAACATAAAAAAAGAAACTGAAAAAAAAAAGAAACTTGTTTAAAGAAATAAGGTCAGTGTTTCATTGATTATTAAATGAATCAACAAAACAATCGCTGACTTAAATAACACAAAATAGTAAACAGGTTTTTATGGGCACTTTATATAGTGTAGTGGTTAGCAAGCTGCATCACTAAACCATTGTTAGTGGGTTCAATTCTAATTAGATGCACTGTACTTGAGGCGGTTATTTCCTATAAGTCTAACATGATAAAAGGGGAACCACGCTTGACTGATAAATTATTTATTTATTTATTGATCTACTAGGAAAAAAGAAGATGGGGTTAGGGTTACGGTTAGGGCTTAGGTTTAGGGTTAGGGTTTGGTTTAGGGTGAGTTAAATGGGAAAAGAAATAATTTATCAATCAAGATCATGTTAGACTTATAGGAAATAACCCTGGAGGCCTTATGCTATAACTAAGCAATGTTTCGTAAATACTCACAAAACAGTTCAATAACAAAATAAGATTTAGAATGAATAATTAAACATACTGTCTTGTCAGTGAGTCTTAGAATAGGCTTATTGTATCGCCTGCAAAGGATGTGTTGTGAGTATGAAACTAAATTACATATAAACTACTGATAATGAGTCTTCAGTTCTGGAAATCTGGTGAGTGAGGAGTAACCTTTAATTGTCATTACTCCCAGTTTCACTGTGACCCAGATTGGCAATATTGTTAGGGTCCCATCTATTGGTCAAATAGATCTGTTTAAAAATCATGTGTATTCAATTGGTTGTAAATTTAGATGAGTTACTATTTAAGCAACAGCAGGTACTGTAAGCAATCAGATATCCCAAATGACTTGATTCAGCATTGAATGACCCCAAAAGAGTTGATATGCCATAAAACAAAACCAATCCAATCCTAGACAGGTTGACATTTCATTCAAATCAATCTTAATCTTTTTAACTCTTAACATCCTGTTGAGAATTTTCTAAGCCCAGAGCATTCCTAGAAGGATATACAAAAAAATGGCTAAAAATGACTTTTGCATCTAAAGTTACCTGTTATTTCCTTTAAATCAAAGACTTCTAAATATGTTTAATATTACATTTAAACAAATCGTTTGGAGTGGATTAGGAAAATGAATGAGACTTCCAGCCAGAAACAGAGGGAGTTATAACTGAAAATTACTCTTCAATCACACCTTTCTTTCATTGCTAAATTATCCTAATTTAACTATTTTGTTAAAACAGGAAAGTAAAGAATATAAAGAATGAAATTAATATTACATTTAAACAAAGGCTATCATTTGGGGTGGATTAGGAAAACAAATGAGACTTACGGCTGGGTGGAATGAGGTGGTATAAGACTTTAAGAGTTAATAAACTGTTTTCTTTTGGGAAATGTTTTTTTTATAAATCAAAATAGACAATTACTGAACTCCATTATGGCTGTATTTGTCAAGTTATATTGCAGATTACTCAGTTTGGGAAGAAGCAGTTGTTTTAGTGATACAATTTAAGTTGAACCCATGCACAAACAAACAAACCGACAGACAGAACATATTTATTTGTGTAGGTATGTGTATGTTTTTCTTATCTATAAATAAAGAGTGTTTAATATCGGTGATAGAGCATATGTAGATTTAAGTTATCATAGTGTAGACACAGAATCAGGTTCCTACCGATATGATCTGAGCATATATACATTAGTCAGACACGCACACAATTTATTATATATATATATATATATATATATATATATATTAAGTTAAACCTAATGAGTCAGATATTTTCGCTTAGTAGCTCTTTAGGGCAAAGATTTGACTGAGTCAGATCTTTGCCCTGATGAGCTACTAAGCGAAACTGTTAGTAGGTATATCTGACTCATTAGGTTTAACTTTATTATTTGCTCTACTTAAGTATTGAGCACTCCTTATTTTTTAGCTTTAGGAAATCCTGGTGGTTTATATATATTTTTTTTTCATATATGTATAATTTTTTTCTTCCTTTTGGCCAAGTATTATAGTATCAACCGATTATTTTCGATTCATACAATATCTTGGTCTTTACTTAAAAATTATTTTTTTTCCCATGTGATGTTTGGTAGTATTTGCCTTTTTTTTTTTTTTACTGCAAGAGTTTTACCAACAAGTTTGGTTATATATATATATATATATATATATATATATATATATATATATAATTTTCATATAAGAGAAAAACTTATAAAACAAGTAATTTGGCTATTATGAATCAATTTATTTCAACTGGCTTCTTTTTAAAAGAAGCCAGCATCTTCAGATAGCCAAACTCACATAAGTATTGCTCTGTATGAACTGATATAATTGGTATGGGTATGAATATATATATATATATATATATATATATATATATGAAAATGAATTAGTTAATAATTAATGAATTTAGGCAGGCATATATTTTCACATGTAAGGCTAAACAAATCGAGAAAATGTCAATCCTTGTATGTACATTTCCTAAATTCATTAATTATTAACTAATTAATTTTCAAAATTAGGTATGACTTCAATTAAGCACATATCCTCAAATATATATATATATATATTGTGTGTGTGTGTGTGTGTGTGTGTATGACTCGGTCTGAAGATTTGTATGTGAATTTTGTTTAGAAATTTAAAAAAATGGTTTCCTTTCCTATGAGACGTTGTGGATGAGAGTAATTTATGAGAATGAAAAATTCACTCACACCCACATTTACATTTTGTATGTCTGTGCATTTTATATGCCCACACACACACACACATTATATATATATATAATATATATATATTTCCTGAATCTGTGCCAGATTTTCACCTTTAAAATAAATTTCAAATCGGAAATTATTGACCTCGATGACTTGTACAATGCAATGGACTTGTGGAGAATAGTAACCCACCTGCAGTTGAATTAACAAAACATAAATCCATGCACACAAAAATATAAACTCCCACCTACTCACAATACATACACAATACCATATATATATATATATATATATATATATATTTTAGGGGGGGAGAATATGTGCTTAATTGAAGTAGTACCTAATTTTGAAAATTAATTAATAATTAATTAATTAGGCGGATATTTATTTGTTAATTAATTTTCAAAAATATGGTACGACTTCAATTAAGCACATATTCTCCCAAAAATTGTTGGCAAAAAGCCATATCCAAACACATCGTGTTTACATACTCATCATATATATATATATATAGAGAGATGTGAGGTATCCAAAACTTGGTAGTAAGGGATGATTCTATATGTGATTTCTAAGATACACTGTATTATTATTGCATGATCCAGTATGTATAAATACAGTGCATCTTTAAATCACTAAAGAGAGCTCAATGTATGATAAACTTTTTAGCTTATATACAGAGCAATATTTATCTTTGAAAGGAAGGAAAAACTCAACACCGTAATTCCATAATAAATTTATTTCAACCAAAATTGGGGCCTATGTAAATCTAAGTTCATTTAATATAGCTCCCCAAAATCCAGTCTCATCAGATGGAAGATCAGGTTAACCTGATACACACACACACACACACACACACACACACACACACACACACACACACACACACACACAAACACAAGTCAATTATTGAAAGCGACTTGTGCAACCAATGACAACAAATAGACAAAAACAGACCAGACTAAACAGATACATTTCTGAGATTACCAGCATCCTTACTGCCACAGAGAGAGAGGGGGGTAGAGGAAGAGAATAAGAGGGTGAGAGAGAGAGAGAGGGGGAGAAGTAGAGATGGATTTAGATATGGAGAGAGAAAGAATGAGAGAGAGGGGAGAGAGAGCGAGAGAGAGGTAGAAGAAGAGAGAGAGAGAGGGGGAATGAGGGAGAGAGAGAGAGAGAAAGAATGAGAGAAAGGGAAGAGAGAGAGAGAGGAATAAGAGAGATAGAGAGAGGAGAAATGAGAGAGGGAGAGAAAGAATGAGAGAAAGGGAAGAGAGAGAGAGGATGAGGGAGAGAGTGTGTGTGCATGAGAGGGAGAGAAAGCGAGAAAGAGTGAAAGAGAGTGGGAGGGAGAAGAGAGATCTTCCAGACACCAAACTTCTTAGCAAACAAAACTCAGGGAATGAAGTGGCCCTTACCTCTTCCCACCATTGGTTTTGAAGATTGTTTTGAGCCACCAGTCTTTCACACTACTACCCCAACATGAAACTGACACAAACTTTGTTCTACACCTGACCCCACCACCACCACCACCGTCACCCCCCCCACACACACACCAAATCAGAAGGTATTACTCGAGATAAGCTAAAGACTTGACACTAAGCAGTAAGAGAGATAAGGTAAGTATTCAAACCAACTCCTCGACGTCTTTAGACAGTTTTGATATTAAAAATGTTTTTCTCTAGAAAAGAGCTTGTTTATAAGAAAACGAAAGAAAGAAAGAAAGAAAGAGAAGGAGAAAAAGTTGGGGTTGTGTGAGAGAGGAAAGAGAGAAGTGAAAAAAAGAGGGACAGAGTGTGAGAGAAAAAAGAGAAGGAAAAGAGAAGATTTGAGGGAAGAAAGAGAAGGAAGGAAAGATCTTATTTATAAAAAAGAAAGAAAGAAACAGGATAAAAACTTGGTGGGTGAGTGTAAAGAGAGTGGATGAGAAAGAAAAGAGACAGAGGATAAGAGAGAAAAGAAATTGAGAAAAAAGAGAGAGAATGACTAAAAAAGGTTACAAGAGAAAGAGAGGGAGAGAAAGATAGAATAGAGGAATGCGAGAGAAAAAAAAGAGAGAAAGAGAGAGAGGGAGGGGAGAGAGAATTTATGAGGAAAAAGAAGTTGAGAAAAAGAGAGAAATGTGAGAGAAAAGAAAAAAAGAGAGAGAATGTGAGAGAAAAGAAGTGTGAGAGAAAGAAGAGAGAGAGAATGTGAGAGAAAAGAAGTGAGAAAAAGAGAGAGAATGTGAGAATTGAGTTGAGAGAAAAGAAGTTGAGAAAAAAGAGAGAGAATGTGAGAGAAAGAAGTTGAGAAAAAAGAGAGAGAATGTGAGAGAAAAAAGTTGAGAAAAAGAGAGAGAATGTGAGAGAAAAGAAGTTGAGAAAAAGAGAGAGAATGTGAGAAAAAGAGAGAAAAAAGAGAGAATGTGAGAGAAAAGAAGTTGAGAAAAAGAGAGAGAATGAGAGACAAAAGAAGTTGAGGAAAAAGAGAGAGAATGTGGGAGAAAAGAAGTTGAGAAAAAAGAGAGAGAATGTGAGAGAAAATAAGTTGAGAAAAAAGAAAGAGAATATGAGAGAAAATAAGTTGAGAAAAAAGAGAGAGAATGTGGAAGAAAAGAAGTTGAGAAAAAAGAGAGAATGTGAGAGAAAGTGAGGGAAAAGTCAGGGAAAGAAAAGAGAGAGAATGTGAGAGAAGAAGAAGAAAGAAGGAAAAGAGAAGAAAGAGAGGTAAGAAAAAGAGTAAGAATACGAGAGATTAAAAGATTGTGAGAGAAAACAGAGAGGGAAAGAAAAAAGAAGGAATGTGAGAAGAGAGAGAGGGGTGGCAGAAAAGAAACAGAGTGTGTAAGAGAAAAGAAATTAAGAAAAGAGATGGAGAGAGACTGTGAGAGAAAAGAGAGAGAGGATAAAAACAGAATTGTTGAGATGGTTGGTTATTTTGTTAAATGGCACATCAAATCTTATGGGTTATTTTCTCATTTTTGTTTCATATCAATTGGAAATAACATTTTTTTAAGAAACGTCATACCATTGCTCTGATGATGGTTGATATATCTAATATATATATAAACTGAAATATTTGAACATAGGCAGAATTGTTTATTCATTTGTAGATAAATACATCCTCTGAATATTTTTTTGGGATATTTTCCTTATATTCAAATTGATAAATAGATAGATATTTACATTTAGCTTTTTTTTATTCATACCAGTTATTATGTCCTAAACGAACCTTAAATTTTTGCATAGCTCAGGGCCACGTTACACATTGTGATCACCCCAATAAAATAAAATTATTTTCTGCTTTAAATTCTTCATTTCTTTTTTCCTCTTTCTGATGGGAGTGGATTTCTTTATAAAGCTAAGTGACATTTTTTTGGCGTTTTGGGGGATTTTTTTTTTTTTAATTGGGTGTGGGTTGGGGGGTTCCTTGTAGTGAAATAATAAAAAAATTTAAAAAATCAAAACATAAAAATTTAAAAAAAATAGAAAATTTTCTTCTGAAATTCTTTGAGATCTTTCTTTTCATCTGATAATTTTTTATCACTTTATTTTTATTTTTTCATTTTTTTTTTTCTTTCGTGTTGTCATTTTTTTATTTTTAATTTAGCTGTTCCCCCCATGTAAAATTTAATTCATTTATTACTCTTTTTAAATTTTTTTTAGAAACATTTTCCTTTTTATACTTTCTTTCCAATCTTTCTACACAGCTTTGTGTCCTGTGTATAATGTTAAACTGTATCTAATGGTAAAGCTTCAATTTTGGAGCTCTGGGGAGAGTAGAGTAGCTTTTCATCTCCATTACTCCCAGGTCCACCCTGGCCTAGCGTTGTAGTTCTGGTTAGCTTTTGTTTTTAAACTAACTTTTTCTATTTACCCCATAGCTGGTATCAACCTATGGGTTAAATATTTTTTTAAATAGTTAGAAAAAATGTCTTTTAAAAAATTGAGTTTAAAAAAAAAATTTCAACACCCATTGATATATCTGATAAACTGAAACATTTGAACATAGCCAGAATTCTTTATTCATTCAGAGATAAACACGTTGTCTGAATATCTCATTTTTTAGTATTTTCCTTATAACTAAATTGATAGATAGATATAGATTTAGCGGTTATTTCTTATAAGTCTAACATAAACAAAGGGGAACCACTCTTGATTGATAAATCATTTATTTATTTATTTATTGATCTACTAGGAAAAATGAAGACGGTGTTAGGTTTAGTTTAATGGGAAAATAAGTAAATGATTTATCAGTCAAGAGTGGTTCCCCTTTGTTTATGTTAGACTTATAAGATATAACCGATTTAGCTTTCTTTATTTATACCAGTTATTATGTCCTAAATGAACTTTCAATAAAATAAAATGAATAATTCAAAATATTTTCAGCATCAAATAACCCAACAAGGGTTGACAAGCCATAAAATTCAATGAATCTATTTGGCTTTTCTTTCCTTCCTTTTTGAATCTCATTTTTATTTATCTTATTTATTCTTATTATTTTTTAATTTTTGTTTTTTCTTTATACCATTCCAAATTCCTTCTTCTCTCCTTCCTTCCTTTCATTCTTTATTTTGTTCTTCATCACATTCTTTACTCCTTCTTCCTCCTTCCTTCCTTTCTTTCATTTTCATTTTCCTTTCATTCTTTATTTTGTTCTTCATCATCTTCATCGTCTTCTTCTTCCTCCTTTCTTTCATTCTTTATTTGTCCTTCTTCACTCCTTCCTTTCATTATTTATTTTGTTCTTATTCTTCCTTCTTCTTCTTTTCCTTCTTTATTTTGTCCTTCTTTACTCCTTCCATCCTTCCTCCATTCACCCTTTCCAATTCTCATTCCAATAGACCCATGTTATATTTTCCGATCAATATCACCTGCCCCCACATGCCCCCCTTGTCTCTTCCCACTCCCATTCGAACAGAACACCAAAACTGATTACCATTATTTCCATAGCAACATCTATTTAAAGGACACTAAAAGGAATGTTAATACCTTCCCAACATTTCCAACTTTACATGTTAATTTTACATGTGGGGGTTGTGCAAGTTGAAAAAGAATAAGAAACAGTAAAATTCAATATGATTAAGACTGAGGAAGTGGTAGTAGCAGTCAGTAGGTGTTGGGGGTGGAGGGGGTGGTTGAAGAAGAGGATCATGGGAAGTCCCTTCCATAATGGAAAACAGAAGAAAGTCACCTTAGCAAGACAAAAAGATGTTTGTACTGTTATTTACCAAATGGTTGGTAATACTTTTTTTGGAAATTTTTTACTTTTTTGGAAATTTTTACTTTTATTTTTTGAGTCATTTTGTCTAACCAATTACTGTTTCATACATTACAGTTATTTCTTTTCTTGATTCTTTACAATTCTCCCCCTCCTCCCCATCTCTCTCTCTCTCTCTCTCTCTCTCTCTCTCAGTAGCATTTTGTTCTTCCTCCCTTCCTTTCATTATTTATCTATTCTATTTCTTTTTATTTCAACCTTACTATTTTCTGTCTTCTTTCTTTCTTTTCCTTCAGCTTTTTACTTCTATATTCCTCTTCATTCCTTATCATTATTATTAACAATTCTCTCTCTCTCTCTCTCTCTCTCTATCTATCTTCTCTCTCTCTC
>CM042154.1:85307422-85369922 GCA_023376005.1 Doryteuthis pealeii | reverse complement strand
TAATGATTAAATTTTTATACTGTGTTATATCCACAGATCCTGATAGTACAATATCAACATTAAAAGATAAGCATTCTACAATGAACTAATCAGGAAATTTCTCAGTGTATGCAAATTACATACAAATGAATAGTTAATTAGTACATATTATTTTAGTATATTTTAGTATATTTACTGAAATGATAGTCCAAATACATAACGATATTTCCATGTTTTACCATTTTTGTTTCTGTTGAAAATTAATTAGATAGCATTCAATTCTCTTTTTTTTCCAGACTGATTTTTGATTCAATGTGATAAACTGAAAATAAAATATAACTGCAATGATAAATATATAAAAAAAAAAAACAAGAAAATGAAAATAAATAGCTGAAAAAATTTGAAAACTTAAATCACACAAATATATATTTTGAGGAACCAACATGGAGTCCATGATCATTAATCATGAATTTCCATTGTGAAACAGTGAATGCTTTATCAATATGAGGCCATTTGTATGTGAATTTATTGGAGATTGTGAACCAGTCACAAAGTGGGGAGTCCACACTGTATATATAACCACATGCAATATATATATATATATATATATATATAAAGACCATCAGCTAACACTGATGTGAAAACTCAAAAGGAATAATAATAATAATAATAATAATAATAATAATAATAATAATAATAATAATAATAATAATAATAATAATAATGGAGGCGCGTGGGCTAGTTGTTAGAGTCGTGGAAAATGGACTCGTTGATTCGAGTTCAATTCCTAGACGAAGCTGTTGGCATTTCACATAGCGCTAATACCCTTGGGAAAGGTATGAATCCATATATTCTCCCTCCAGCTATGGGTTAAATAGTAGGGCATACTGGGCTCTTCAGCCTTGGGTAGGTAACCAGTCTAGGAGAGGGATAACTCTGAATTCAAAATTCCTGAGGTCGGTCATTGATTGGATTTGTGGCAACCCTTGATGCACCAATTCTTTCCTATCGACTGTGCCAAAAAGTGTGGATGGTCCAACACAAGCCTTCACCACTATAAACAAATCACTGTGTGGATGTTCATTGTATGAACACTCATAAGTCGAAATGGATGGAGATCCATCATCATATTATAAAATATTCATGCTATATTTGTAAGTAGGCAGTGCTCAATATAATTGATAGAGCATTTATATCTAAGTTAAGGTAGAATAGACATGGAGTCAACATGCAATCTTCAGACCAAATGGAGAACTTGATTGGTCTATATATGCAGTGGTTTGGTTCCTTTAATTGGGTCCCTTTCATTCTTCCCATCATTAAAGAACCAAACTACAGCATATATAAACCAACCGCTAAACTAATTTCTCCATTAAAAGACCACATGTTGACTCCATGTACACACTACCTATATTTAAACCTGAATGGCAATGAAGGGGCTTGCCATAAGGGCAATAGGGTTGGGGCAATCATATAGGTGCTACGGCTTGACGTGACCAGTCAATTGATTGGAGGAGGCACTTCCTTTTTCTGGCTTGTGCCCAACTAATTTAGCCTTAATAAATAATTACTTGTAAGTCTCAAGTCTCTGTCTCTATCACCCGAGTTTACTCTCAATTATATACCCGACGATGCTGGGTATATATGGCTATACAACACTATTGTTGCATAATCTATGGTAGGATAGATTATTGACAACACTGTGTAGCGTAAATGGAAATTTACAGACGGTTGGGGACCTTTGACCCCAGAGGCGGAAAACCCGCGAATCACATGAAGACACGCGAGGGCTAGTTAGCTCATCAGTTCCAACGAGGATCTTAAGCAAGAAAAACGTTTCTTGCTTAGTTAGACTCATCTCAGAGCTGTGTGTTAGTAAGAAAAGAAACTTAGTTAAGTAATTAAAAAGGTTTTAAAAAGAACAGTATGGCG
This sequence comes from Doryteuthis pealeii, assembly GCA_023376005.1. Classification (NCBI taxonomy): domain Eukaryota; kingdom Metazoa; phylum Mollusca; class Cephalopoda; order Myopsida; family Loliginidae; genus Doryteuthis; species Doryteuthis pealeii. The sequence goes on along the minus strand of CM042154.1, from coordinate 85,368,011 downwards.
TTGTTGGTTGATGAATGCTTTAGTTAGAAGACCGACCAAGAGAAAATGAATCAAGATGAACAACCAACAAGATAGACGTCAAAGCTAGACGATCGAATGACCAAACAAGCGAAGAAGAAAGAAAGTTATCCATCTCTATCTGTCTATCTCCATCTCTAATGAAAGAACATTGTGTATATACCCGCAACATGAGCCTATGGATGTGGGGATATAACACTATTTCGATGACCAACAGGCAAGTGATCCTAATGTTTTGACTTGCCAGTGTATATATTCATCTGTCTATTGACATAATTGGACTTGTCTGTCATTTTAATAACATTTACATCGCCTTATACATGAGTCACAATGTTTTTATTTTATTTTCATAGTCTGCAATTACTTTTTATTTTTTATTTTTCAAAGAATGCACCAAAAACACATGAACGTGTTGAATGGCAAAAAGAGGTCATTCTCTTGGTTCGTGACTGCACAGTTACAGGTTACCTTTGACCCCCAAACGTTGTTGATTGATTGATGGTCTTTAAATAACCCGAGCGGGGTGTGGGGATGGAAAGCTAGCGAGCAGATTAGAGGAACACCTGTTCAAGCAAGCAGACATGACAACAGAAAGTGTGAACAGAAATGTCACGTATAATGTGTGCATTTTTATGTGCATATATATGCGTGTGTCATATGCAAAGTATGGGGTCTGTAGCGAAAACACTCCCATTTAATATTAACATTAACTCTTAATATTTCAAAGTTCACTATCTTGCCTACCCCTATCGGCGAATAAAATTCTGGCAAGGTGAATAAAATATAGATGTCCATAGAGGGTGAATTTACTTGTCTACATTTATAATTCTCCCTACCCTGACTAGGAGTGGTAGTATTTGTTAAGGTCCCATCTATGTGTTGAATAGATTAAAAAAATGAATTTAAAAAATATTAAATACTCAGCAAGGATGAATAGAAAGAAAAAAATAAATGTGTTTATTTTCACACATTACATTTTTTTACAACAAACACAACAAATAATGTATTAATATGTGGAGGATGATCATTAATTTATACTGAGCCTATTCTATTAGTACCACATCTGCTATTTCATAAGTTTTCAGATTTAAATTTGAAGAAATTGAAAGCAGTTTTAAATCTTTTTTTAAAGAATCGAATGTCTGAATAAATAAAATTTAATATATTGTTTTTGTTTGTTTTATTTTTTTTTTTTTTTAATAAAAATAATAATAAAACAAAATAAAATAATCCAAGGGTTGATAAGCGGTAAAATCTAACCAACCTAATCCCTCCCCCATGACAGAATAAAAATTGCTGGATAATGTTAACTAGTCGCTAAATAACTATGGCAAAACTTTTCAAGCTTTGTGCAAATGTTGAGCCCATTTTAATAGCTTTTGCAAGTTCGTATATAGTGTAATCTGAGTTTAGCTATGTGCATTATTTACAAAGCAAATAGAGAATGACTTTGAACATAGAACGTGGTGATTTCCGGCTGAAACTCACAAAACTGCAACCTAATATTTGTCATTTCCTCACTGCTCACCAAACACATCCTCCACATTAAAACCATTAAAAAATAATTCAAGAATTAAAAGTACGTTTGCATCTATAGTTTACTGATTCTTTTGCCGTGTAAGTTGTATTAAACACTGCTAAATCAGTTATGTTTTGTAATTTGATATTCAATCAATCCATTCCGGGATGAATGGAAATTAGATTTACATTATAGGTTGCATCGAGTAAAAAGTTTGAGAAAGCCTGACTTAGGGCCATTGTGCCAACGTCCGCTTCAAAGTAAGTGGGAGCTTACACACTTATCCCAACATCCTTCCGCAATGTCTTCTTTTGGGATTACCATCAGCTGTCACATTAAAGTCTCCTTAATCATGATTACAGTGTTTCAAAATGGTTTTAGCATTTTAAAAAGCGAAATCTGGTGTCTTGAGAAGATAGATCTGAGAGATTCCTTGTTTTGTCAAGATATTTTTCACAAGTTTTGAAGAATCTATTGCCTAGGTTTTTATGTATGTGGTGGTTACACAGTATACAAGCTCATTTAAAAGATCTCACTCTCAAAGCTGAAAGCTCAGGAGAGTATTGGTGTCTGTCGTATAGAATTCTGGAGTTTGTGAATGAATTTGTAGTGAGTACGGTAGTTTAGCTCAATCGGCAGAGCATCCACATTTTAACCATGTGTGTTGAGGTTCGGTACAAAAATAGTCAAAAAATGAACGCTTGGTTTAAATCTTGTTGTGATGAATTTCACACATATAAATTTTCTTTTCAAACAATGACACACACACACACACACATATATACATATATATATATATTATATATATATATTTAAAATTGAGTTTCAAAAATACCTTTTTCTTCCTGTATTAATTTCTCATCAGACTCGTTTAGAATTCTTTGAAATTGAAATCAAGTCCACTTACCTAGGAGAAAGAGAAATAGAAAACACAATTAATAATCTGAATTAGTAAACATTTATTTTTGATAATGTTTTCAAGAATAGATAAAAAGGTACAAATTATTATGGTACAAAAACGGATTCATTCAATGTTCATATTTGCCTTAACTTCAGTCCCTATACATTTTTAACACACCTCGAATAATATCATATAGATCTCATAATTAATATCACATTTAGTATATGAAATGTATATAAAAATGTACCAACTATTATGGAATAAAATAGTTTCATTCAATGTTCATTTCTGTCTTGGTAGATATAGCTTTAGTCTCGATACTTTTAGAGCCCATGTGGCATCATCATTATCATCTTTATAACCAAAATGTCTCTCTCTCTCTCTCTCTCTCTCTCTCTCTCTCTGAATTACCAGGTCGTGAGAAAGAAGAAATATGATAAATAGCTTCAGTATTGATATTTTTTGCACCTCCATCATCATCATATTTATAACCGACATCTCTCTCTCACTCACTCATTCTCTCTCTCTCTCTCTCTCTCTCTCTCTCTTCACTCACACACACATTCACTCTCTCTCTCTCACACACACACACACACACACACACTCTCACACACACACACACACACTCTCTCTCTCACACACACTCTCTCACACTCACTCACTCACACACACACACACTCTCTCACACACACACACACTCACTCTCACACACACACACACACACTCTCTCTCTCTCTCAACACTCTCACACTCACTCATTCTCTCTCTCTTTCTGAATTACCAGGCCGTGAGAGAAAAGAAAATATGGTAAATATAGCTTCAGTCTTGATATTTTTGTATCATCATCATCACCATCAACATCTTTATAACCAACCCCCCTCTCTCCCTCTCTCTCCCCCCTCTCTCTCTGTGAATTTCCAGGCCGTGAGAGAGAAGTAAAAAAAAAAGAAAAAAAAGAAAGAGAAATGGCCAGGCTGGAAGCATTTAGGAATTGGCATAGAGAGGAAATCATTCTTAAAGGAAGGAAACAAGTCGTCAACCCCTGACTTTGGAATAATTAATCTGGAATACAGAAATTTTGGAAATGGACGAGCAACGAGGCTGGGGGGGGGTGGAGGAGGGGTGAGGAATGGGTGTTGGGGGTAGTGAGGGAGATCTGGTCACGAGGAAGGCAGCAGCAGGGTGAACAAAAAAAAAATGGACGGGACAGAAAGCAGAGGGGAGTGGGGCCCGGGGGGGGGGGGTGAGGGAGGCATCGCGAGGGATGAGACGAAAAAGGGATAATTTGTTTCAATTTAATGCTGTAAATTATCTTCGAGGACAAGTGTAGAAAGCAAATATGTCTCCCGCTTATAAGTTTTTCTGGCTTTTTTTATAAAAATACAAATAAAATATTGAAGCAGCGAAGTTTTGGCTATTGATTGAAATTAAAGTATTTTATCTATGTATCTATATCAATCTATCTATATAAGGGCAGTGGGCGTGTATGTATGTCCGAATGAAACTATGAAAATAAAACAATTAACGACAAAGTAAATATATATACACATTGAATATCACTGGTTGTTGCTTTTTTGCAAAAATTATAAAGATTTCATTTATATTCGAAGATATTTCAAAATTAAAGTATACATAGAAATAGCATTGAGATTTTACTTAAAAATGTCGAGCATTTGTGAATCTCAAAAGTTGGTATTGGGATAATTCTTCCATCAGCGGAATGTTACAGTTGTTAAGATCCACACTGAGAGCTCGATGTTCAATATTCTTGAACAGAGCAATATAACTGGTAAAGAAAAATGTTTAAAGATCGGTCATTTTGCGGTTATAGATCAATGTCTCTGACTGGATTATACACACACACACACACACACACACACACACATATATATATATATATATATATATATACATGTGTGTGTGTGTGTGTGTGTGTTCCAGTCAGAGTTTTCCTGAAGATCCCTCTCGGTGAAACCAGGTTAATAAACTTCTGCTATTAAACTGGTTCGGTAATTTGAACATTAGCTACATAAATGAGAGTAACCTCCCCTTGTTTATTTCACTTTGAGTAAGCCATATGTTTTGGTCGGCCATTTTCATTTCACTGTAATCAATACAACTGTATGTTCTAACACGAACATATCATAAAATGTGTTCTTAATAGCAATTAAGTTCATTTCAAATAATGCGCAAGCACAATTAAGAACACATTTCTTTTTATATTTTCGTGTTAAAACATGCAGTTGTATTGATTCGAACAAATCCGTATTTTCAGTGTAGATTTACGGTGAAATGATAATGGCCTACCAAAACATATGGCTTCCTCAAAGTGAAATAAACAAGGGGAGGTTACACTCCTTTATGTAGCTAATGTTCAGATTACCACTTGTTCTAGGTATGTATTGAGCACTTTTCTATATTACTACTTCAAATTATTCGTTTTTTTTTTTTTTCCGACAGTAAAATTGTGACTCGTTCTATTTTTTTTTTTTTGAAGGAATGTCACTTCCTTTCACTTCCTTTTTTCTGTCCATCCACTCGACGAATCTCTCACTCCTTTTCTCTCATTTTGTTTTTACTCAACCCTGTCAACTGTCCAGATTCATCTAATTAGTCACCGTCGGGTTTGGCAGGGGGTAGCAGCACACACAGGGTAATCGTCTAGCTACAAGGTTAAGCCTCTTACAAACCTTTTCCCGGTGACACTGAATATATTTACCAAAGGTTTTATTGTTGGTCTTAACAACACACACACACACACACACACACACACACTGCAACCATCTTCATTAACATTGACATTATCATTATCCAACCTTACTCACCTCGTCAAACCTCATCCCACTCGTGAAGTCGCTCGCCTGGCGATGAGTGGGTGCAGTGACAGAGAGGAAGAGAAGAGACTACGTACTTTTATATATATATATATATATATATATATATATATATATGTTTGTTTGATTTACTTCACCAATCACGTGATATACGATCAATCAAAAGGTGTTTCGATCAATCAAACGAATCTGTGAGTTAAACTAAGGAGCTGGTGGTAGATGTGGCACTCCACCTCAGACGCAAAAAACAATCTCCTTGGTCTAGCACTAGTTAAAAGGGGATAGACTCCATCGCTGTATGGCTCATACAGACATTAGGCCGACCCGAAGACTTTTCTTTAAAACACTTGTATGATCCTAATGATCCAATAAAAGCAGAAGCTGAATTCAATATTCCAGCGAAATATACTACACATTTTTGTCTGAGTTTTGTTCTTTCATTCCTTATTTTACCTCATTCTGTCGGATTCATTCTAACCCCCTTTTCCTCATATATATATATATATATATATATACGCGGAATTAAAAAAGACGAACATCTCGTGTCTGATGAGTTTTCTTTCGATCTTTTCAATTTTTCGGTCAAATTTCTAAATATTCGTGCAGAATCTGTTGATTAGTACAACCATTAAGAAATTGGCAAAAAAAAAAATTGAAAAGAACTTGTCAGTCACGAGATATCCGTCTTGTTTAATACTGTATAGGTTAAAGAAAAAATGCTGCATATATATATATATATATATATATATATGAGGAAGGAGGGTTGGAGTAAATCCGACAGAATGTGTTGAGGAACACAGGAACTTCCCCTTCTATAAAACACTTGTATGATACCTTAATAATCAATAAACGACTGCTGAAGCTGAGCTTAATGCTTTGCAAAATATATCTCCTACGGTTGTTGAGTTTTGTTCCTGTGTTCCTCATATATATATATATATATATATATATATATATATTTGTATTGGAAGAATGAAGGACAATAAAGTAATCGATTATAGGTATAAGAACTATATTCATCATGGTATGGTAAACAATTAAAGGCTTTTATTACAATTGGTTTCAAACCAACGCATTGGCCGCTTATCTTCAGAAAAAATACATTGAAAAACAGATTATCAATCATATAGAAATTTGCTGCTAATAAAGCAACCGTATTTCATCTAAAGTACAGAACACACTGAACACGTTTCGCCGTGTCCGCTTGCTACGACGATAATCATTATAGAATAAACACCTCCATTTTTATCTTAAATATATAAATAAATAAATAAACATATTGGTTGGCCTGATCAAATTCTAGCACAAGGTTATATTAATCTATTGAGGATGGATTTAATCACCAGTTAAACTTGAGCGACCTGTACGCTAACGAATAAATCACGGTGAAAAAGAAAAGACCTGCTTTTGAATGGGAATATACGTTACTAAACTCCATTGCAAAAAAAAAAGAAAAAAGAAAAAAATTGTAACCAATAATTAGAGGTATTTATCAAGCTCGGCTTAATAAAGGACAAGGTCATATGAGTGAGCCAGTTAACGAGGAAGAAATTCTTCTCGGTTGTAATAGTCTGACGAAACAATGTTGCACATCCCGTCACCACGGTCCGTAAAGACATTTATTAAGTACAGACATTCGTTGGTTGCTTGGTTGGTTTTATGGTGTATGAAGCCTTTTGGGGGTATTTTATGCCGAATCAAGTCATTTTGATAAACATGGGATGCACTCTTTGCAAATCCGTCACCATAACCCGTAAAGTCATTTATTAAGTACATGCAGTGGTTGGTTGGTTGGTTTTACGGTATTTCAATCCTTTTGGATGCCAAATCAAGTGTTTCGATAAATAAAGGACTCACAACCTTCCAAATCCTGTCACAACGATACGTAAAGATATTAAGTACAGTCATTCGTTGTTTGCTTTGTTGGTTTAATGGTGTATCAAGCCTTTTGGGGGTATTTTATGCCAAATCAAGTCATTTTGATAAACAAGGGGCGCATTCCTTTACAAATCCCGTCACAACGACCCGTGAAGTCATTTATTAAGTACATGCAGTGGTTGGTTGGTTTTACGGTATTTCAATCCTTTTGGGTTATTTAATGCCAAATCAAGTCATTTTGATAAACAAGGGACTCACTCCCTTTCAAATCTCGTCACCAAAACCCGTAAAGACATTTATTAAGTACAGGCATTAGTGTGTTGGTTGATTTGTTTTTTTTTTATTCTGTTTCTGTAACGGCATTCACCCTAGGTCGGTTGAGCCGGCTCCATCCAACGAATTCCCTAGTAGAAAATTAACGGAGTAACAAGAAAATAGAAAATACACAAGCGGCCCCCAAACCTCGCATGCACATCCTGGCCAAGGGAAAAAAGCATCTTCCACAGATGATGAGGATGGTATGGCTCTGGCCCTAGCAACTTTACACGACCCTTCCGTGAGGAGGAGTGGTTGGACTTTAGAAAGAAGGACCCATTATATCGATTTTGTGCGATAAGCTAAACCAAATCAGTATCTTTTCATTTAAAAGTCTAAAGCAGAGTTCTAGCTGAAATTTTCGTTTACTTTTAGTCCTTCACCTTGACTTTTTTTCTTAATTCAAGTGCAGCAACCCTGATTTGATGACTGTGTTTATGCGCGCGCATACACGTTAAATATATCGGGTAATAGTTGAACTTAATAAAGAACGTAAGTGTACACAAACAGAGAATAAAGCCGAAACTCAGTCAGGTGATTAGTCTCGCTCTTACCAACGCGACCTTTATTGGGCAAAAATATAATCAGAGCCATTACACAACACGCCCATAGGAGGATTGCTGTAGGGCAATGGTTAGCACAGGAGTTTTGTGGGTCGCTACAGGTTTAGTAATAATTTATCACCCAGGGCGCCAGCATGTCACAAAACCAGACTAAGACACACGTAATAAATACAAGGTTCCTACCTAGTACGCTGGTTGACACGTCAGCCCCGAGGGTACGTTGAAAAATTTACGAGTTTCATATCGATCTGTTGTTTTGAAGTCACACCTTTGAACCAGACAGCGCGTCCCATCGTGTTTGTTATGGTTAACAAGGTAGTCTCGCAGATCCATCACTACTGAATTGCGTGTTCTGTCCTTGCTGGTTACCCATTAGTTGCGACCTTGTATTACATTCTACTCGTGGCAGACTGTGCTAAATCTAAGTGATACTTAGTTTAAGCTTTTTTTTTAATAGCATATCAAACGTCGTGGGTAATTTGATGTCAAAGCCATTTATTCTTAAAAAAAAAAAGACAGTAGTGGTACTATTTAACCCATAGCTGTAGGATGAAGGGGTCTATCTATTTTCCCGCCCTGTCAACTGGGGCGTTAGAATGTACTGACTGCACCTCTGCAGATAGGTAAGACTCCCCCAATGGGGCCACCTGTTGGCCGTGGATGGCGACCCGTGATGCTTAAGGATAGAACCAAGGTGGATGAGCAGTTCAGGACTTGCAATACTCCACTTTGGTCATATCTAGGGCTAGACGGGCGGTCGGAGAGGTCCCCTCCGATCAATCGGCTGGTTATGTCAAGCCCTAGCACCTATATGATTGTCCCAATCTTATTGCCCTTATGATGGGTGCTAGAAGGCGATGGCTGCGGGTCTACATGTCCTGGGAATGACGTTAAACTATCTGATGGTGAAGTTCCAGTTTTGGAGGTTTGGGGAATGTGGAGCACCCCTTCATCACCATTGCTCCTTGGTCCACTCTGACCCGGAGTGGTAGTACCTGTTAGGGTCCCATCTATGGGTTAAATAGAAAACATGTGTTTATAAACAAAATTGTATTATCCATTAAAAATGAAATTATTTCAAAACTTTTTCAGCATTAAACATTTTTTTTACCAATAGAAGTATTCGGCATGAAATAATCCAAGGGGTTGACATGCCGTAAAACCCAACCAACCAAACCAATAACACGGCTGGAATTCGAACTCTCTTACAACGATGTCACAGTCCAGCACGCTAGCCATTACACCACGGTGACTCCCCTTGGTTTAAAATGGGTGCCTTGCGTGGTGTAATGGTTACCAAGCTAGACTGGCAGACTGGTGTTGATCTAGCACAAGCTAAGGAGATCTCAAATTGCAAACAACTATGATGACGGACCTTGAGGCGTTTTTATAATGTGTCGAGTCAGCGAAACCTCTAATCAAATTCCTGGAGTATATTCCAAAAACTAACACGAGTACAAATGTTGCAAAACTTTTGACTCACCTGAATATTTTCAAAACGAGGCTTTTAATTTTATAAATAACCAATCGTTAATCTTTTAATCAGTAGCCTAAATTAGGCCAAATTATATTAAAAGTACTACCCCCTCCAATCATAAAACCTTGGCTAACAAAAAGTTGAGAGAGGGGGGGAGAAAGGGAGAAAGAGAAATGGAGAAAGAGAGAAAGAAAAAGAGGGAAAGAAAGAAAAAGAGGGAAAGAAAGGGAAAGAGAAAGAAAGGGAGAGAGGGAGGTAGAGGAAGAAAGAGAGAGAGAAAGAGAGAGAGAAATAGAAAGAAAGAGAGAAAAAATGGGAGAGAGGGAGAAAAGAAGAGGAAGGGGAAGAGAGAGAGAGAGAGAGAGAAAGATAGAAAGAGAGATAGAGAGAAAAATGGGAGAGAGAGAGAGAGAAATGGGAGAGAGAGAGATTCTAAAAGTCGTCCCATTCTAGACCTTTAACCGAATCTGGTAACGTCGGTCTCAATATTATCCCCCCATCACCCTTTAACTAGTTTTTAAACTTTGTCCTATTCTCTCTCTCATGCCCCTCCTATCTCATATTCGTTCAAGCATTCTCTTTCAACTCCTCGCTCTAATCTTATCTTTCCTATTCTGCATCTCTTGCTCTCAAATCTCGCGTGTCGTGACGAGATTTCAGAAAAGCATTCTCTCTCTTCGACTATTTCAGTTTCACTCTCTCATATTAGCCCCCACTCAGTTGTAACTTCTCATTAGTTCTCCCCCTCTCTCTATATATATATCCCTCTCTCTCTCCTCTCTATCTCCCCCTTCTCTCTCTCTCCCTCTCTCTCTCTCTCTCTCTCTGCTTGCGTGTGCGTGTTCGTTAACCCCACTCTCCCTTTAATATGTTGCTTCTCTTCTTTTTTTTTATTCTCACTCCCATTATAGCATTCGATTTCTTCATTTTTCCTCCTTCTCTCATTCATTCACTCTCACTATCAACTTTAATGTTAATACCACTATTCTCTAACCTCTCTCTCTCTCTCTCTCTCTCTCTCTCTCTCTCTCTCTCTTTGATATTTCTTATTATCTTTCTTTTTTTCTTTCACTCCCTTTATCCCATTAAATTTCTTCATGTCCCCCCTCTCTCTCTCTCTCTCTGTGTTAACTTTTATGTTAATCCCATTATTCTCTAACCCCACTCTTCCCTTGATATTTTCCTTCTTTTCTTTTTTTTTTCACTTCTATTATCCCATTCTATTTCTTCATCCCCCTCTCTCTCCCTCTCTCTCTCTCTCTCTCTCTCTCTCTCTCTCATGGCGTGTTTGGCGAAGGGGGATTTGGCGCTCTCTTTATATTTATTTCTATTTAAACGTTGTTCCATTTTCGACAATCGATTATTGGGGATTAACATTGACATTTCTAGAACAATTTTCAGTACATTTAGCTGATTTTTACGGCTAATCATCGTCATCATCAGCATCATCATCATTATCATTGTGGCAGCACGGATATCCATGACAATCTCTCGCCAACCATCCCTATTGGTCATTGGTCCCGGGAGATTCTCTGAGGTTAGTTGCGTCTTGATCATTTTCTTAGTGGGGAACACAAGTCTAACTCAAAAATCATTACATCTATTATTATTTTTTACTTGTGCAAAACAATTTAAATCTAGCTAGGAAGGGAAATAAGTATATGACACCAGAGAGGTACTTAATACTAAGAGGTACTTACACTAAATCTACCTTTAAGAATCAACTTCCCAAATGTAAATATGAATAAAAATGAACGCGATTCCGTAACCTCTACACATAAAATAACGCTATGTCGGTTGAGATGCCGTTAAAAATCAATCAATCATATAATTTATTTACTTATTTTATTATCATTTAATCTATAGGGTCCGTTTAGCTCAGTCGGTAGAGTGTTCGGCTAGGAATCACAAGGTTCTTGGTTCGATACCGGCCCTCGCCATCTCAGCGTATGTGTAGCACAGGGATCTGTGCGGTAAAGTGAGAAGCTGATGGTAGGTGTGGCGCTCCACCTCAGATGCTAAAATAATATCCTTGGTCTAACGCTAATGATAAGGGGATAGACTCCCTCGCTGTCTGGCTGATACCGACATTAGGCCGCAACGATGACTTTAAAGGTGCGTAGGGTAATGGTTACCGTCGTTGAAAATTGACACGGCAAGACGAGTTCAAATCCAGGACAAAGTAACTGGTTGCATGTCAAATAGCGCTAATGCCTTTGGGAAAATATGAATCCAACCTTTCTCCTCCAGCTATGGGTAAATAGGACAGGTTGGGCTCTTTAACCTTGGTTTTATTGAAGGAAAACTGTGAATTCAAACATATTTAACTCTGCTTAAGAATTTTACATTGTCTTTAAGAAAGTGACCTCGTGTCACATCCTACTCATGTGTAAGGATTGGTAAATATATATGTATTCAATGTATGAATCCAACTAGTCTCCGTCCCGCAATGGATAAAATAGTAGGGCAGACTGGGTTCTTTAATCTTCGCAACCAGACTAAGAGAAAGAACGCTCGTAATTTAAACCTGTTAAACTACACTTTAGAAATTGGCCTTGTGTCACATCCTACTCGTACGGAGGGAGAGGTACCGTATTTGACGTCATATAAGATGCACCCCCATTTCAGCAGTTCAGATTCAGAAAAAAAAGTTTTTCAGTGTATTTAAGCATATATTGTTGAAAACAGACTAGCTGTGCATTACACAAGCAGAAACATAGCTGTATAAAAGCAATTTGGCAGTACAGGCAAGCAATTAAGCATACACAAGACATCTCAATAGCAGGAAATAATAATAATACTAATACTAATAATTACGGGAGGTCTCAAACTTCACCTACGATGTATAAGACGCAGGGCAATTTTTTATCCAAAATTTCGGAAAAAAGTGCGTCCTATATGCCGTCAAATACGGTAAATATAAATAATCAAATACCTATTGTGTATCGCTAAGTAAAATACACTCGTTATACAAGCCATTGATATGTGTGACAATGTGTCCCAATAAATCTGGTAGCAAGAATTCTGATTGGGCGACAGATCAAAGAAATTAGACCGCATTGATTTCAGTCCGGTATCAATCAATGGTAGCCGGAAGGACTTGCTAAGTTTAGTATAGTCATTGAACAACTGATACACACAGGGGGATGAAATCGATTTTCTTCCAAGAAAATTTCAGGTTCGGAGAGTTTTTTTTCTTCTTTTAATTATAGATATTTATGCAATTTTTTTCTATTCTTTGGTTTAAAATCAAAGGCAACGCGACACACAGACACACACACACAACCATATCTTATTATAATAGAGATTATGTGTCAGTATATATGTAGCAAAAACTATGTCACAATACCCTCAGGAATTGCGTTGTTTTATCAATGAGTATTTAATCTATAGTCAAAATCATTAATACATAGAATAAATCATATACATTAAGAATGTCTTCATGAAAATCTGAGTTAGATTTACCTCAAAACAGCCCATGTTATTAGTACGTTTAAAATTCTGCAATATCACTAAGACAAAGGTTTACGTAATATATGGTGTGGTTAATTTGCCTACTGGTTTTAACAAAACCGGATTTAATAATTAATTACTACACTTTATATTGTTTTATTCTCCAGCATGTGAAAATCAATTCTATGAATTATCTTTTTTATATAAACCAATTAAGATATTATTAGAATAAATTAAATGTTTTCATATGCATTCTTATTTAATTTCGTTAGTCTTTCTAATTTAACATATTTCGTTGCATTAAAACTTAGATATTTATGTCTGGAGGTTGTATATTATTGCTAGTATCATATTGTGGAGGACCAGGTTAGCTCAGTCGGTAGAGCGTTCGGCTAGAAACCACAAGGTTCCTAGTTCGATACCGGTCCCCGCCAACTCAGCGTATGAGTAGCACAGGGATCTGTGCGGTAAAGTAAGGAGCTGATGGAAGGTGTGGCGCTCCACCTCAGATGCTAAAAACAATCTCCTTGGTCTAGCGCTATTGAAAAGGGGATAGACTCCCTCGCTGACTGGCTGATACCGACTTTAGGCCGCGCCGTCGACTTTACTTTATCATATTTTAAAAAATACAAAATTCTGCTCAACACACAATGAGATTAACTTTTTTTTTAAAAAAACCCAAATTTTCTAACTTCATTCCAAAAATATTCTAATTGCCCAATTCTTTATTCCCCTTACCGTTTCCCAATTCTTCATTTTCCCATTGTTACATTTAAATCCTAAAAAAAAACTTGTTGCGAAGCGCCGACGAATAACGCCCCCATTTTCCTTGTGCAGAGGAAAAAAAATCGTTTCGTATTTTGGTTGGCATGAAAATTTAATCCAAGTCCTGACATTTGTTCCAAAAAGAGAAATTGCCAAATTAGTCATTTGTATTCCAGTTGACAGTTCACAAAGTGACTAATCCTAGAGAAGGTTTAAGTGGGGGGTGATGGGGAGGTAGTGTCAATCAACAGGTGCCATTAGTTTGGGATTAAAAGAATCTTAGAAGAATGTCTCCTTCTCGCAATGCTTGAAAAGAGGCGCGCAAACGCATGAAAGAGTATTGTCGTTTCAGTTTTGTTACGCTAGAGATTTTAATTATATTTCAACAGGCTAGGTCATAGATTTTAAAATTTAAACGATTGAACGAGAGACCTCATTATACTATCAACTACACACACGCACAAATACAGAATAAACAAAAACGCAGAGAGAGAGAGAGAGAGAGAGAGAGAGAGAGAGAGAGAGAGAGAGAAAATAAAACCAAACAAGCAAAGAAAAATATGAACAAAACAAAATGTCTTTCAGGCGATGCCAGATTTAACAATCTCCTTGGTCAAGTGCTAGTTAAAAGGGGATAGACTCGCTGTATGGCTCATAACGACGTTAGACCGCCCCGACGACTTTACTTTATATATATATATATATATATATATAATAATATCATAACTTATAGAATAATTATATTAACTTGATGCTTCAAAGGAGTCTAATAATAGTTGAGAAAAACTTTCTATTCTTTTCTTGATATTAATATTTCGAGATAAAATCTCTTCAGAAGAAGAACACTGGAACTGAAGTAGTTGTTGTCTTGCTATTAAGAATAAATCACAGGTTAACAAACAACACCATTGGTACCTTATTTTTTCTTCATACCTGCATTGTGATAGCCTTTAAAACCAACCTCCAAACCAATATATACACAATGCTTCAATCAAATTATAAAACCCTTATATATATATATATATATATATATATATATATATATATATATATATATATATATATATGTGTGTGTGTGTGTGTGTGTGTGTGTGTGTGTGTCTCTCTCTCTCTTCATATCTACCTATCAAAATCTATTTAAATTTATCCATACATATCTACCTATCTATCTCTCTCTCTATATATATATATATACACACACACACACTCACATATACACACACTCACACACATACATATACACACACACACTCACATATACACACACACACTCACATATACACACACACATATATATATATATATAAATCTATCTTTGTTTATTGCTTTATTTCATTAATTAATGTTCATATTTTCTATCTGACCACATTAAATCTAAATCTAATCTTTCTTTTATCAAGAAATTTCTTTCTTTTGTCTCCTTCCGCATTTCTGTTTTTCATTTTATTTTTTTCATTTATCTTTCTTTCTCTTTTTTTTTCTAATTTGTTGTTGTTTTTGTTTTTAAACAAAAAGAAACCAAAAATAATATTTCCTTTATTTTCAAGTTACTTTCAATTTCATTTTTAGTTTTCTTTTCGTTTCGTTTTTTTGGCAAACAAATGGCGCCACAGAGTGAATTTTTCAATATTCAATAGAATTCGCCTTGATTTGTGCCAAGTGAAATCCCCCATTCCAAAACATTCACATGCTGAGGACACCTGCTGCCGACACCACCACCGACGACGCTGCCACCGCCGCCATGTTTATTTCCAAGTCAGTTGATGGTTGTTAATGCCGTCGGTTTGTTATGGGAATAACGGCGAAATAAATTTTGGATTCCCACAAGAGATTTAACTGGGTCATCAGATAGATAGATAGATAGATACTGACATAGATAGATAGACAGTTAGATAATACCGTAGATAGATAGATAGATATAGATAGACAGTTAGATAATGCCGTTGATAGATAGATAGATAGATAGATAGATAGAGACTGACATAGATAGATAGACAGTTAGATAATGCCGTCGATAGATAGATAGATAGATAGATAGAGACTGACATAGATAGATAGACAGTTAGATAATGCCGTCGATAGATAGATAGATAGATAGATAGAGACTGACATAGATAGATAGACAGTTAGATAATGCCGTCGATAGATAGATAGATAGATAGATAGATAGATAGATATATAGAGACTGACATAGATAGATAGACAGTTAGATAATGCCGTCGATAGATAGATAGATAGATATATAGAGACTGACATAGATAGATAGACGGTTAGATAATGCCGTAGATAGATAGATAGATAGATAGATAGATAGAGACTGACATAGATAGATAGACAGTTAGATAATGCCGTCGATAGATAGATAGATAGATAGATAGAGACTGACATAGATAGATAGACAGTTAGATAATGCCGTCGATAGATAGATAGATAGATAGATAGATAGAGACTGACATAGATAGATAGACAGTTAGATAATGCCGTCGATAGATAGATAGATAGATAGATAGATAGATAGATAGATATATAGAGACTGACATAGATAGATAGACAGTTAGATAATGCCGTCGATAGATAGATAGATAGATATATAGAGACTGACATAGATAGATAGACGGTTAGATAATGCCAGATAGATAGATAGATAGATAGATATATAGAGACTGACATAGATAGATAGACAGTTAGATAATGCCGTCGATAGATAGATAGATAGATAGATAGAGACTGACATAGATAGATAGACAGTTAGATAATGCCGTTGATAGATAGAGAGAGAGAGAGACTGACATAGATAGATAGACAGATAATGCCGTCGATAGATAGATAGATAGAGACTGACATAGATAGATAGACAGTTAGATAATGCCGTTGATAGATAGAGAGAGAGAGAGACTGACATAGATAGATAGACAGATAATGCCGTCGATAGATAGATAGAGACTGACATAGATAGATAGACAGTTAGATAATGCCGTTGATAGATAGAGAGAGAGAGAGACTGACATAGATAGATAGACAGATAATGCCGTCGATAGATAGATAGATAGAGACTGACATAGATAGACAGATAATGCCATCGATATATATATATATATATATATATATATATATATATAGATAGATAGATAGATAGAGAGAGAGAGAGAGAGAGAGAGATAGACAGATATATAGATAAGAATACACTATGATAGAAAGAAAGAGGTATACATTATGAAAGATAGATAGAAAGAAAGATGAATATACTATGAAAGATAGATAGATAGATACATAGAAAGATGAATATGCTATGATAGATACACTCATATAGGTAAACTGACACATAGATATGAATATATCATGTTCGATGGATAGACTGACATATATATATATATATATATATATATATATATATGAAGAGTGAATGATTTGGACAATTAATCAAAAACGACATTTTTGCAGTCAAATGGATAAATAACCAAAAGATAAAAAGTCTGCAATAATACAATTAAGAGGTTTTAGCAGATCGATCGATCGATCGATAAATAAATAAATAGATTGATAGATAGATAGATAGATAGATAGGGTCACAGAAAATAGTTTCAGCACAATTTAAGGATTATGCAGTGCATATTTGGGAAGGAACTTACTCATAATGACTTGCAGAACTAGCATCTTATCTACCACAATAGATAGATAGATAGATAGATAGAAAGACAGATAGATAGATAGATAGATAGAAGCACACGAGGCGTCAAAGGGTTATGTCCAATCTCCAAGGAAGACAATGAACAATTGTCTCCCTACATTAGTTTTATAATTTAGAAATACTTCAGAAAGAAATATTGAGAATATTAAAAATCATAAAATGTCCTATAAGACGAATAAAAGAAATGAGACAAACGCTAAAAAAATTTTAAAAAATTGCAAAATGTGATTTTTTTTTAAATTAAAGGACATCATTAATTGATGTTGAATAGATTTAAATTTGTTGAATAGTGATTCAGTGATACACTTTTTTTTCCACCTGAGCGTTGTTATCCTAAGGGAATTGAGATTATAAACTTATCAAGCCTTATATTGAAATAAACTGAAAATTACTATTGGCTAATAATTTTGCCGAGTATTTAACGATATTTCTATTTCAGAGTAACAATTTTTTTTTTAATTAAAAACCTTAAAACGTCTATTTTTACAGTTCGGCAGTTTAAAATATACATTGGACATCATTTAATATTCCACTGGAATCTGTCCGGTAGACTATAGTCAAAATTTACGCCCTTGAATTCACAGTCTACCTAAATGAATATTGAATTCTGAACAAAGTAGCGAGAGTGGAAACGATATGCCAGTATCAACAGGACAGCAAGGGATTCTATCCTCTTTTCCGTAGCGCACTAGAACAGGGAGATTGCTTTTGCGTCTGAGGTGTAGCGCCACCCCTACCATCAGCTCCACAAAATGGCTTATTGTCGGTATCAGCCAAACAGCGAGGGAGTCTGTACTCTTTTTGTTTGCGCCAGACCTGGAAGATTGTTTTGCTGAGGTGGAGCGCTACACCTACCGTCAGCTCCCAGAGGCTTTACCGCATAGATATGATTGCACAAGTTGTGCTACTCGTGTTCTGAGTATCTAACCCAGAACCTTGCTATTCCTAGGTGAATGCTCTAATGATTGAGCTAATATGAAGATGATGAAAATAAGTAAAAGTATGAAGAAAGTAGATTTCTGAAAAGATGAAGTACGAGGAGATGAAGCGAAATAGAAAATGGGGAGAAGATAATGGAAGAGACAAAAAGGGAGAGGAAAAAAAGAGCAGAATTGTCGGAATGTAGAAAGAAAGAAAAATAAGGGGGGGGGGAGAAAAAGAGAAGAAAAAAAGAAAGAAGGGAGTGAATGATGTTGAAAAAGAAGTAGTTGAATGAAAAGAAAAAAGAAAAGAAAAAATGATTAAAAAAGATACCCAAGAAAACGAAAAAAAAAAAAAAGGAATGAAGATGAAGGAAAGAAGAGAAAAAAACAAACAAAAAAAAACAGAAATGGACGACAATGAAGATGCTGTTAATGCATCCGTTAAGTGATAAATCAAGTGAAAATCGCTATTTTTACTTTTACTTTCATTTTAGTCCGTGCCTGCTGCCTGAACTCAAAACGAGGCCATTGATTGTATCTCTCCTTCCCGAGATTATCTTTCTAGTGTCGAACCTCTTCGACACTCACTCAAGTGCAGACCCCTCCCCCCACACACATACACACGCATTCGAACATACAGAGACATATGACCGTAGAAACACGCACTTTCAGGCACACGCACACGCTTCGTCGCGCACTCAAAAGCAGAACCCCCGTACACACATGCAAGTACATGAAAAACATACACACGCACACACGAATATTATATATATATATATATATATATATATATATATATATATATATATATATGAAAATGCAATAGATAAAGAAGGAAGAAATCCTAACACACTACAACCTACAATCCCCGTTGATGACCGACGAAACGGTGGAAAGTGCTAGGGTAAAGAGTATAGAACATTTCCTTTACCAGCTGGATCCCGAAATAAGAAAAATGACTAGACGACTAAACTTAAGATAAAGGACATGAAAAAAAAGAAATATTCCGTGTTTTTTAAACAGTACACACATATATATATATATATATATATATATATATATATACACACACACATACACACACACACATATATATATATATATATATATATATATATATACATATATGTGTGGGCGTAAAATACTGACAATAGGCCTCTCTGTCGGTTGGCAAGGGTTAGTATAGAACCCAGAACCTTGTGGTTCGATGCGGATGCTCTACCAACTGAGCTTAGCCAGCGACATTATATA
Source organism: Doryteuthis pealeii (assembly GCA_023376005.1). Lineage (NCBI taxonomy): Eukaryota > Metazoa > Mollusca > Cephalopoda > Myopsida > Loliginidae > Doryteuthis > Doryteuthis pealeii. Next base: position 85,348,426 of record CM042154.1, on the reverse strand, counting down.
TACTGTAGATATACATATGTATAGATATGTGCATACTTTGACAATAATTAGATAACGACTGACATTGTTTCTATTCCAGGAGAGTTTGCCAAATTTAAACCAGTGGTTGAATAAGATATGCTCAGCAGATAAAAGTAAGTCCCGGGGGTGGTGTCTACTCTTATCGGATTCTACTCCACGGGTCTTCATTACTTTTCAACCAAAGTTATGTGGCACTGTGTGATTAAAACCTGACCCTTGAGATTAATCCCCTTTAAACTTGGTTGGTAATTTTCAATTTGACAGATCCACTTTCAACATTTTGTTTAGTAATAGCCCATAAGAGAATAGGCAACTTGAACCGATCAAATGAAAACCTGGAATCGTGTTTTTTGGGGTTTTTTTTAAGGTGGGGGTTTGAAAAAAAAGAAGCTCTTGCACATAATCTTAGATACAATCTTTTTCAAAGGTCGTTATTTAAATAATGTTGAACGAATTTTTCGAGGAGAAAAGTTCTTGGTCCGACTAAGAATAGAATGATGAAATGTACATCCACATGGGATATATCCCAATGGACGTATCGATAGAAAGGTGGATATGAACAGACTGAAATAGATAGATAGATAGATAGATAGACAGACAGACAGATAATGCCATCGATAGATAGATAGATAGACAGACAGACAGATAATGCCATCGATAGATAGATAGATAGACAGACAGACAGATAATGCCATCGATAGATAGATAGATAGATAGATAGACAGATAATGCCATCGATAGATAGATAGATAGATAGATAGATAGATAGAGACTGGCATAGACAGACAGATAATGCCATCGATAGATATATAGATTGATAGATAATGGACGGATCAATAGAATTGTGGATATGAACAGACTGAAATAGATAGATAGATATGAATAGACTAGGATAATGTGTAGATATATGGAACAGTAGATAGATAGAATTACTGTGATAGATATAAACAGACTGAGATAGATAGATATTTGACAGATATAATTACAGTGATAGATAGATACAAGCAGACTGATAGATAGATAGATAGATAGATAGATACAAGCAGACTGATAGATAGATAGATAGATAGATACAAGCAGACTGATAGATAGATAGATAGATAGATACATACATACATAGACGTAATTACTGAGATAGATAGATAGATAGATAGATAGATAGATGGATACATACATACATACATAGACGTAATTACTGAGATAGATAGATATAAGCAGACTGAGATAGATAGATAGATAGATAGATAGATACATACATACATACATGTAATTACAGTGATAGATAGATATAAGCAGACTGAGATAGATAGATAGATAGATAGATAGATACATACATACATACATACATGTAATTACAGTGATAGATAGATATAAGCAGACTGGGATAGATAGATAGATAGATAGATAGATAGATACATACATACATACATACATAGACGTAATTACTGAGATAGATAGATAGATAGATAGATAGATAGATATGAACAGACTGGGGTGATAGATAAATAAATAGATAGTGGGAAAGTGAAATTATATTAAGAGTGAATGAAAAGTGGAGAATAAATGAAGATGGATAGATAGATATATAGATATAGATATAGATAGATAGATAGATAGATAGATAGATGGCGGATGGATAGATAGACATGGATAGACTGGTATAGATAGATAGATGTATGGATAGATAGATGAATAGTTTTTAAGTATTTTTTTTTGGTATATGTCATCTCATCATTTCATTTTTGTTAGTCAAATAAGATGTCTCATCTTCAAATGATGATGACAAATAATGACAAAACATTTAAAAAATTCTATTCATAAGATTCACACAGGACTGTCGCAGAAGAAACAAATCATAGATGTTTGGGTGACTCAGTAGCAATTTTCATAAAATTAATGACAAACGCAAACACTGAATTTTTAGAAAGAATTTCAATGAAGGAAAAATAAAATAAAAATATTCTAAAAAAAAGTTATCATTTAATATTTTGTACTTAAGAATATTTTCGTGATTCAACTTTGGTTCGCTGATGAGGTATACAGTAGTTTCTCGATATTCGCGGTGAAAGGACTCAAGACTTACCTACCGCGGAGCAAAGTAATGATGGATATCTCAACATTTTCACCTTGAGAATCGATATTGTATTTTAAGATGTAATTAACATTTATGTTTTTAAGTAAGAAAAGAAAAAAAAAAGGACCACTCCCTGGGTCCAGTTGGTAAGCGTAATAGTATTATTATAATTACAATTATTATTATTAGTAGTAGTAGTAGTAGTAGTAGTAGTTGTGTTTAGTTTACAGAGCCCTTAATAGGAAATTGTTTTCATGCCTACATTTGAATACAAGTTCTGATTATTTATTGAAAAGTTTTTTTTTCTCGATATCCGCATTAAAAAGACGTAAGACTTTTACAGCGGATAATAGAGCCAACTTCGACTTAGTCAAGTATAATGCAGGGTCCTGATGAGATCATTTAGATCGAAACTATGGTAGACCCATAACTATTTCCCACCATTATTTTACTACAATCATTATTGGTCAATGTTAATGATACATTGAGAGCTTTTGGATAATTTACTAATACCACTACAATGCAAAGATAAAGAGGCAGTGGAATACTATATATATATATATATATATATAAAAATGGGTACAAGAGATAACCTACTCGAGTTTCACCCATAAGGATTCTCAGGGTTAAATCACTGAATTAATCGAGTACTGATAAATTGCAGTCGATCACACGTATGTTTCAAATAGAAAGTAGTTATCTCTTGTACCCAATTATAATAAATTTGTTCTATTTCGATTGAGCACTTTGTATTTGTTATATCGCCTGACTTAACCCTGAATTTTGCACCTTCGAACCATCGTGCCCATATTCACTTGTAAGTCACTTTTTTCTTGTATATATATATATATATATATATATATATATACATATATATATTTGTGTGTGTGTGTGTGTGTGTGTGTGTCAGACAAAACATCCATCATGCTCTTCTAAACATTATCAATGTTAATTCGCAGATATTTTTCTCAAAAGTGTCCCCACTTATAATGAAAAATGGATCATCTAATATGATTTTGACAAGAAAAATAAAAATAAAAAATAAAGAAGAAAAATAAAATGAGAAACAAATTTTAATTAAGTATGACAGAATTGGACTACAAAAATTCACTATATACATTTTCCGATTCACTGTAAAGCCCGTTTGTTGGCAGAAGGGCAGGGTACCCGCCTTTCTCTTCGCACAAAGAAACATTTTTGAGTTATGCGACAAACCGACATTAAATATGACATGAATTAGATAAAAAGTTTTTAGAAAATCTTTGACGAACGAATATTTTTTTTTATTTTTAGCTTTTCCTTTCAGGGACTGATGACTCACATTGGTGCATTTGAGTACATTTAAATAGACTTTTTTCAAATATATTTTCAAAATAATAATAATAATAATAATAATAATAATAATAATATATATATATATATATATAAATATATATATATATGTGTGTGTGTGTGTGTGCGTTTAACTTCGTTTTGACAAAGCGACAATTCTTCCAAACTTAGATATGCATGTCTCTCCCTCCTCTCTCTTTTCATCTCTCTTCCTCTCATCACATCTCAATTCTCTCTCTCTCTCTCTCGTCTCTATCGCTCTCTCTCTCTCTCTCTCTCTCCAAAGTCTCTATCGCTCTCTTCTAATAACATATATTTGTATATATAATATATGTGTACAATATCTATAAGTAAAATGTAATTAATATCATAATAAGAGCATAAATAATATTAATAATAATAGTAATTTAAAAATAATAGTAGTAATTAATAATAATAATTAATAATCATTGATAGAGCAAATATCAATTAATACTAATTAATCAATTAATAGTAATTAATAGTAATTGATATCATGATAGTGCATTATATTTAAAACGGGGTAGCGTGGACATGGAATTAACGGCGCCATGTTACTGAGAGTTTCTCACCTATGTGATCTCCAGACCAAGTCTCAGTCTGAAAAAGGCTGAAGTGAAAAACGGAAAGTAAATTGGTAACATATTTAACATAACCCGCTTTACAATTAGAATGGGACACAAGGTCAATTTCTTAATCGGAGATTAACAGGTTTGAATTCAGAGTTCTATACTGATTGCTTACTCACATAAATTCCCAAATGGGTTAGAAGGGGCTCCTTAACCCTGGTCGGCAACCCATCTAAGTCAAGGAAAAGTCTGACACAAAACCTCTGCTACCTTTCAAGGAAAGGCTAGGGGAATAAACCCCGAAAAAAAATCAGGAGCCGGAAACCCTAAAATGGTGAGATGCTGAAATCCAGTGCTACCCATCAACTCCTGCGACACTACCGTTGCCAAACTGCATTGGTTTCTTGCCATTCCTTTGGATAACAGCGGCAGTGTGGAGAGGAGGGATTTGCTGCATAGGCAACAGCTCATCCTCCACATGAACCCAACCAGGCTATGTAGTTAAAAAAAACACTTTGACACTACTCCATCTTCCATAACAAAAACAAACAAGGTTAAAGATCTTAGACTGGCTTAGTATTTATTCATAACTAGAGGTAAAACAGTTGGATTCATACCTTTCTCCAAGACTATTAATGCAATGCGAAATACAAAGAGTCTCATCTAGGTTTTGAACTCGTCTTGCCGTGTCCATTTCCTACGATACACTGCGCACCTCCATAAAAATCGTAATAATGTTCCAAGTTTGTTTAGAAGTCTTTGTGCAAAACTTGGAGACGTTAGAAAATATCAAAAGATTTGCAATAGTTTCACTAGTTCGCAATTAAGACCATTACGTTTCTTCTCGATGGATGACTTTGGAATTAAATTGACTTACAAAGGTTTAGATTCCATTGAACAAAAAGAAACCAACCAACCAATCTTGGATGTCAAAAAGTTCCAAAATCGTTCAATTCAACTAGTTTTCGAAACTATTTATTGGAATTAAGACAACGAAATTCTTTCCAATTTCTTATTGATTATATTCCTCTGTCTTCGAGTTTAAAAAAGTTCTTTAAGATGATTGTTTGTCATGAGGTTTATATAAATAGACTCTCATGAAATTCCAAACATTCTTTGATTCTTTTGCAAGAGAATTTCGTAAAGAGTCTTTGTAAAAGAACCTTTTAACGTCGAAGAATTAGAGTCTCTTTTTCCTTCTCGCTTATTCTTTATTTTATTTTATTATCTTTATTTTGTTATATTTTTTTTTTTTATTTCTTTATGTTTTTTGTTTGTTTGTTTCTTTTTACACGCTGAAGAAAGAAAAGGTGAAAAAAGCTAGCGATATTATATAGATGGGTATTCTGATTTCTTAGGGTTGACAAGGGCGCGTCATCTATTCCACAATTAGCTGGATGCACAACAAAAGAAAAAGTTGAATAAAATAAAACTTAAAAGTAAACTTAAAAGTTGAGAAGCGGGATTTTTTTTTTTCGAATTACTAGTTTTTGTTTAATTTTTTTTTTTTTTTTTTACAGAATTTTGTTATAAATTTGATTTATCAATTTAATTTATATATTCTTATTTATAATTTTATTCATATTCCATTACCTATTTTTGAATTTCCCTGAAAAAGACTAACCAGAGCAACATAATCTAAGGATTAAAAATTTTTGTCTTTTGAGAGGGAGTAGGATAAAAGAAAAAGATAGAGACAGAGATAGAGAGAAAGAAAAGAAAAGAAGGAAGAAAAGAAAACAAGAAAAGAGAAAAAAAAAAAACGAAAGTGAGAGGAAAAAAAAAAAGAAAAGTAAAAAAGAAAGAGGAAAGAAGAGAAGTAAAGAGAATGGAGAATGAAGAGAGACAGAAAAAGAAAAAGAAAGAAGAAAAAGAAAGAAAGAGAAAAAAGATGAGAAGGGAATAAAGATAAATAAAGAAAATTAAGAGTAAGAGAGAAAGAATAGAGAGAAAGAAAGGGAGAAAGAGAAAGAAAATGAACATGAGAGAGAAAGAAAGAAAGAAGAGAAGATAAGTGAAGAGAGGAGAGAGAGATTAGAGAGAGAGATAAAAGAAAAGAGAGGAGAGAGGAAGAAGAGGAAAAAAATAAGTAATAAGATAGAGAAGAACAGGAAAGAAAAAGTGAGTAAGAAAGAAAGAAAGAAAGAGAGAGAGAGAGAGAGAGAGAAGAATAGAGAAGAGATGAGAAAATAACTAAAAAAGAGAACAGAGAGAGAATAAGAGAGAGAGAGAAGAGTAAGAGATGAGATGAAGAAATATATGAAAAAAAAAAATGCAAACATAGTCGAGTAAGAGGACTCTTGAAACTATGAAACGAGACTAAACAAACATTAAATTGATAAAAATATAAAAATATTATCATATTGGGAAGGGGAGGATAAATGAGGGCTGGCAAATAAAATGTATGTAAAATACTTCTTGAAAGAATCGAAATATGAATTACTTTTCATATTCAAATAAATCATAAAAAACAACGAACAAAGTATAAGAAAAGGAATAAAGATCTACTCATAACACACTACACACACACACACAACAACAACACAACCAACAAGCTCAAGTTCGGAAAGAGACGTAAATCGGCTTAGAAAAATCGCAACGTTACTTAGTTTGAATACCGGCCCTCGAACCAAACCAGCAAGAAGTAGACGAAGAGAATTCTGATGCTGGGTACAAAGCAAGTAGCTGATAGGTAGGTTATGCAACAATCACCTCAAACGCTAAATCAAATACTCCTTAGTCTAGCTTAACTAAATTATGATAATATGAAGGATAGAGCTCCTTTCGCTGAAATTATGGCTTGAATACCGACTTATAGGCACCCGACATAGACATAATTTAATTTATACCATCTAATAGGTTGGTATTATACAAACATCAAAGTGATACCATAAATAGTATACTAATAAATATATTTTATGTGATATTAATGCAAAAAATGAATAACTAATTATACAGATATTGACCATGGAACAACTAAAGGGTTATTAAAATATTACGTAGTATTAATGCCATTAACAAAAATAAAGTGCTTCAAGAAGGACCTTATACGTGATGAAGAAGGTTATGGGAGTAGGGCTGTGCTGAGAAATGATAGTGAATTTATCCAACCCACCACCCTCGGATATAGATAGGAAAAAAAATTTACTATAAGAACAAAACCCTAAAAACCAAAATCGCCTACAAAAAAGATACAAGACCTGAGAAGAAACAACAAAGTAATAAACGTAGATTATAAAAATAAAAAATGAACTCACGGCGCGAAAAACGTCAGAAGTATTCAAAATAGAAAAACAAATTAAAAGGAGTGGATCGTATATTATAATTGGATACAAAATAATCAAGAAAGAAAAATAATAAGATAAATAAAAATAAAAAGGAAGACAAAATATAATAAATAAAGAAAAATAAATAAGTAAAATATACTATAGTAATAAATCTAAACGTATTTCTTAATATTTAATGCTGCTTTTATATTAAAGTAGGCAAATAAAGCAACAAGTAGAGTAAAAATATTCATTGTACATTTTATGACTTTAAAAAAATGACAATCTTATAAAAAAATCCTTAAAAACACAAGTCTTCCCAACGTCACTACAGAGTACGGCATAATCTCTTTTATTTGCATTTGTCATAAATATCTATCTATATATAAATCTGTGTGTATATATATATATATAGCCTGTGTACAATATAATGCATAGACACATATTAGTTAAGTAATGTATGTGTTGGAATGATATCGGTCGGAATTAAAAAGAAAATAATTTACAAAATCTGATTCACATGAAGTCAAGCTTCACAAGATCATACGTGATGGTGCTAGATCTGTGGTGAAAACGAATCAATGGGATTTTCAAATTTTCTTATATGTATTTATATATAGGAAGAGATGGAAGTGAATCCGACGGTATGTGGTATATTAAGAAAATTGAAAAACACAGGTTAAATAAGTTGAGTTGTAAGTTTATTAGCCGACGCTGCAGTTTTGAAAGATGACGTCAAATATTCTCTTTTATGATAGTGTGTGTATCGAAAAAAAGGCATATTAAAAATGAAAAATGCCTTTTTTGATGTCATATTTCCAACCGTCCACCTTTCAGCATCTTTTCTTCAGAATTCAAATTTTGAACAGACTGATAAACAAGGACTATCGCTTGCTTTTCTCGTTATTCTGTAATAAATTTTTTTTATCACCTTCTTATACCAACAAATGCCTTGAAGATGAATCTAATTAAAGATCGAAACACTGTAGCCTCGGCTAATAAAACTTACCACTCAACCTGTGTTTTTAATTTTCTTAATATATATATATATATATATAATATATATATAATATATATATAAATAAATATAAATATATATATATATATGGACTCTCTCGTCGATTTTCGACGCATGAGTGTTCATCTAGTGAACAAGCAACACAGTGATTTGTTTATAGTGGTGAAGGCTTGTGTAGGACCATTCCACACTTTTTGGCACAGTCGATAGGAAAGAATTGGTGCATCAAGGAATGCCACGAACCCAATCAACGACTGACCTCAGGAATTTTGAATTCAGTTATCTCTCTCCTAGACTGGTAACCTACCCAAGGTTAAAGAGCCCAGTCTGTCCTACTATTCAACCCATTGCTGGAGGGAGAATATATGGATTCATACCTTTCCCAGGGGTATTAGCGCTATGTGAAATGATAACAGCTTCGTCTAGGAATTGAACTCGAATCGACGAGTCCATTTTCCACGACTCTAACCACTAGCCCACGCGCCTCCACATATATATATATATATATATATATATATATATATATATATATATAATAAAAACGGATATCATTAGGTATTGATCATTAATAACATCTACAGCACGGAACTCTCTATCCATGTCGATCTGTGCAGCATTAGCTTGATTTTCCTATTGAAAGTCTAACTGCGGAGATGTGATCTATTGTATAGCTATTGGGCAGGTAGCCGTCCAGTCTGCCAACCGAGCAGTGGCCCCGCCAACCTGCTGTGGTCATCGTTGGCTGCGGATGGTGGGTATTGCAATATCCGGGTGAACAGCTTGCCAGCAATTGAGAGGAGAGTCTTCCAGTGGTGATTGCTCCAGACGAGATGGTTACCTTTCGGATTCCAGTAGGGACGGACAAGTAATACACTCGTCCAGTTACTGGCCTGGTTCGCTCACCCACACAATGATGGTGTCACCGACTGCTCTCAATATTACAGCAGTGATGCTGCAGATACCAGAGTCCTACCCGTTTTTCAACTTCATGATATATATGTAAGTCATCGGGGTGGCCTAAAGTCGGTATCAGCCTATCAGCGAGGGAGTCTATCCTCTTTTCACTAGCGCTAGACCTAGATGATTGTGTTTGCGCCTGGGGTGGAGCGGGACACCTATCATCAGCTCCTCACTTTACGGTACAGATCCCTGTGCTTTTCATATGCTGAGTTGGTGAGGGTCGGTATCGAACTAGGAATCTAGTAGCCGAACTCTCTACCGACCGAGCTAACCAGACCCTGAATATATATATATATATATATATATATATATATATATAAAGCCGAGTGAATCAATGATTCTTTTCTCAAGGCTTTTTTCCTGTTTAATTTTATGACAAAAAATTCATACCCACATATTCCTTAGTTTTAGGATTGAGGTATGTTAGAAAAAAATTCAAATTTAATTGTTTTTAATCAGTTATTATTGCTATTTACCCATAGCTGGATGCAGAATTGGATTCATACCTTTCCCAAGTGAAATGCCAACAGCTTCGTCCAGGAATTGAACTCGGGTCGACGAGTCCATTTCCAACGACTCTAACCATTAGACCACGCGCCTCGCGGCATATGTATATGTACTAATGAACGCACACATACACACACACACACACACATATATATATATATTTGGAGGATATGTGCTTAATTGAAGTGTTACCTAATTTTGAAAATTAATTAGTTAATAATTAATGTAATTTAGGCAGGCATATATGCTCAAATGTAAGGCTAAACAAATCGAGAAAATGTCAATCCCTGAATGTACATTTCGACCTATTCAGGGATTGACATTTTCTCGATTTGTTTAGCCTTACATTTGAACATATATATCCGCCTAAATTACATTAATTATTAACTAATTAATTTTCAAAAGTTAGGTATGACTTCAATTAAGCACATATTCTCCAAAGATTGTCGGCTAAAAGCTATATCAAATAAACACATCTGTTTGTTTACTTACTCTTATATTATATATATATATATATATATAATATATATATATATAATATATATAGTGAGAGAGAGAGAGAAGAGAGAGAGAGAGAGAGAGAGAAGAGAGAGAGAGAGATAAGTAAAATAAATAAAGACATTTGCTTGGATAAGCATACAAGACGTAAGTTAGAATGTGTACGCAGCTAACCTCGCCACAATGCTTATAGAGCTCGGGAGGTACGTAGGTACTGGAGTTTTGATACACGCATAATATTAATGTTATGTACACTACACTAGACAGCTTATGTTATTCAATGATGCGGACGTAATTCTTCTGGAAGAGTTTTAGATTATGAAAACATTATCTCTATCTACATACGTAGATTTGTCCCGCTGAATGAACTGACATGTCATTTTTGATATACACACGCACACGTACACATACAAATGTCCACATAAACACACGCAAGTACATACACATTAAACTTATATTCTCTGTCTTTCCGTCTATCTCAATATATATATATATATATATATGGTGATTGAAAAATAACTCTGCATTTTAAACTATTTGTAATTTATAATCTGGCCAGTTGTCAATTCTTGGAAGAATATTGAAGAGTTGATTTTTATGCAAGATGGTGCTCCTCCACATTTTGTTATTGTTGTTCGGAAATGGCTGAATCACCATTTTCCAGGGAGATGGATGGGTAGACGTGGTCCACATGAGTTTGCTCATCTATATATATATATATATATAAAGAGCAGTTGGTATGTATGTCCGGGTGAAACTACGAAAATAAGATTATATATATATATATATATATATATATATGTGTGTGTGTGTGTGTGTGTGTGTATGTGTGTGTGTGCGCACTGCTGATGAAACCAAGGGAGGTCGAAGCAGCTGTCCAGTGCTCCGGATGTCGCACATGGTGTTTGCCGAGTTGTCTGGTCATGGTAATATAATTCAATTATCAATTCAATTACGTAATTCCTCTATGAAATTTAATATATATATATATATATATTATATATATATATATATATTATATTCACTATCACAAAAGCTTTCTTTTGCGCAAAAATAATGAAGATTTTATTCATAGTTGTAAAAATTGGAATTTGAATATTAAGGGAAGGAAAAGTCGGTAGGTAGTGTTCAAGATTAAAACATAAACAAATCAATTATGAAATAGCCAAAACAATCAATGGAACTGTGAGACAAACTTTTTCGATCCTCTATTCTTCCCCAGGCAATGCCGGGTATCCGCTTCTAGTATTTATATAAAGAGAAATAGAGTCGATAGATTTTTTTTTCTCTTTTTATTTTTTTCCATAATCAGATTTTGTTACACGACACAAGATCACATTTTTTGCCGGAAAACTTGTCATTTTTGAGTGAAATTCATGAAATAAGTACCGCGTGTACATTTGCCTTGTTTTACTGTGAGTCACAAATGCATAGACAGAAAGATGTGCATTTGTATTTGCACATTACTGTGCAAGAAGATTTGATGAGATTGTCTTTATATGAGAAATGTATCGCTGCAAAGTCAGTACACATACCAAATGTCTGTGTCAACGGATTAGATTGTCTTGTCAAAAATGTACCAGGAAAAGAACCGAAGAAATAAGGATTAAAATCGAAAGAAACGATATATATATATATATATATATATATGTGTGTGTGTTGGGGGAGGTGTGCATATTGGTGCAGAAATGAACATTTTATATTCTGTGCTAAGTTGTGTTAGTGTGCTTTGATAAAACACACACACACATATATATATATATATATATATATATATGTGTGTGTGTGTGTGTGTGTGTGTGTGTGTGTATGTATGTATGTATGTATAGCTATGTATGCGTCTGAGGAAATATCTGTGTGAGGATATATAGCTCAGTCGGTAGAGCGTTCGGCTAGAAACCACAAGGTTCCTAGTTCGATACCGGTCCTCGCCAACTCAGCGTATGAGTAGCACAGGGATATGTGCGGTAAAGTAAGGAGCTGATGGTAGGTGTGGCGCACCACCTCAGATGCTAAAAACAATGTCCTTGGTCTAGCGCTATTGAAAAGGGGATAGAATCCCTCGCTGTATGGCTTATACCGACATTAGGCCGCCCCGACGACTTATATATATATATGTATGTGTGTATATATATAGTGTGTATGTGTATGTGCGTGTGAGAAATTGATATTTTGACATCTTTATATAAAATTATGTTGAGCGTGCTTCAATATATATATATATATATAAGAGAGCGAGAGATAGAGAGAGAGAGAGAGAGAAGAGAGAGAGAGAGAGAGAGAGAGAGAGAGTGAATGAGAGAGAGAGTGAGTGTATGTATGAGTGTTTGCTTGAGTGTGTGAGGAAATTAGTATTTTGTCATCTTTGCGTAAAATTGTGTCGATTTGATTCGTGCTTATAGCTTTTAACTCAATAGTGTAAGAAATACGTTTATTGTATTCGATTTGTTTTTATTTCTATTATAATACGATTCTCAAAGCGAAAGAAAAACTCTTGTAGCGTAACGGTTATCAGCATAGAAACTGGAATTGCTATACAAGTTCATATCCTGGACGAGGTTGTTGCATTTCCATTGCACTCGTACCCTCTGGGAAAAAGTATGAATCAAACTATTCTCCTCCAGCTATGGATGTTAGTAGAATGACTGATCTCTTTAACATTGGTATGGCAACTGTCTTGGAGAAGGTAAACTCTGAATTCAAACCATTTGTAACTTGGAGGGGTGTGCAGTGAGGTTATTCCTTCCCATACTCCACGAGCATACGACAGACACGTAAAATCATTTTGTAAGCTTTCTAAGAAAGGGAATGTTTGACCTCGTTTAAGCTACGGGTAAACTTGTTGTGAAATTTAACATAGAAATACATTTCAATTCCCCTCCCTCCCCCTCTCTCTCTCTAGAGAAACAACATTATATACGAGGGTAGTCAAGAGATACATTGAAGGAGACAGAAAGTAAAGTAAGAGACGGTTAGTTTTTGACTTAATTGCAAATTACAACTAAAATTAAAACAATTTTTGAAACATAATTCAATCCTAAAACTAAGGAATAATTTAGTATAATTTTCGTGTCAATAAACTAAACAGTAAAAAAAAAAGCCTTTAGGAAGCAAAAGTTGATTAACTCCGCTTTAGTAAAATGATAGATATAAAAAATATTACAACAATACACAATGTGTCCCCCACCAAAAGATAAAATGCACACATTGTTCATAGTCACCAGTATTACGCTAACTTTTTGGACTAATACCCTTGGGAAAGGTATGAACAGCCTGCGTTCTTCTTCAATGATGGCTTGGCTTAGAAAACCTACGAATATATACTATTAAAAATACACAAAAAACTAATAAACCAAACCTAAGTAGATTAGAGGTAAGTATTTTTAAATTTATTTGCCCCGTAAAAAAGAAGTTAATTGAAAATACATAAAATTAAAAGGCGAAAAAAAATTGTTTTCGTTGGCGCGGATTTTGACTCACGGCGCTCTCACGGTAATCAATTAATGATGTAGGTCAAAATACCATTATATATATATATATATATTATATATATATGTGTGTGTGTGTGTGTGTGGTGTGTTGTTGTTATAGAGTCCACGCATGCTTCTTTGTCGGTATATGTATTGGGAAAAATTGGCAAACATAAGAAATATATATATTATATATATATATATAAGTCGTCTACACACCGTGTTCGACGTTTCACACCTCTTCAATGTAGCTAGACACACAACTACCTCTGACCAGAGCAATATATATATATATATATACAGCATGCTGATAGCTTTTTGATTTAATGCGTCCTCTGACTCACATATTTGCTTAATGAGTTCCGAAAATGCATGTGTTCCAACTAAAGCGTCTAACTCCTGCATTGTAACCTATCCTGTGTAATTTGTTTCTAAAAATTATTGAAATGTATATTACTATTTAGGTTGAAATGATGAGGAAAGAAAAAGAAAAACACTGGGGACGCGTGGATACGATTATACTGCGTTCTTTTAGATTTTTGTGCGTCGCGGACAGAAGACGCGTACTATCAGCATCTCTCTCTCTCTCTCTCTCCTTCTCTCTCCCATTATCTCTCTCCCATTCTCCCCCCTCTCTCTCTCTCATTCTCTCTCCTCCCCTCTCCTTCTCTCTCTCCTCCTCTCTCTCCCATTCTCCCCCCCTCTCTCTCATTTTCTCTCTCCCATTCTCCCCCTCTCTCTCTTCCTCTCATTCGCTCTCTCCCCTCTCTCTCCATTTTCTCTCTTCTCTCTTTCCCTCTCCTTCTCTCTCTTCTCTCTCTCTCTATTCCCTTCTCTCTCTTTCCTCTTCCCTCTCCTTCTCTCCCTCTCCCTTCTCTCTCTTTCTCTTTTCTCTCTCCCTCTCCTCTATATATATATATATATATAGAAATATATATATATATATATATATATATATATATATATATTAATGATCTATGTTTATGGTTGTGCAGGTATGAGGATAGACACGAATATACAGAGAGATTGTGAACGAGCATACCTTGCAGATGCAGATGCAGATGCAACAGAAAAGTCGGTAAGACATTGATATAGATTGATAGATATCAAAGCTGAGTGCAACCTAGATGCATTCAATTGTACATGCTTAGACAGTCAAAACAATTGTCAAATACAAATATGCTCAGATCTCTACATTCAGTAAATGCATATAAATGTATATAGGACTTGTAGACACACACACAGAAAGAGATAGATAATGTTTACTCTCTGTTATGGGTGACATTGTTTTCTGTGTGTTGTCAATGTTAAGTCTGTCACAGAAACGAAGACATGCTGCACAAGAGGCAAATAAATCTGTTAAAAGGATCGGCGCACAATAGAAACAAAAAGGTTAGCATAGACCTTTGTTTCCAAGTTGACAAAAAGAGAATCTAAAGCACTTGTCAAATGCAGAAAAATAAACAGGTCTGTCTGCGTCTTTTATACACGTAAGCACATCAGAACAGAAATGGATGGTGTATCAAATGTGTTTTCGTTTTCTACAGACTTTTAAACTACTTTTAATAGTGGAGTTCCGATTTTGGCGCTCTGGGGAATGTGGACTACCCCTTCATTGCCATTACTCCCAGGTCCATTCTGATACAGAAATGTATAGTGTATCAAATGTATTTTCGCTTTATACAGATGTTAAACTACATTTGATAGTGGAGTTCCAATTTCCGTGCTCTGGGGAATGTGGACTACCCCTTCATTGCCGTTGCTCCCAGGTCCATTCTGATACAGAAATGTATAGTGTATCAAATGTGTTTTCGTTTTATACAGATTTAAACTACATTTAATAGTGGAGTTCCAATTTCCGGCTCTGGGGAATGTGGACTACCCCTTCATTGCCATTACTCCCAGATCCATTCTGATACAGAAATGTATAGTGTATCAAATGTGTTTTCGTTTTATACAGATTTTTAAACTACATTTAATAGTGGAGTTCCAATTTCGGCGCTCTGGGGAATGTGGACTACCCCTTCATTGCCATTACTCCCAGGTCCATTCTGATACGGAAATGTATAGAGTATCAAATGTATTTTCGTTTTCTACAGACTTTTAACTACATTTAATAGTGGAGTTCCGATTTCAGCGATCTGGGGAATGTGGACTACCCTTCATTGCCATTACTCCAGGTCCATTCTGATACGGAAATGTATAGAGTATCAAATGTATTTCGTTTTTACAGACTTTTAACTACATTTAATAGTGGAGTTCGATTTCAGCGATCTGGGAATGGACTACCCCTTCATTGCCATTACTCCCAGTCCATTCTGATACGGAAATGTATAGAGTATTAAATGTATTTTCGTTTTCTACAGACTTTTAACTACATTTAATAGTGGAGTTCCGATTTCAGCGATCTGGGGAATGTGACTACCCCTTCATTGCCATTACTCCCAGGTCCATTCTGATACAGAAATGTATAGTGTATCAAATATATTTTCGTTTTCTACAGACTTTTAACTACATTTAATAGTGGAGTTCCGATTTCGGCGCTCTGGACTACCCCTTCATTGCCGTTACTCCCAGGTCCATTCTGATACAGAAATGTGTGTATATATATATATATATATATATATATATATATAGGATCAAATATTCCTATCTACTATACATAATTTTACAACAGATCTTTTTTGACGATTAAAACCCTAACATGTTCAGCTGCTCCTGGTCAAAATGAACCTACGTGTAATGTCAAAGAAGGCATGAACCCATATTCCCTAGAGCACTAGAACTGCAGCCTCACCACCGGAATGTTCTTTGTCTGCATATAATTATATACTGATATAAATAATCAGTAGAAATCTATATTATCGGACATGCAGAAAATAGATATTATACTTTTTTTTATTGCAGGCATCGATAAAGTGTAGATATTTTTTCTTCTCATTTTTTTGTTTTTTGTTTTGTTTAATATACTTCAGTGCAGGTTTCACACGTGGTCTCTTCCTTGTACACCGAAGTTAATTGAATCTATGTCTACATACGCACGCATCGTGTCTCATCGCTACACCCCGCCATTCTACAACATCTAAACACTCATATACATTTATCTAATAGCTGTGCACGCTGACTGGCTGTGAGACACATCGAACGCACAGGCCGACTCTGCACGTGCATCATAGGAACCATAAATATTTTAATGCATACACATATATTACGCCATTTCTTACTCTTTGTTCTTGCTCTTTTTCTTTTCTTTCTTTTTTTTAAATATTTCTCTTTTTCAAATTTCTATTTCACTTATCTTTTCTTTCTTTCTTTCTCCCCCCTCTCTCTCTCTTTTTTATTAATTTCTTCCCGATTTCTTTTTCTTTTATTTCTTCTCCCTCTTTCTTCCACTATTCTATCCTTTATCTTTCATGTATTCTCTCTCTCTCTCTCTCTATATATATATATATATATATATATATATATATATATATATTCTTCCTTATTCTTTTCTTTCTTAGATGTTTTCTTTGTCTTCTTCTAGCAGTCCTTCCTTGTCTCTTTTCTCATACACATATATCGATATAATATATATATATATATATATATATATATATATATGGGTGAATATGTGCTTAATTGAACACATCGTCTGTTTGTTTACTTCTCTCATACATACATATATATATATATATATGTATATGTGTGTGTGTGTGTGTGTGTATATATATATATACATTTTTTTTAAAGTCGAGTGTTATATATATATACATATATTACATATAGATAATATGGCTGTTATATTTATAAGTAAATTGCTTAATATCACGGATATAGCATTTATATCTAAGTTAAGGTAGCGTAGACATGGATTTAACGGCGCCTGGTTACTGACAGTTTCGCACATTGGCAAAAGATCAGAGACAAGAAACTGTCACTAACCAGGCGCCGGTGAATCCATGTACCCGTTACTCTAACATATATATATAAAAATGTTATACATATAAAGTTAAATATATGTAGATATATATATGACTATAAGTTTCACGTATCTACTCGGCATTGTTGATTCCATGTCCAAGCTAACATATACGTATATATATATATATATGTGTGTGTGTGTGTGTGTGTGTGTGTGTGTATGTATGTAATTGTGTGTGTGTGTAAATATAAGGTTATGCATATAAAGTTATATATATGACTATAAGTTCCACGTATTTGTAAAAAGAAAAATTCAAGTGAATCATTTCTTACAAATACAAGAAACTTATATTACACCTTTTCTTGTTAGTTCTTGCTTTTCTTTCTTTTTTTTTTTCAATTTCGTTTTGTTTCAATGTATTTCGTTTCGTTCTTTCTCCGTTTCTGTCTTTCCTTCTCTCTTTTTCGAAGTTGTTGCTGTTCGATTATTGCAACAGCCAAAAAAAAAAAAAAAAAAAAAAAAAGGTTTTAGGTAGACAACGAAGAGGCGACATTATGTCTGCCTTGCACAACGGGAAGCCTCCATTTTCGAGACATGTGCAGTTTTAAATTCCCGAGGAATGAAGAGACGAACAAGAAGAAGAACAAGAAAATGGCGGACGAAATCTCAAAGGGAGAGCATCAGGAAAGGAGGAAAGGCTGTCAGAAATATGTCATCATACGAGGAAATTAAAATAACAAAAACTACGGCTAATGGAGAAACATTTACATATCTGCCTAATATACATGCAGACACGGACATGCGCATGCCCACACTTATAAATAATTACATCTTATACGTGCGCGGTTTACTAGAATATAACATGATATGTTTCTCCGCGTAATGAGCAGAAAGTATTCCTTTCATTCTAGTATAATTATTACTATCAATAGTGAGTTAGATACTTTCTGGTTGGACCAAACTTGTGGTCTAATGCGACATCTAAGTTACCTGCTTAGATACATTAAAGACCCTCTCTCTCATTATATATATATATATATATATATATATATATATATATATATATATATATATATATAAGAGAGAGAGAGAGAGAGAGAGAGAGAGAGAGAGACTTTAATGTAGAGAGGATCTAACTCATTATTAATATTATCCATGCTACCTTAAAAGAATATAAATGTTCTATCTATGAATTGTGCACTGTTTTACTTATAAACATTATATATTATATATATATTATATATATATATATATATATATATAGATAGAGAGAGAGGAGAGAGAGAGAGAGGAGAGAGAGAGGGGGGAGAGAGAGACTTTTATGCAATGAGGATCTAACTCATTATTAATATTATCCACACTACCTTACTGAGATATAAATGTTGTATCCATGATATTGTGCATTGTTTACTTATAAACAGAGCACCCATATATATATATATATATATATATATATATATTATATAGTTGGTTGGTTGTTTGTTTGTCAGTCGGTTTAATTTACGGCATGTCAACCCTTGTTGGGTTATTTCATGCAGAAGACATTTTGTTTTATTTATTCTTGGTGGGTATTGAACAAGTTTTTTTAACTCAATGTTTTAACCATTTTTCTTAACTTATTCTTATTCTATTTAACCCATAGATGGGAGCCTAATAGGTATATCTACTCTGGGTCAGAGTGAACCTTGGCTTTACTGCAGACTTGGAACTTCACCATTAGATGCAGTTTAACATCACACCCCGGACAACACACACACACGCGCACACATTATATATATATATATATATATATATATATATATATATTATATATATATGTGTGTGTGTGTGTGTGTGTGTGTGTGTGTGTATAGAGAGAGAATGCGCAAGAGGAAGAGACAGAGACAGAGAGAGAGAGAGAGAGATAGTTCATGTGTGCATCCATTTACTATTTCCTGTTGATCTGGGAGCAGGTGTTTCGGCTGAGACACAATGGAAAAATGGATAATAGACCAATAATGATCAGTGGTGTTGCTACAGCGCTAAGAGACAAGCCAATAATTTTGTTTTTGCGAACAAGACACACCAGGGCATAACGATATTTACTTGGCTCTGCCTACGTTTAAACTCTAAACTGTAACACCCGGCTTTCTCCTCCTCCCACACACTTCCCCAGATGCTGGAGTTTTATCCATAGAATACCAAACATCGTTTGATATGTTTCAGCTCAGCACGAGGCTCAATAACGGCGGCTTAAAAATACAACTACACAAATTTAAAAAAAAAATAAACGAGATTCCTTAATCTGTAGGCATAAAATAATCCTTGACACGTTGACATGCCATAAGAATAAATCAATTGAACGATTCTCGTCATATTTTGGAATCGGTACGTAAGAAAATAAAGAACCTTATTTTTTCATGAACACTTTTAAAAATACATATTGCGTCTTTAATTATTTTTGTTGGTTTGTCAATTGATTTTCACTTCATGTATTCGCGACGGTATATATATATATATATAAATATATATATATATATATATATTATAAAATGGGTACAAGAGATAACCTACTCGAGTTTCACCATAAGGATCTTCAGGGTTAAATCCACTGAATTAATCGAGATACCGATTAATAGCAGTCGATTTCACGAGTGTGGTCATTGCATTCGACTGCTTTTAATCGGTGTCTCGATTAATTCAGTAGATTTAACCCTGAATATCCTTATGGTGAAACTCAAGTAGGTTATCTCTTGTACCCATTTTATAATAGATTTGCTCTACTTAGTATTGAGCACTTTGTATTTGTTATATCGCTGAATTATACGTCCGAATCTCGAGTAACGGTAATGTAGTTCCAGAATATGGAGATTTTAAACCAGCTCTGTTAATTTAGTATTGAGCACTTTTATATGCAAACACTTTCCATTTTATGAATGTATGTGCGTGTGCCTGTGAACTTACAAGCGCATAAGGTATCGTCTTAAGTAAAGAGAAATACATAGAAATATAGAAGTAGCAAGTTTCATTCTTGAAAATAGGGTGAGCAACAAGTTAAAGTAAAAAATAATGTGTGAATGGTTGCCATAAAATATGTGTAGAAAAAAATGGAGAGCAATGCATGATGGTTATATAACAAAAAAGAAAAAAGATGGCGTCGTCGGTTTGAAGCTGGTTTTAGGTTTGCTGGTTTCGGGGGAAATGTTATTTATTATAGATGAGTTTAGAATCTGTGGTTGGAGATTTTAAGGGAAAATACGATAAAGAACAAAAAATGAAAGAGGCAAAAAGATGACAGGTTTATTAAAAAATAATGAGAAAACTAACCAAAGAGAAAAAGAATAAAAGACATAGGAAAAGAAATGGGAGCTGAATTTGAAAAAAAAATCAAAGAAGAAAAATGAAGGAAAATATTAAAGAAAGTAAAGTACGAGTTAGAATATTTAAAAAAGGGAATGAAAACATGTGAGAAAAAATGTAGAAAAAAGGAAGAAAAATGAAGAAAAATCGAATAGAAAGTAAAATGAAATATACAATAAGAAAAAAGAAGACGAAAAGTGGTAAAAAAATCTAGAAAGAGAGGAAGAAGTAAGTGAAGAAATTTTAGAAAGAGAGGAAGAAGCAAGTGAAGAAAATACAGAAAGAGAGAAGAAGCAAGTGAAGAAAATACAGAAAGAGAGAAGAAGCAAGTGAAGAAAATACAGAAAGAGAGGAAGAAGCAAGTAAAGAAAATACAGAAAGAGAGGAAGAAGCAGATGAAGAAAATACAGATAGAGAGGAAGAAAATGAAGAAAAATCGTATAGAAAGTAAAATGAAATATACAATAAGAAAGAAAAAAGAAGAAAAGAAGTGGGAAGAAAATCTAGAAAGAGGGGAAGAAGAATATCTAGAAAAGAGGAAGAAAAAAATCTAGAAAAGAGGAAGAAGAAAATCTAGAAAAGAGGAAGAAGAAAGTGTAGAAAATCTAGAAAGAGAGGAGGAAGAAAGGGAAAAAAATCTAGAAAGAGAGGAAGAAGAAAGTGAAGAAAATATAGAAAGAGAAGAAGCAAGTGAAGGAAATACAGAAAGAGAGGAAGAAAAATTAAGAAAAATCGTATAGAAAATAAAGTAAAAGATAGATTATGAAAAGAAAGAATGAAAAAAAGAAAGAATGAAAAAAAATGAAAAAAAGATGAAAAAAGTGGTAGAAAATATAAGGTGGGAAGAAAATATAGTAATAAAGAAAGAAAAAGAAACAAGAAAATAAAAATATAAATAAATCCGGCCTTATTTTTTTTTTAAATGGATGTAAAGATAAACGCTGCGAAATGGCGGGAAAATAAAGCAAGAGAAGACAGAAAGTCTGGAATAATTTATAAAGAAAGAAGAGAAACAAAGATGGTGGCAAAAGATAGCGATTTGGCAAAACAAACATGAGAAAAGGCGAATGCAATATATGTGCACATTCAATGGACTTAATATTTTTATATGGTATGTAATAAATATAAAGTGATAATTCTGTCGAGCATTGCTGATGGAAAAATGGCAGAAAAGGAAGAAGAAAAATGCAAAGAGATGAGCAATCTGCGAAGGAAAAGAAATAAACAAGAAAACCCAAAAATGGTGAAAGGGAATTAAAGCCAAACAAAAACCAGCAAGGTTAGTTATACAGGGTTTCCCCAACAAAATAGACTTAGTCTAATAATACAGCCAATTCTCGCTCAAATGATCTCAAATTTTAACAAGATTTGTAAAAACTAAGTTTTAGGATTATATTTTCCCCTGGAGTTAACGATGACATTCACTAGCAAGGAAAAGATATTTTGTGTGTTAGAATATTCTCAAACACAGTCATAAAAGGGTGTGAAGTTTTGAGAAATCGGTTATAAATTCTATTCCGCTCTGAATAAATTGTTAAAAAGAACATTGGCAGTAGAGATTTGTAGTTTTCACAGGTTTGTAAAAATGTAAAAAGATGACCAGACAGTTAGAAATGATCAAACAAAAACTCGTCCGAAATGAACCGTCAGTAGAGTTTAACAAAACACACACATACACACACACACATATATATATGTATATATATATATATATATATATATATATATATATATATATATATATGTGTGTGTGTGTGTGTGTGTGTGTGTGTGTGTAATTGGTATATTTGAGCAGCATCTTTTCATTCAAACAAATTTGGTTAAACATAATAGAATGCTTATTGTTTTGAAGTTTTTTCCGAAGATGTTATCAACTTGAAAAGCGTTAACCAGTTGTTCGAAAGCGTTATTTAGAATTATTAGAAAACTTGAAGAAAAAAGAAAAAAATTCAAAACAATAAGGATTTTGATATGGTTAACATGTGTGTGTGTGTGTGTGTGTGTGTGTGTGTGAGCAGAATTTTGATCTAGAATTTTCGTTGTATAATACTCAATCTTTGTGATTTAGGAAGAAGCGTCATCTTTACTAGCGATGGATAAGAGCATATATATATATAGATAAATAAATTGGAGGAATTACATTCGCAGCCTCCCACTTATGTTTCTGTCTATGTCTGTCTGTCTGACTCTCTCTCACACACACACTCGCTCTGTATGTATGTCTTTCAATCTCTCTCTCTCTCTCTCTTTGTGTCTCTCAGTATGTCTTTCAATCTCTCTCTCTCTCTCTCTCTTTGTGTCTCTCAGTATATATGTCTTTCAATCTCTCTCTCTCTTTGTGTCTCTCAGTATATATGTCTTTCAATCTCTCTCTCTTTGTGTCTCTCAATATATATGTCTTTCAATCTCTCTCTCTCTCTCTCTCTCTCTCTCTTAATATATATATATATATATATATATATATATATATACACTTTATCCCAAGGTGTTATTGTACTACTTTATATGTTGTACTCTTGTTTCCTTGGAAATAATTACGGAGATTTATCACACACACACACAGCTCCATTCTTCTTCTCTATCTCTCTCCATATATATATATATATATATATATAATATATATATATATATATATATTATGTGTGTATGTATATAATATGTGTGTGTGTGGACTTAGAGAAAGTGAATAATTTAAAAAAGACAAATGCCTAGAGAAAAGAAAATCACAGATGGCGAAATTAAAACAAGTGTTGCACGTTGCTATTGAAGGCGTAAGGAATTCTAATGATATTTTTTGTCAATTTTCTTTTTGGAGTGCCGCGGTGGGGGGTAGGGGGTGCTCGTAAATAAGGAAGCCTGCCACCTTGCGAGATAAGTGAATTATGGCGATTCCCTCGACTGCATCTTCATTTTGGTTTATAGGGAACAATGGAACACCTTAGGGGCTAGGGCGTTAGATTAGATAAGAAAGGAGCTGAATCTAAATGGAGGCAGGTGATGTGAACTGCCGTAAGGGGAGAGAGAGGGAGAGAAAGAAAGAGAGAAAGAGAGAGGGGGGTCAGGGAGATTTAAAGAAAGAAAGAAATGGATGCAAGTAAAAGAGGGTAGGAGAGAGAGAGAGAGAGAGAGAGAGAGAGAGAAAGGGAGAGGGGGGAAACAATGATAACAAAAGTGAGAGAAAAAAGGGGTCGAATGATGTAGAAAGATAAAATGGTAGGATTAGAATGAGGCTGATAAACACAGAGAGAGACAGACAGACAGACAGAGGAGATAAACGCTTGATGGAGGGAGACGCAAAAAGGAGAGTAGTAAAAAGAATTAGAGGAAGGAATAATAAAAAAAACAAAGGTTACAAGTAAAAGAGAGCGCGAAAAAGAAGATATAGATAGGGAGAAAGATAGAGAGAGGGAGTCAGGGAGATTTAAAGAAAGAAAGTGGGGGGCTAGTAAAAGAGAGTAGGGAAGGGAAAGAGAGAGGGAGATGAAAATTAAGAGGGAGAGGTAGGAAACAGATATAGAGGAATGAATAAAAAGAAGAAAGGTTACACGTAAGAGAGAGAGAGAGAGAGAGAGAGAGAGAGAGAGAGAGAGAGAGAGAGAGATGGCGGAAACGAGGAGATTTACCGAAAGAAAGAAGGAAGCAAATAAAAGAGGGTATGAGTGAGAGAGTGCAAGGTCAATGATATCAAAGAGAAAAAAGGGGATATAGAAAAACTAAAACAGAAGAAGTAGAATGACACTGAGATATATATATATATATAAGAATGGAAATGAGTAACCTACTCGAGTTTCATCGATAGATTCTTCAGGGTTACTTTTAAATTAATCGAGTTTACGATTAATCTTTGGTGTTATAAACATGCCCGTTGGAATGAAAGTCCCATTCCAACGGGCATGTTTATAACACCAAAGATTAATCGTAAACTCGATTAATTTAAAAGTAACCCTGAAGAATCTATCGATGAAACTCGAGTAGGTTACTCATTTCCATTCTTAAATAAATTTATGCTCTACATTGTATTGAGCACTTTGTATTTGTTTTTTCTCAACTTTAACCTCTGGATATTGTGCGCTTCCAACGATCGTTCTTATACCCACCGGTAAGTTAATACTTATACATATACAAATATATATATATATATAATATATATATATATATATATATATAAACGCTATGGAGTAGAAAACCAAGAAAAGGAATGAGAAAAATAAGAAAGATGAACACAGACAAATAGACAGAGAGTAAAATGGGTAACAGAAAGCTAAAAAGAATAAAATATTTGTCTACTTTAAGTCGCTCATAGCGACTCGCCTACCATTACGATCGTACACCCTAACAAAGTACAACAAATGATAGTTAGTCCATTGTAACTGAGCAGACGTAGGGTGATGAGATGGTGCATACCATTGTCAAAGGTGTTAGTTCGAAAGTGAACGTAATAGCGCGACTGGAGATCGAACTCGCTTATTACGATGCCCCAGTACAACACGTTAGACACTACGCAGCGGGGACTCCTATTTCAAAGGAAAAAGACCTGCGCATTTTACCAACCAAAATTAAATGAAAAACCAAAATAACTGTCAGCAAAAGATAATTACCATCCTTTATCTAAAGAATTCGTAGACTAAAAATAAAAGGAAAAAAAGGAAAGAAAAAAAAACAAAAAAGTAACCAATTTGAGACAAAGAAAAAAGAAAGGAAATAAAGGTGACATATTTGTCAAACAGAGAACCAGTTAATGACGGTTTCTTAGAAACCATAACAGATTCAACAAGTCTAATACATCTTGACACACGTACGAAAAACTCTTACACATTTCGAATCACAAAAATAAATAATAATTGAATCATGCCAATTCTGCTCTAAGTTTCACAGAAAAAGGTGTCGACTGAATATCAGACACCAAATAGACTCTTAGAAAATGCTAGGGGTGACTTATGCTAGATGGATGGTTGGAGAGGCCACCTCTAATCAATCGGCTGGTTACGTCAAACCCTAGCACATATGATTGTACCAGCCCTTATGGCAAGACCCAATCCTTTTCATCATATGTGCTAGAAGGCGATGGCTATGGGTCTTAATGTACTGGTGGATAAGCAGTCCATGACATGCAACACTCCACTTAATCCCTTACTTAGGCTAGACAGGAGTCGGAGAGGCCACCTCAAATTAATCGGCTGGTCACGTCAAGCCCTAGCACCCTATTGCTCTCATGGCAAGACTTAACTCTTTTTATCATGTATGTGTTAGAAGGCAGTGGCTGAAGGTCTGGGTATGAGTTAAACTGTATCTGGTGGTGAATTTGATATTCTGGAGTTCTGGAGAGTGTGGAGTACCCCTACATCACCATTACTCCCAGGTCCACAATGAAGGGAACGTAGCAGTGCGACTGGAGTTCGAACTTGCTTATTCTAATGTCGCCCGTAAGCCATTGCGACACGGGGACTCCCTCCACCCAGGGCAGACAGTGTGGGTTACTCACGTAAGTAGGTATCGGCAGAGAAAGAAACGATATTCCTAACCTTTTGTACACCGTATTACCTAAGTATCTATGTGTGTGCGTGTGTATGTGCGTACACGTATGTGCAGCTGCAAATGTACACGTGTTAGGAGTATCTTGCTTTGTTTGTCTGTTGTTTTCTTCATCCCTTTCATTGTTAGCATCTTTTAATCCACTGATTATGATGTCAAATGAATAGATGATGAGGTAAAACGATCGTGAGTCATAGGATTAAAGGTTTGTTCATCTTTTTGATAGGGGGAGGGGGAGGCTGTAAGTGTTGAGAAATGGCGGTGGAGGATAAAACAAGATTGTTTTTTGTTTTATTTCTGTTTCAGTCTCTTTTATAAAAAAAGAAAAAGAAAAAAGAAAATCGGGGTCTGGGATGAAAATCCCCCTATTGAAATATCTCCCAACCTTCACCACTACCCGATGATGATGAACAAAATATTATTCATAATTCACTATCTTGTAAAATCGTCATTACCTTAAGTAGTCTATCATCTATTGAGAAAAAGAGCACCATATAAAATTGTTTTTTTCTTCTTCTTCGAGCTTAGATAATATGGTTGCTGTTGTCCTTCTTCTTCTGTCAGGTTTGCGTATTTGCTTTTCTTATATCTTCTTCATTATAATAATAATAATTATTATTATTATTATTACTATTATCACTTCTTTTGAGTTTTTCACATCAGTGTTAGCCAATAGTATTTCACTGGAGTCTGAGTGACAACAAGTCTCCTCACGTCTCCAGGACTCTTCTGAGTATTTTAGCCGATTGCAGCTGTGGAATAGTCTGGATGGTCTCAATTCTTCCTCTAATTTCCAGATCTTCCAGTCTTTTTTTCAAGTTTATTGGGACCGTTCCAAGCGCATCAACTACAATTGGCATCACTTTCTCTCTCGTATTTCACAGCTTTTTCAATTCTTTGCTAAGGTCCAGGTATTTATCCATCTTTTGTTATTATAATTATTAATAAAGTTTTTCGCGCCGGGCTAATGAAAAAGTCGAATTTCTTTACTCTTTTGTACTGTATTTTTATTAGGAATATTATTATATTATTATTATTACTAGCAAATAACCCTGCCCCCTCCGGTGCAAGTATTTAATTTATAATTAATAAGATATATTAAATTAGAAAGGCTAGTTAAACTAAATAAAAATGCAGATAAAAAGATCTGAAACAGACCGGGGTATCATCGAAAAATAGAATAACTGAAATTTACCCTTCCTTCATTGCTAGCTAGATTTTCCTAAGTTAACTATTTAGTTAAAATAGGTAATAAAGAATAAAATTACAGTTATTTCTTCTTGTTAATGGATTTCTTTTAAGATTTATCTCTGAAGATTTTGCTCATATTCATTAAGATAAAACCAAACAATGAGAAATCAATAATACTAAACATATAATTATTGAAATCAAACATTTAACATCAATATGAAAATTAGCCTTCCCGTTCACACTGTAAGTAAACCACTATTTTGTATATATATATATATATATATATGAACACAATTGCTTATTATTAGAATGTAGATATGGTCAATAGTATTAATAATGTAAAACAATTTTATAAGTAATTGGGGTTTTAAAAAAAAAATGAAATCCTTATGATCTTTTACTGGAGTCTGATTAAGAACAAGTTTCCCGGGTCTCCAGGGCTCTTCTGAGTATTCTAGCTGATATTACCAATTGGCAGGATGGTCTCGATTCTTTCTCTGATTTCAGATTCCTCTAGTCTGTTTTCTAAACTCTTGGAGCACCAATTACAATTGGAATTACTTTCACCCAAATAGCTTAGTGATATATTATGGGAGACCATAGATGAATTCATACTTTCCAAAAAAAGGAATTAATGTTGACTGAACTAGACTTTAGTAGATCATTGTTAGTGAATTCGATTCTCACTGTGTGACAAAGACGATGTACTGTTCATTCAATTATTAATGCCTCGTGTCACCTTAACTCACACAAACATTGGAAACGAACACATGTGTTACTTCACCCTGTCCGCACGAGGTCGCTTCATTTTTTTTTTCTTTCTTTGGCTCAAGACATTTCTATGAGTCAGATGATGATGCTATCTATTCTTTTGCCGAACGACCTACAAGACTAGATTGCCGTCGGCGACGTCATCTACGTGAGGGAAGCCCGGCAAACGTCTGAACTTGCTGCAACAAACTGATGATGTCGTCTCTGATCATATGTTATAAAGGGTTTCCCTCTCAACCTCCTTTCCAATGGAGAAATAAAGAACGAAAAAAAGAAAGGCAGTAATATATATATATATATATATATATATATATATATATAGAGAGAGAGAGAGAGAGAGAGGAGAGAGAGAGAGGGAGAATACGTGAACGTGAACATGATGCTCATTGTAGCATAGAGGTTGACATGCAGATCTGGTCGAAAATAGTGCATATTTATTCCGAGATTTAATGCCAAAAAAGAATACAATAGAATATATTGACAGATAGATGTGAACAGGGATAGATAGATAGACAGAGACAGACAGACAGAAACTGTGAGATAGATAGAGAGACAGACAGACAGAAACTGTGAGATAGAAAGATAGACAGACAGACAGACAGAACTGTGAGATAGATAGACAGACAGACAGACAGAAACTGTGAGAGAGATAGACAGACAGACAGACAGACTGTGAGATAGATAGACAGACAGACAGACAGAAATGTGAGATAGATAGACAGACAGACAGACAGAAACTGTGAGACAGACAGACAGACAGAAACTGTGAGACAGACAGACAGACAGAAACTGTGGAGACAGACAGACAGACAGAAACTGTGAGACAGACAGACAGACAGAAACTGTGAGACAGACAGACAGACAGAAACTGTGAGACAGACAGACAGAAACTGTGAGATAGATAGATAGATAGATGGAAACTGTGAGACAGACAGACACAGATAGAAACTGTGAGATAGATCAATAGATAGATATAAGCAATAAGATAGATCGATAGATAGATAGATAGAAACTGAGAGATAGGTAAATAGATACGTAGATAGAAAGATAGAAACTGGGATATATATATATATATATATATATATATATATATATATATATATATGTGTGTGTGTGTGTGTGTGTTGTGTGTGTGTATTATACATACACACCTGTGTGCGAAATTTGTTTTCCTAGCGTAGACAGAGTCAACGATGTTTGGTAAATCTGTTTCAAAGGTCCAATGATTACTCTTGAGATGTGTGTGTGTGTGTGTGTGCAGGATTGTGTGTATAAGTGCGTGCGGTCATAAACGTGTTGGTCCCATTGCGCTACATTTTATTGAATATGTATTTTATAAATAAATAAATAAACAACACACACACACACACACATATATATATATATATATATATATATAATATATATATAAATTCTGTGAACGAATTCAATTTGCTTTCAGAGCTGTGGATAAACAATATTTATGATTTAATAAAAACATTGCAGTCTTTTTCGACGTGCGACGTAATTTAATATCGAAAAGACATTCTTTTCTGCTATACTGAGCATCTCAAAAATATATTCACTTTTGATTTTAATAGGTTAACGGGATGAAAATGTTATTAATATTTTAACTTTTATTCTCCTCTAGGGGGACTTGTTCACAACTCCTAGCTAATGTAAATCGATCGAGAGAAAAACAACTGATATGCAATATTAATTTCATTCATAAAATCACGAATCAATAATATTAAATCATTCACTGTTTTTTTCTCCTTCTTTTCTGTTAATGTCTGAAGAATCGCATCTGGTCACTCAGATTAAAATATCGAACGTGAAGAATCGGTTCAAGTCGAAAAGGCAGCATTCTTATGCAGCTCTCATCAGCTTGTTGTCTAGGCACCTCGTTGTGGACCACTGGTACAGGCGTACAGTAGCACTGATACATCTACGGCTTGGAGGAATTGTCCCTTTAGCTTGTCAGAGAGATCAGATTTCTATATGTTTAATAATCTATCAATAGCAGACCAAGCCTTCCCTATATATGCATTAATATCACTTACATACACACACACACACATATATATATATATATATATGTGTGTGTATATAGTATTAACTTACCGGTGGGTATAAGAACGATCGTTGGAAGCGCACAATATCCAGAGGTTAAGGTTGAGAAAAAACAAATACAAAGTGCTCAATACAATGTAGAGCATAAATTTATTTTAAGAATATATATATATATATATTATATATAAACAGCGGTCGAAAGGGCCCTTAAGTTTCTCCTTATTTCACTCTCTTTTCTTTTTATTCGTTTAAAATTGCTGATCAATAAAGTATGATACTTTTAAAAATTATATTGATCAGCAATTTTAAACGAATAAAAAGAAAAGAAAGCGAAAGAAGGAGAAACTTAAGGGCCTTTTCGACCGGTGCTTATATATATATATATATATATATATATATATATATATATGAGAAAGATTCTGTCTGTGTGTCTGTGTTTCTTTGTACCACGACCAAGCACACGTCGTTTTATGAAGGAAAATGTATGGAGAGCAGCTAAAGTTCTATAAATTCATGTATTTTGAACGCAGTGGCACACGTTTGATGACGAAAAAAACATTTGGATTTTCATAGAATAAATAAAATACGATGGAAAACCTTTTGTCATGACCAGAATGAAATATTAATTTTTGAACTGCTGTATGAAGTAGAAAACCTAATTTCATAATGTGCTTACATCACCCGATGCATAGCCAGACAGACGTAATATATATATATATATATTATATATATATATATATATATATACTTTGTGTTGAGGAACATTCCGTGCAGAGTTCTGTAGTGATACAGATCATCCGCAGTGTGTGCTCAATGTACATAATTTAGGGTATGAAACGACATGTTTTGTCTCTATTTCTGAAGATGCTGTTATCAACTTGTTGCAATTGAAATAGATAATTACAGGAAGCAAATTTAAAGATTTTTTCCCTGTATTTATTCATCTCCCTTCTCTGCTTGTCTCTGCCTCATTATATATATATATATATATATATAATATATATAATAATATATATATTATATATTCACTTCACCAAAAACTTATCTTAGAACAACTTATAACTTTTCTCTTATTTTTAATGCGTGAATCCGTTTTGGTCACCCAGATGGAAATGGCCAAGAAAAATATTGCTTAAAGTCAGAACTGCATGATGTATTTGAACGCTTGATAACGAAGATATTTTGACTTTGATAAAATAAATAAACATATAAATTATAGATATATAAGTAATAGATAAATAAATAATATTCCCGGGAAAACCGTTTGTCGTGAACTGAATGAAATATTAATTTTCAAACTACGATTTGAAGCCGAAAATCTAATTCGATAATGTACTTACATCAACCTACACATTGATTTTCAATTTTTTTAATAAAATAATCATCCACACCCACCCAAATATATGTATACGTACATATCACACACACACAACACACATATGTATATATATATATATATATATATATATGTACATATCACACACACACACACACACACACACACATATATATGTACACACACACACACATATATATATGTATACGTACATATCACACACACACACATATATATATGTATACGTACATATCACACACACACACACACACACACACACACACATATATGTATATTTACATACTCACAGACCATATATATGTAAGTATGTATAGATACATATTTTACACACACACACATATATATGCATATATATTTACATACACACAGACCATATATATGTAAGTATGTATAGATACATATTTTACATACACACACTCATACACACACACATATATATCATTTATATATAAATATATATTGACATACGCACAGACTATATATATATATATATATGTGTGTGTGTGTATTCCTACGCATATATCACAAACTATATATATACATATAATATATATTCACATACACATAAACCATGTGTATATGTATGTATATGTATATATGGTGAATATATAACGGGAAGAGAGAATAACATTTAGGATACAATCTAATAAAATAAGATAAAAATTAATATACAATTTGATAAAAAAAAAATAGACAAGAAAATAATCTCGTATATAAAAGTTCCCCGGCTTCCCAATAACGTGCCATGTCACAAAATTGTATTTCATATTTATACCGAGAAACAAAAAAAGATCTAAATTCCGATGTATAAAGGAATAAGGAAAACAATAGCATTTGCATTTTATTTTTCTTACAACGATATTTTCTTTTAGTGCCTTTCAACAGGCAGAAATTCTGTTGCAAGTGAAAGTGCAGCTGTAAAAAGAAGAAGAAATATAAAAGTGTGTATTCTTTTTTTCTTCTGTGCAAGTTGCCTGTTAAGAAACATTTCAATGGAAATTTATTGTCTTTCATTGCGAAGAAATTTCTTTATTTCAATAAAATTTTCACATTTAAAAAAAAATCAATTTCTTTTTTGTTTCAAGTAAACTTTCCTTTCTTTCGTTTGCCTTTATTCTATTTCTTTCTTTCTTTCATACATATATTCATTCAGTCATTCTTTTTCTTTCTTTCTTCTTTCTTTCAATGCAGTTATGTTCTTTACTTTCTCTCTTTCTGTAACACTTTTCTTTCTTTCCTTCCTTCCTTCTTACTTACTTTCTTTTTCTCTCTTCCATGTTTGCTTATTTCATGCTTTGCTTCCTTTCATTCTTTCTTTAAATGCAGTTATGTTCTTTACTTTCTCTCTTTCTGTAATCCTTTTCATTCTTCCTTCTTTCTTTCTTTCTTTCTCTCCCATTTTTGTTTATTTCTATCTTTGCTTTCTTTTATTTATTTCATTCTTTTTTTCAATGCAGATATGTTATTTACTTTCTTTCAAAACCCTTATCCTTTCTTTTATTCCTTCCTTCCTTCCTTCTTTCTTTCTTTTTCTTTCTTTCTTTCCTATTTCCTTATTTCTATATTTACTTGCCTTTCTTTCTCTCAATGCAGTAATGGTCTTTACTTTCTTTCTGTAACCCTTTTTATTTATTTCCCTCTTTCCTTCCCTACTTCCTTCTTTTGTTTCCATGTTTGCTTATTTCTGTCTTTGCTTTATTTTCATTCATTCTTTCTTTCTTTCTTTCAATGCAGTTATGGTCTTTACTTTCTCTATTTCTGTAAACCTTTTTCCTTCTTTCGTTCCTTCTTTCTTTTCCATTTTTGCTTATTTCTGTTTTTGTTTTATTTTCCTTCTTTCTAGCCATATCTCTTTCCTTCTTTCCTTCTCCCTTTCCTTCTTTCTTTCTTTGCCCTTTTTGCTTATTTCTATGTTTGCTTTATTTCTTTATTTCTTTTATAAATTTCTTTATTGTCCTCGTTCTGCTTTTTTTCTATACTTTTTTTCTCATATTCTTAATCTTTCTTCCTTTCTCTCTCTCTTTCTTTCTTTCTCGTAACTTTCCATTCTTTTATTTACTACTGTTTACTTTATTCAACAATCATCTTTAGTTCCCCTATCACTTTTCCCCCTCCCCTAAATATTTCGGAAATTCTTATCTTTCTCATCTGCTTTCAAAATTCCTTTTTCCTAATCCACAACTTTCATTCCACACTTTCCATTTATTATTTTCTCTCTTATCATAACCGAACCAAGAGAATACATCTCCCGCCTTTTGCAAACAAGATGGCTGCCGAAACAATATCCCCTGCCACTCACCTGACTAGCGCCATTTCAATTGAAACCCCTCCCCCATTGACTGTCATTTTGGGACTTTTTTTATTTCTTTATTTTAATCCTAAACTAGAAATAGATGTTTTACACCTTTCTTTCTTTCTTTCTTTCTATTTATGTTTTCTTTCTTTTCCATCTATCTTCCTTTTTCTCATTTGTTATCTTTCTGTCTTTCTTTCTTTCGTATTAATGCTGTTTTTATTTCAATATACTTCCCTTTTTATTTTTTCCCTCTCATTGTATTTGTCTTCGTTTTTCTTTCGTTTTTATCTTTTTCTTTTCTTCTTCGTTATCGCCTAAATATGTATTTCTTTCTTTCTTTCTCCCCCCCCCACCAACAACACACTGATAATATATTCTGCTTCGTATTTTAACCCTAAATTAGAAATAGATGTTTCACATCTTTTCTTTTCTTCTTTCTCCCCCCCACCAGTTATAACATATTCTGATTCGTATTTTCGTCGTATTCACAAAAGGACACGTACCAATTTTTTTCCGCCAGTTCTTGTGTTTAAAATGAGAGCCATGGGCCATACATGAGGGATAGAGGGAGAGATAAACAAAATATGTGAAGTGCGGGGGGACAGAAGGAAAGAAATTGAGAAAGAAAGAAAAAAGAAAGAACATAAGGAGAAGGAAAGATAATGAAAATAAATTAAAGGGGCGGACCAAGAGGAGAGAAATGTGATTTTGGGAAAGTAAAGAGAGAAGAAAATGTTTCAGTTATAGAGAGGTAAATTATATATATATATATATATATATATATATATATATATATATATATAGAGAGAGAGAGAGAGAGAGAGAGAGAGAGAGAGAGAGAGAGACTAGTAAACTAAAAAGGAAAGAAAAATGAAGAGAAATAAAGAATCAAAGTAAAAAAAACTGACGAGCAAGAAAGAAAATAATTTCAGGTTAGTGAGAGACAGAAAGGAAGAAAGAATGAAAGAGGAAAGGAAGAAAGAAAGGAAGGATAATCAAATATATTATAAACAAGAGGAGACAAAAAGAAAGAAAGAAAGACAGAAGAATTGTAAGTTAAGGAGAGACAGAAAGAAACAAAGAATGAACGAGGAAAGAAGGAAAGAAAAAAGTAAGGAAGGATAAATTAAATCAATAAGGAACAAAACAGGATAAGAGAAAGATTAAAAAATAAAAAAGAATAAAAAAAAGTGCATTACAAGATTTAAAACAGGAAGAAAAAAAGAAGAAAAATACAAAAAAGTATAAAAAGGTTGGGAAAAAAGACTAAACAAGGGAAATAAAAAAAAGAAGATTCTCAGTAGGAATATTTGCAGAGTCAGCTTCTTTGTGTGAGTCTGGAACTTTGCCATCGAGTATTTCCCAGCGGGCGTGTCACCACAAAAATCAAGGCTTATCTTCAACATGGAGTCGCTTACTCTATATTAATGTATAGGGCGGTCTTTTCGCTTGCCTCTCGAGGCATGTTAATGAAGGTAGAAAAATGAAGAAACAACGGGAAACCTCTTATCAGATCAACACACATCGTTATGGGAAAGGTTTGTGTGATTCGAACAAACTAACATTTTATTGGGTAAAACCGAAAGACTCAATAATAATAATAATAATAATAATAATAATAATAATAATAATAAATGAAAGTCAAAGTGATACCAATTGTAATTGGTGCACTTGGAACGGTCCCAAAGGGATTGGAAAATCTGAACATCAGAGGAAAGATTGAGACCGTCCAGAATACTGCACTGGTGCAATCTGCCAGAATACTCAGAAGAGTCCTGGAGATCTGAGGAGACTTGCTGTCACTCAGCCTCCAGTGAAATACCATCAGCTAACGTTGATGTGAAAATAATAACAACAACAATAAATAAATAAATAAATCAAAAATAATTATTTGCCAAGAAATGAAAAAGAACTAGAAGACCTTATACAAATTATCAGAATATATAGCCAAGACATTGGACTGGAATTTGGGATAGAAAAATGTGCCGTAATTGAAAAAAAGAAGAAAAAAGAGAAACAATGGAAGGAATAGAACTACCCAATCAGGAACGAATCGGGAGAAAAAGAAAACAACAAACACCTGCGAATATTAGAAGCAAATACCCTCAAGCAAACAGATGAAACAAAAAGTAACGAAAAGAATATATTAGAAGAACAAGAAAACTTCCCAAAACCAAACTCTGTGACAGAAATCTCATCAAATGAATAAATACCCGGGAAGTTTCCATGGGAAGATACACTGGACCAAGCTTAAAATTTATAAGGAAGGAAGGTACCACATAGACAAACTATCTCAAGAAAAGCAGACTCGCCGGCATTGAGAAGTACGTAGATCAAACAATTAACACTCGTGTGAAAAGGTCGCATATGATAATAATAATAATAATAATAATGAGACCTAGTAGTGATTAACAAGAAAACGAGAACTTTTCATCTGGTAGATATTACTGTCCTAGCAGATCATAGGGAGAAAATAAAAGAAAATGAAAAGATAGACAAATAGCTTAACACCTGGATTATGAGGGTGAAAGTGATACCAATTGTACTTGGTGCAGTTGGTACAGACCCCAAAAGTTTAGAAGGAATTGGAACCCAGTGAAAGAATCAAGACGATCCCATTGTTGAAATCGACTAGAATACTCAGTAAACTCCTTAGGATCTGAAGAGACTTATCACTCAGACTCCAGTGAAAGGTCATCAGCTTACGTTGGTTGGAAAATCTCACAAGGATAGTGTTGATTAACAAAAAAGAAAAGAAGAAAAAAAAGAGAACGTGTCAGTTGGTTGACTTTGTGGTTTCAGCAGATCACAGAGTGAAGCTGAAGGAAAATGAAAAGATAAATAAATACCTGGACCTTGCCAGAGAATTGAAAAAGCTGTGGAATATGAAAGTGAAAGTGATACCAATAGCAGTTGGTTCACTTTGAACGGTCCCAATAAAATTTGAAAAAAGACTGCAAGATCAGGAAATCAGAGGAAGAATTGAGACCGTCCAGACTACTGCAATGGACTCGAATACTCAGAAGAGTCCTGGAGACTTGTTGTAACTCAGTATCCAGTGAGATACGCAAAAGGAGTAATAATATAATAATAATAATAATAATACCTTATCCCAGCAAGAAGACCAGACCTAGTGCTGATTAACAAAAAAGAAAGAACTTGTCAACTGGTGGATTTTGCAGTTCCAGCAGATCACAGGGTAAAGCTAAAAGAAAATGAAAAAATGGACAAATACTTGGACCTTACCAGAGAACTGAAAAAGTTATGGAATATGAAAGTCAAAGTGATACCAATTGTAGTTGGTGCACTTGGAACGGTCCCAAAAGGATTGGAAAAGGGTTTGGAAAGTCTGGAAATCAGAGGAAGGATTGAAACCATCTAGAACACTGCACTGCTTGCAATCTGCCAGAATATTCAGGAGAGTCCTGAGGAGACTTGCTGTCACTCAAACTCCAGTGAAAGACCATCAGCTAACACTGATGTGAAAACTCAAAGGGAGTAAATAATAATAATAATAATAATAATAATAATAATAATTAGAAGAAGAAGAAGAAGAAGAAAAGAAGAAGAAGAAGAAATTTGAACTTGTTGGATTAAGTTGCATGAGCAGCCCATAATGTGAATGATTCTAATAAACATTTCATTGTCATCCCATTAAAGAAATAAAGGATTCTAATTAGCATTTCACAGTGATCACGTTATAAGAACAACCCATTGATGTTTCTATTTAAGAAGAAATGAAGGATTCTAATTAGCATTTCATAATAATCTCCGTTATATCAAGAATCTCAATGATTAAGCAATGACATTCAGCCAAGAAAGGGGGGGGGTGTCCACGTGATGTGGTGGCTAACGTGCTGGACTACGACATTGTTGTAACTGAGTTCGAATTCCAGTCGTGCTCTTACGTTCACTTTCAAACGAATACCTTTCGGAAACGTATAAACTCCATACCACCAGCTTTGGGTTAAACAGTACCAATACTATCCTTCTGCAATTTATTCTAATTACCCATAGCTGGGGAGAGAACAGACCGGTTCATGCTTTCTCCAATACTAGTGAATTAGTGCGAAACAGAACACTAATAGCCTGGTCCTGGAATTGAACCCGGTTCGCCAATTCATTTTCATACGACGATAACCGTATATCCTAGCATATAGGGGTGTAACTATTTAATAAGCTTAGGTGAGTTTGGCACACAACCAGAACTATTGTGCACACCCATAGAGAATCGGACTTGTTAATGAA
Organism: Doryteuthis pealeii; assembly: GCA_023376005.1. NCBI lineage: Eukaryota > Metazoa > Mollusca > Cephalopoda > Myopsida > Loliginidae > Doryteuthis > Doryteuthis pealeii. The sequence goes on along the minus strand of CM042154.1, from coordinate 85,310,003 downwards.
GATATGGTAGGTTAACTCGCTTTGCTTCGTTTCAAACGAGACACCCAACCTCTCCCTCATATATATATATATATATTATATATATATATATATATATATAGGCAATGCTCTCCTAGAATACGGATGGAGCACTCACTGGCGGCCTTTACATATATACATATGTATGTATTTATCAGTTAAACTTATCTTCGCAGTCCGTAGGTGCTAATGATAGCCGAGTGGTAAGGAGCCTGACTGATGATAAACTAATGGGTTATTTATCCAGACTGGAGGTAGCTTGCAAATGTCTAGCCACACCGAAGAGACGTAACACGTCGAAACACGATATCTGTGGATGACTCTCTCTCTCTCTATATATATATATATATATATATAATGTACATCTTATGTTTATTTCTTTTCACTATCTTTATTTTATATCTATTTTATCTTGTGTAATTTTATTTCTTCCTTCTCTTTCCTTCCTTCTTTCTTTCTCTTTCCTTTTTCCTTTTCTTTCTGTCTTTCTTTCCTTTTGTTCCCACTTTTATTTTTGCCCCAGAGATAAACTAAAGACGTTGCAAGTTATAAGATTCTGAGGATATTTAAGATGTGTTAGGGGATAGTAGTTGGGGTTGGGGGTGACTTGAAATCAGTTGATGTTGGAGGAGATGCGGGGCTTATATTAGAGTGTATGTTGCTGGGGGAGGGAGTGAAGGAATGGATTTTATTTTATGGAGTGGGAGGGGCGGCACGAATCACGGAAAGACTTGAATGTTGGAAATGAAATTAAGTCTCTCCAAAAAGGTAAGATTAGGAAATATAAAAACAAAGGCAAAGAAAGAAGATCAAATTTTTTTAATCGGAAAAAACAAAGGGGGTGGGGAAGGGAGGGAGGGAGGAATTAAGGAAGGAAAGAAGGGAGGGTGGAGTTAGGGAGGGCGGGACAGAGGATGAAAGTAAAGTAAAGCAGGAAAATATGGAGGATGGGGAGAGATGAAGAGGGATGGAGAGAGAGAGAGAGAGAGAGAGAGAGAGAAGGGGGGAGGAAAATAAATTAAAAAGAGATAGTGAGAGAGAGAGAGGGGGGAGAGGGAGGAGGAGAGAAGAAGAAAGTAGGAAGATACAGACAGACTGACAAAGTAAGGAATAGAAAGTTCTGTACTTAATTATGTGACCACTTAAGGAACAGCAGGTACTAAAAGCAACCTGACTTCCGTGTTTATCAAAATGGCTTGATTTGGCATTAAATTACCCGAAAGAGGTTTATATGCCGTAAAACAACTAACCAAGGAATGGATACAGAACGTATATATCTATCTGATTGAGAGAAAGCGAGGAAGAACTCGGACTACGGTCATTTAGAAAACTCCTTTAAAAAGAGAATAAGAAGGTAGGTAGGGAAGAAAGAATGTAAAAGAAAAAGAGTGCATTCAAAAGAGAAATAACGAAATTGTTTATATATTATATATTATATATATATATATATAATATATATATATATATATAAGAGAGAGAGAGAGAGAGAGAGAGAGAGAGAGAGAGAGAGAGAGAGAGAGAGAGAGAGAGAGAGAGAGAGAGAGATTTCTCACCTATGCGATCTTCAGACTAGGAAACTGGCAGTAACCAAGTGTTGACTCCCTGTCCACGTTATATTAACTTAAACATACGCGCAATGATATTGAGCACTATCCTCTCAGAAACTATATATATATATATATATATATATATATATATATATATATATATATATATATATAAAATTAAACTGGAAGTGAATCCGACGGTATGTTAAAAAAATAAATAAAGGAAAGAAAGTATAGAATGGATAAAATAGGATATTTTGATCATTTTTACTTACACGTGTTTCGGTCAGGAGTTTTTCCATATGTACATTATTCAAACTATTATTATTTTGCAATAACCAAATGAAATGAAATAATAATAATGAAAAAAAATGTAGAAATGTTCCGCACACAAAGAAAATTCGACCATCATAATGTACACATGGATAAACTCCTGACCGAAACACGTGTAATTAAAATAGATTAAAATATCCTATTTTATCCATTCTATACTTTCTTTCCGTTATTTATATTTTCAACACACACACACACACACATATATATATATATGGGAATAAAAAGGCCTTAAATACCATGGGTATCGTGGTTATGGACCATTTCCACTCGCGAGTATGCTCACGAGCTTCTTCAGACCACTGACAAAATATATCAGTGGTCTGAAGAATCTCGTGGACATACTCGCGAGTGGAAATGGTCCATAACCACGATACCCATGGTATTTAAGGCCTTTTTATTCCCAAATAAATTTGCTCTGTTTACAATAATTAAACATTGAGCTCTCATACGGAACCTGAACTCTACAACAAACTACGGGTAGAGAATTAGGACCCACCTAGAATCACCTTGTACCAAGAAACTTGGTACCGCACCAAAGTATATATATATATATAAGATATAATGAAAAAACAAACGATGTTTACAACTGAAATAGGCTCATCAGAAGAGAAAGTGTGCAAACCGTTTTCTTCTGATGAGCCTATTTCAGTTGTAAACATCGTTTGTTTTTTCATTATATC
>CM042154.1:85294922-85304922 GCA_023376005.1 Doryteuthis pealeii | reverse complement strand
GAGGTTGTCGCAAGACGATAATGATCGTACAATAAAGAAAAATGTGAATCAATATATAAATACTTAATGCTGTCTGATCTTCGTTCGTTTCCATGAATGTTATTATAATCAGCCTCTGTTTTGGAAGAACATTGTCGACCTTTCATGTCGGACCTTGGCTCTGCCACCTGAGCCATGCCGACCAGTTCCAGATAGAGGAGAGCAAAATTAAGGAGAGTAATTACTGTGGCGCTTTCTCTTGATTGGCTCTTCAAGTCTTCCATCAAATAAGATTCTTTTGCAGTCGTCAGCGTTTATAATCAACACACTCACACACACACACACACACACACACACACACAACACCTGCCGCGACAAGTGCTTCGGTGTCTTCACGCGCCGCCTTCTTCAGTGTTTGGGCGGGAATATTTTTGGCGCTCGCTAAAAGTTCATTTTTTCTTTCTTTCTTCTTCCTGTTACATTCCTTAAACACTTCTTCATGAAAACGTAATCAACTAAATGAATTAAAGAAAATTCTTTTTTTTTCTTTTCACGTCTTTCTTCTTTCACCCTTTTCGTCTTGTATTTTTTTTTATTATTATTTCTATAAAAAAAAAATTGATTTGTATGTTCCTTCCTTTCTTATTTCATTATTTCTGTCATTAAAAAAAAAATTCTTTTTAGCTTCATTCTTTCTTTAATTCATCAGTTTTCCTTCGTTTTAAAGTTTTATTTCATCACTCTTTCGTGACCACCCCTTCCTTTGTTTTTCTCATCTCCCTCGTTGCACATTATTATTATCATCACTATTACTATTACTACTACTATTATTATTGTTATTATTATTATTACTACTGTCATTATTAATATTATTATCATTATTACTATTATTGTTACTACTACTACTACTATTATTATTATTACCATTATTACTACTACTACTGTCATTATCATTATTACTACTATCATTATTACTACTATCATTATTATTACTATTATTGTTACTATTACTACTACTACTATTGTTATTACGATTATTATTACTATTATTATTATTACATTTTTTCTTCGTTTCTTTTTGTTATTTTCAATACTCTTTCATTCCACTTTTTGTATTATGTATTTCATTTCCGCTTTCTTTCGGGTTCTTTTTCAATTTCATTCATTCTTTATATTGTTTTCGTTTCTTTCGAACCGCTGTTTTAATTATCTCTTTCATTCTTTTCTTCATTCTTATTCTGTTTTAACTTCAGTCAATCTTCTATCCTTTTCAGCCTTTCTTCTTTCTCGTTCTTTTTCACCTTCATTAATTCTTCTTTTCCATTTCATTCCAACATTTTTTTCGAAAGTTATTTCTTTTATTCCTTCTTTTCTTGCTCGTTGTTTTTCAACTCCATTCCTTCTTTTCGTTTCTTTCATTCTATGTTTTTGTTTTCATTATTATTTCCTTATACGTTCTCGTTTGGAAACCAGCACATGGGCACGCCGGTGTGGGCCGTCCAGCATATACATATATATTTACTAGATGTACGCAGATAATGGATGCTGCACAGGGGAAATTCCGAGGACAAGAAAGTAGAAAGAAATAAAGGAGATAATCATCATCATCATGTGCTAGACAATCTTTTTTATTTTCTTTGCCTGTCCATTTTGTTTTTTCTTTCTTTTTCCTATCTCTCCTCTCTCTCTCTCTCATTCCCTCTTTCTCGCTCTCCCATTCTATCTATTTATATATCTTTCCTCCTTTCTCTCCTCTTCCCCTCTCTTTCCTCTTTCTCTCCTCTTCCCCTCTCTTTCCTCCTTTCTCTCCTCTTCTTCCTCCCTTTCTCTCCTTTTCTCTCCCTCTTTATCTCCCCCTCTCTCTTTCCCTCTTTATCTCCCCCTCTCTCTTTCCCTCTTTATCTCCTCCTCTCTCTTTCCCTGTTTCCTCCACCCTCTCTTTCCTTCTTTATCTCCTCTCTCTCTATTTCCTTCTTTATCCCTCCTCTCTCTCTCTCTTCTTCTCCCCTCTCTCTTTCTCTTCTTTCTCCTCTCTCTCTTTCTTCTTTCTTCCTCCTCTCTCTCTTACTTCTTCTTTCCTCCTCCTCTCTCTCTTCTTTCTTCTTTCTTTCCTCCTCTCTCTCTCTTTCTTTTTCTTTCTCTTCTCTCTCTTTCTTCTTTCTCCTCCTCTCTCTCTCTTTACTTCTTTCTTTCCTCCTCCTCTCCTCTCTCTCTTCTTTACTTCTTTCTTTCCTCCTCTCTCTCTCTCTCTTTACTTCTTTCTTTCCTCCTCTCTCTCTCTTCTCTCTTTCTTCTTTCTCTCTCTCTTTCTCTTTCTCTCTCTCTCCTCTCCTCTCCTCTTTCTCTCCACCTCTCTCTCTCCACATTCCTTAGTACTGTTTTTTCTCTGTTCCATTTCATTTTCCTCTTTCGCTTTGAAAATACCTTTATTTTATTTCTTCCCTAAATATTCTTTCCCTTTCGATATTTCTTTTTACATGTCTTATTTTCATTTCTTTTTTTTCTTGTTCTTAATTTTACCGATCACGTACCGTCCATATTTAAATTTGCGTATAGGAATATTTATTTATGCACCTAAAATCTGACTTTTATTTTCTGTGTAAGGCCGTACATCAAATTTATTATCAAATGCCAAATAAATTAGTCACCATAATTTCTCCCGATAAAAGAAAAATGTCACAACAAACCAACAATCATTTTTTTAAACCCACCTGTTATAAAAGAAATGAACAAGATAGAAAGAAAGAAAAAAAGAAGAAAAAAAAAGAAAAACGAAAGAAAAAATCGAAGACAAATACAGGGGGGGGGGAGAAAAAGAGCAGTAAATATATTGAAATAAAAAACATATTGGTAATACGAAAGAAAGAAAGGAAATATAGAAAATAAAGAAGAAAGGAAAGAAAGTAAAGAAATATAGAAAAATAAATGAATAGAAGAAAGAAAGAAAGAAGGAAAATGAAAGAAAGAAAGAAAGAAAGAAAAAAGGAAAAGAAAGAAAGAAAAAGAAAAAGAAAGAAAGGAAAGAAAGAAAAAAAGAAAGAAAGGAAAGAAAAGAAAAAAAAAAGAAAAAAAGAAAGAAAAAAAAGAAAGAAAGAAAGAAGAAAGAAGAAAGAAAGAAAAGAAAGAAAGAAAGAAGAAGAAAGAAAGAAAAGAAAGAAAGAAAGAAGAAAAGAAAAAGAAAGAAAGGAAAGGAAAGAAAGAAAGGAAGAAAGAAAAAGAAAAGAAGAAAGAAAGAAAGGAAAGAAAAGAAAGAAAGGAAAGAAAAAGAAAGAAAGAAAAGAAAGAAAGAAAGGAAAGAAAGAAAGAAGGAAAGAAAAGAAAGAAAGAAAGAAAGAAAAAAGAAAAAAAGAAAAAAAGAAAAGAAAGAAAAGAAAGAAAAGAAAGAAAGAAAGAAAAGAAAAGAAAGAAAGAAAGGAAAGAAAAGAAAGAAAAGAAGAAAGAAAGAAAAAGAAAGAAAGAAAGAAAGAAAGAAAGAAAAGAAGAAGAAAGAAAAGAAAAAAGAAAGGAAAGAAAGAAAGAAAGAAAGAAAAAGAAAGAAAAGAAAAGAAAAGAAAGAAAAGAAAGGAAAGGAAAGAAAAGAAAAGAAGAAAAAAAGAAAGAAAAGAAAGAAAAGAAAAAAAAGAAAAGAAAGAAAAGAAAGAAAGAAAGAAAGAAAGGAAAGAAAAATAAAAGAAAGGAAAGAAAATAAAAGAAAGAAAGATCAATAGAAAGAGTGCAAGAAAAGAATAAAGAAAAGAAAGATTGAAAATAAAGAAAATAGATAGACAGAAAACAAATCCAAAAAGAAAAAAATAAAGAAATAAAAGGAAAAAACAAACGTGAAAGAAAAAGAAAAAAGAAAAGAATGCAAGAAAAAAAAAGAAAGAAAGAAAGACAGAAAAGAAAGAAAGATAAATATAAAAGAAAGAAAGGAAGAAAAGAAAAGAAAGATATAGAGATAGACATGCAGACAGAAAGAAAGAAAGAACAAAAGGAAGTAAGGAAAGAAGAAAGAAAGAGTATGATAACAGAAGTTAATAGAAGAAAGTAAAGAGAAAATAACATAAGCGTATAACAAAAAATAATTGAACAACAGAAAGAAGGAAAGAATAAATAAGAGGTAAAAATATAAGAGATAGAAAGAAAGAAAGAAAGAAAGAAAGAACGAAAAAATAAAACAACAGCAAAATAAAACGATAGAAAGAAATAATTACATAACGAAATATAAAATGAATAAATGAATAAATAAGCGAAGTTGTTGGAAGAAAAAAGAAAATAAATCCTGAATAACGATAATAAGATTTGAATAAAGTAAAGCGAGTTTTATTGGCAAAGGAAAAAAATCAAACAGCTGAGAAAGAGAAGACAAAAAAGAAGATTATAAGAAAGTGAAAGGGAGGGGGGGTAATGATAATGAATGGGAAAGAAGGGAAGTAAAAAAAGAAAATATGAAGAAAAACAACGAACAAAACGGGAATAAGGAAAGAAGAGAGAGAGAGAGAGAGAGAGAGAGAGAGAGAGAGAGAGTTGAAATGTTTTCTTGTAAGATAAAAAGATCTTAGAAAAAAAAACAAAGGAGAGAAATGAATGTAAAATTGTCTTAAAAAAGGTAAAAAAGAAGAGAAAGAGAAAAAATTAAAAGCATGATATAGCGGATAAATAGAAGATACAAGTAAATAAAATATGGACGCCCAGTGAGAATCGAACTCACAAACAATGGTCTGCAAATCAAGCTTGCTAACCATCACACCACGTGAGGTATATAGTTATTTACTATGCTTAGCTTAGATGTGGCACAAGGCCAGAAGTATGGGGTGTCCAGTGAGAATCGAACTCACTAAGAATGCTCCGCGAATCTAGCTTGTTAACCATTACACTACGTGAGATGCACAGAAAAAGAAATATAAAAGAACAAAACTGAATGTAGATTGAGAGAAGCAAAGAAGAAGAAAAAGAACAAAAGACGATATGAATCTTTAAAGGAACTAAAAATAAAAAATAATAAAAATTCGAAGATCAACAAAAAAAGCAGAGAAAAAGAAAATAAGTCGATGAATAAGGAAGAAATGTAGGAAAGACGAAAAAGAAAGTCAATAGAAGAAGGCGAAGAAGAAGAAGGAGAAGGCGAAGAAGAAAAGGAGAAGGCGAAGAAGAAGAAGAAGAAGAAGAAAGAAGACGAAGAAGGCGAAGAAGAAGAAGAAGAAGAAGGTGAAGAAGAAGGCGAAGAAAGCGAAGAAGGCGAAGAAGAAGAAGGTGAAGAAGGCGAAGAAGAAGGTGAAGAAGAAGCGAAAGGCGAAGAAGAAAGCGAAGAAGAAGAAGAAGAAGAGGCGAAGAAGAAGAAGGCGAAGAAGAGAAGAAGAAGGCGAAGAAGAAGAAGAAGAAGGCGAAGTAGAAGAAGAAGAATAAGGCGAAGTAGAAGAAGAAGAAGAAGAAGAAGGCGAAGAAGCGAAGAAGGCGAAGAAGAAGAAGTGAAGAAGACGAAGGCGAAGAAGAAGAAGGTGAAAGAAGACGAAGGCGAAGAAGAAGAAGGGAAGAAGACGAAGGCGAAGAAGAAGAAGGAAGAAGACGAAGAAGAAGAAGAAGAAGGCGAAGAAAAGGCGAAGAAGAAGAAAAAAAAACTAATTCATGAAGGAGTAAAAAGTAAAGTCGGAGAGGGGGGTTGGCCTATTGTCAATATAAGCCAGACAGCAAGTGTGATTATACCATTTTCACTAGCGCTAGACCAGGGAGATTATTTTGGCGCCTGATGTGGAGCGCCACACCTACGTCAGCTTCCCACTTTACCGCACATATCCGATTACCCAATCTGTTCTACATATTCGCTGAGTTGGCAAGGGCCGATGTCGAGCCGTGAACCTAGTGGTTCCAAGGTAGAAGCTCTATAGACTGAGCTAAACCAGAACTAGAAGAAAAGTGGCGGTAGGAGGAGGAGGAAACTGTTACGAATACGAAGGAGGGGGAAGGAAAGAGAAGTAGAATAAGTTGTGAAGGGGAGGAGTGAATTAAAAACAAATATGAAATCAGAATAAATCGTTGCTATACGGCAGCCATACCGAAATCTATAATTAAAATTCAGCGATGTTTTTTTACGTTTTTTCTTTTCGATTAGTTTCTTTACTTCGCAAATCTTTTCTTTTTAGGACTTATTGACATTATGGATTATACAACGGTCGACTGGTTGCATGTATGGATGGACAGATAAGAAAAAAATATGTGAGATAAAGATGAACAGGGATGACTTAATGAAACATAGATTTTGGAAAGAAAAGAAAGACAACAACAAAAATAAATAAATAAATATTATTAACGAAACAAAAATGACATTGATTACCAGGAGCAATATTTGAAGGCCAATTTATATTTGGGGAAAAAAAAGCAAATAAAGACAGAAAGAAAAAGCATTGAGATAATAATAATAATAATAATAATAATAATAATAATAATAATAATAATGAGAAGAAGAAGGCAGTAGGAAAAAAATACATAATAATTGAGGGGGAGGAGTACTAGAAAATGTGTATGTAAGAGTAGGCAAAAAAAATAAAATAATAATAATAATAATAATAAAAGAAGAAGAAGAGGAACGAGAGAAGAAGAAGAAGAAGAAGAAGAAGAAGAAGAAGAAGAAGAAGAAGAAGAAGAAGAAGAAGAATTCAATGATTAATGAAGACAGAAAGTAAAAATAATCCAAATGAATGGATGGAAGAGAGAAAAGATTAATTCATAAAAAAGTAGAAAAGAGAGAAGGAGGAAAGGGAGATGAAAAAGAAGAAAGTGAACAAGAAGAAAAAGAGCCAAAAGAAGAACATAAAGAAAAGGAAAAAGAAGAAAAAGAAGAAGAAGAAAGGAAGAAAAGACAAAAAGAAGAAGAAAAAGAAAAGACAAAAAAGAGAAGAAGACGAAAAAGAAGAAAAAAAAAGACGAAGAAGAAAAGAAAAGAAAGAAGAAGAAAAGACGAAGAAGAAAAGAAGAAAAGACGAAGAAGAAAAAGAAGAAGAAAGAAAGAAAAAGAAGAAAAAGAAAAAAGAAGAAGAAGAAAAAGAAAAAGAAGAAAAAAAAGAAGAAAAAAGAAAAAGAAAAGACGAAGAAGAAAAAAAAGAAAAGAAAAGAAGAAGAAAAAGAAAAAAGAAGAAAAAAGAAGAAAACTAAAACCTAAAGCAAGCTTTCATTTTTAGTTGATTTGTCCTAATTTTTCCCGCGTTTTGTTTTTTTTACAATTTTACAAAATATTAAATAGAATATCAAAAATGTCACAATAAACAAAAAAATGCTTAAAAATAATTTTGGAATGAATTGATAATTGTCTTTTGTTTTTGTTTTCTGGGGTTTTTTTTTCATTTTCTTTGGATTTTTCTGAAATCGTCAAATTCTATTGATTTTTGTTTTGTTTTGTTTAATTTTCTATTTTTCTTTGTCGTTTAAAAGCGGAAAAATTAAAAGAAACAAAAATGAAAGAAAGAGAAGAAAGATTTTCTAATTTGTATGCTTTCGTTTTTGTCGGCCATTTTTCTGTCAGTTGTCTTTTGTCTTTTCATCGCGACGAATGTCTTTTTGCACAGAAAGAGGTTGAAGAAATTAAACATTGTATAGATGGGGAAATATAGGCAATAGAGTTATTGCAAGAAAAGACAAAGGGAAAAGAAAAGAAAGAAAGAAGGAAGGAAGGATGGAAAGAGGGAAGCAAAACAAAGATGAAGTAGATAGAAAGTTCATTATTGCAAGAAAAGATAAATACAGGAAAGAACGAAGAAAGAATGAAGGAAAGAATGAAGGAAATAAAGAAAAGAGGAAAGAAGAAAATAAAGAAGAAAAGGGACAGGAAAATTAAGATGAATTAGATAGAAAGGTCGGAGGATGGAGAAAAAAATGAAGAAAAGACAGATAGAAGAAAATAAAGGCAAAAAGAAGAAATAAAAAGAATGAAAGAATAAAAAGAATGAAAGAATAAAGAATGAAAGAATAAAAAGAATAAAAGAATAAAAAGAATGAAAGAATGAAAGAATAAAAAGAATGAAAGAATAAAAAGAATGAAAAGAAAAAAAACGACAGAGAAAATGAAGCAAAGTAAGAAAGAATGAAAGAAAGAAAAAAAAAAAAGAAATCTATTTTTCTATCAAAATAAAGAATTAATATATTAATACCTTAGTTCGTCAGAAATAAATTTATTTCGGTACTTTTGCTTATTCAAGTCTGATTTTCAATTGGATCATCCACTGAAAAATCAGATTTGAAGAGGCAAAAGTGCCGAAATAAATTTATTCCTGATAAACTAAGGTTTTCATACATATATATATATATATATATATATATATATATATATATAATCGGTATATCTTGACCTGTATTCAATTCAAAAACTCATCCTGCAATAAATGAAAATGGCGACCCTCAATCGTCTGTAAAGAAAAGCACAACCATATATATCAGAGAACTCCTCGCCTGTGGAATACGCGGGCCATTTTTCCCCCTTATTTCATGTAATGTCGTTCGCTTCATCGGCTTTTCTTTTAAGGACGATTACAATCCAATTGATTCCATTTATGAACAATAACAAAAAGGAAATCCTGAAGACAATTTCCCGACATATTTTCCAAGAGTGTCTTTTTTTTCTTTTACTTTATTTTATACGTTTTTGAAATTTTATTTCTATTGTTGCTTAAACCTTTGTTATTGTTGTTCTGTATTGTTGTTGTACTGCTTACGGTTGACTTTTTAAAAGAACTGTTTATTATTTGATCAAAGAATAATGCCTCTTTCACCCCCTTTGCCCTGCAGTGTTCGTTCTTTGGATGGGATTTATATTGACATAGTTGAAAAATTCAATTATAACATTGGATTTTATATATTCCCTTTCGCTGTACATAATTTCTTGTTTAGATATTTTCGTTTTTCAATATATTCATATTTTTCCCCAATTTTCTTTTTTTTATATTTTTGTCGTATTTTTTGTTTTCGTTTTTTCCCCGCTTCAGCCTCTTTGTGTTTTCATTAATGTTTTATGTTTCTTTCTTCCTTCTTTATTCATATATATATATATATATATATATATATATATATATATACGTGTATAGATCAACCTTTATTTATTTCTATGCATTTTTAATCTTTCTTTGATCCTTAGGGTGCCTTTATTTCCTTCAATTTCTTTTGTGTCTTTCTTATTTTTCTTCTATCAAATTATGTTTTCAATTATTTTGGTTCGTTTTTTGTTCCCTTGTCTGTTTCCTTACTCAGTCGATAGAGGACCAGCGTAGGAATCGCAAGACACCGGGTTCAATACCGGTCCCCGGCCAACTCAGCAGATGAGTAGCACAGATTGGGTAATCTGATCTGTGCGGTAAAGTGGGGAGCTGGCGGTAAGTGTGACGCTCCATCACAACAAAAACAAGTCTCCCAGGTCATATTCATATTTTTTTCATCAATTTTTCTCGAGATATTTTTGGCTTATTTTTTTGTTCTAGTTTTATTATTCATTGCCTCAGTCTTTGTGTTTTCATTAATGTTTAATATGTCTTTATTCCTGGGGGGAACCTCCATTTCTTTTTCTTTCACTCTTCCTTATTATTCTTTTATCAATTTTTATTTTCGATTATTTCTGTTCGTTTTTGTTCCCTTGTTTGTTTTCTTGCGTTTGGCTCAGTCGGTAGAGCACCAGCCAAGAAATCGCAAGGTTCCGGGTTCGATACCGGTCCCCGGCAACTCAGCCCATGAGTAGTACAGATTGAGTGATCTGATATGTGCAGTAAAGTGGAGAACTGGCGGTAGGTTTAGATTTATCCATTTGATATTTGTTAGTCGATTTTTCTGTCTATTACACGTTAATATATATATATCTACCGAACTCCTCTCTCTCTCTCTCTCTCTCTCCTCTCTCTCTCTCTCTTTAACGTTACTTTCTCTCTCTTTCTCTCATCGATTTATCTTATTTTACGTTTGTCTGTCCATCTATCTAACGTTAATTTTCATTTCTACCCAACTCTTGACTATCTATTTAATGTTAGTCTTTCATTCTCTCTCCACCTATGTATCTATATCTCCCGTT
>CM042154.1:85247422-85292422 GCA_023376005.1 Doryteuthis pealeii | reverse complement strand
TTTTTTTTTTTTTTTTTTTTTTTTTTTTTTTTTTTTTTTTTTTTTTTTTTTTTTTTTTTTTTTTTTTTTTTTTTTTTTTTTTTTTTTTTTTTTTTTTTTTTTTTTTTTTTTTTTTTTTTTTTTTTTTTTTTTTTTTTTTTTTTTTTTTTTTTTTTTTTTTTTTTTTTTTTTTTTTTTTTTTTTTTTTTTTTTTTTTTTTTTTTTTTTTTTTTTTTTTTTTTTTTTTTTTTTTTTTTTTTTTTTTTTTTTTTTTTTTTTTTTTTTTTTTTTTTTTTTTTTTTTTTTTTTTTTTTTTTTTTTTTTTTTTTTTTTTTTTTTTTTTTTTTTTTTTTTTTTTTTTTTTTTTTTTTTTTTTTTTTTTTTTTTTTTTTTTTTTTTTTTTTTTTTTTTTTTTTTTTTTTTTTTTTTTTTTTTTTTTTTTTTTTTTTTTTTTTTTTTTTTTTTTTTTTTTTTTTTTTTTTTTTTTTTTTTTTTTTTTTTTTTTTTTTTTTTTTTTTTTTTTTTTTTTTTTTTTTTTTTTTTTTTTTTTTTTTTTTTTTTTTTTTTTTTTTTTTTTTTTTTTTTTTTTTTTTTTTTTTTTTTTTTTTTTTTTTTTTTTTTTTTTTTTTTTTTTTTTTTTTTTTTTTTTTTTTTTTTTTTTTTTTTTTTTTTTTTTTTTTTTTTTTTTTTTTTTTTTTTTTTTTTTTTTTTTTTTTTTTTTTTTTTTTTTTTTTTTTTTTTTTTTTTTTTTTTTTTTTTTTTTTTTTTTTTTTTTTTTTTTTTTTTTTTTTTTTTTTTTTTTTTTTTTTTTTTTTTTTTTTTTTTTTTTTTTTTTTTTTTTTTTTTTTTTTTTTTTTTTTTTTTTTTTTTTTTTTTTTTTTTTTTTTTTTTTTTTTTTTTTTTTTTTTTTTTTTTTTTTTTTTTTTTTTTTTTTTTTTTTTTTTTTTTTTTTTTTTTTTTTTTTTTTTTTTTTTTTTTTTTTTTTTTTTTTTTTTTTTTTTTTTTTTTTTTTTTTTTTTTTTTTTTTTTTTTTTTTTTTTTTTTTTTTTTTTTTTTTTTTTTTTTTTTTTTTTTTTTTTTTTTTTTTTTTTTTTTTTTTTTTTTTTTTTTTTTTTTTTTTTTTTTTTTTTTTTTTTTTTTTTTTTTTTTTTTTTTTTTTTTTTTTTTTTTTTTTTTTTTTTTTTTTTTTTTTTTTTTTTTTTTTTTTTTTTTTTTTTTTTTTTTTTTTTTTTTTTTTTTTTTTTTTTTTTTTTTTTTTTTTTTTTTTTTTTTTTTTTTTTTTTTTTTTTTTTTTTTTTTTTTTTTTTTTTTTTTTTTTTTTTTTTTTTTTTTTTTTTTTTTTTTTTTTTTTTTTTTTTTTTTTTTTTTTTTTTTTTTTTTTTTTTTTTTTTTTTTTTTTTTTTTTTTTTTTTTTTTTTTTTTTTTTTTTTTTTTTTTTTTTTTTTTTTTTTTTTTTTTTTTTTTTTTTTTTTTTTTTTTTTTTTTTTTTTTTTTTTTTTTTTTTTTTTTTTTTTTTTTTTTTTTTTTTTTTTTTTTTTTTTTTTTTTTTTTTTTTTTTTTTTTTTTTTTTTTTTTTTTTTTTTTTTTTTTTTTTTTTTTTTTTTTTTTTTTTTTTTTTTTTTTTTTTTTTTTTTTTTTTTTTTTTTTTTTTTTTTTTTTTTTTTTTTTTTTTTTTTTTTTTTTTTTTTTTTTTTTTTTTTTTTTTTTTTTTTTTTTTTTTTTTTTTTTTTTTTTTTTTTTTTTTTTTTTTTTTTTTTTTTTTTTTTTTTTTTTTTTTTTTTTTTTTTTTTTTTTTTTTTTTTTTTTTTTTTTTTTTTTTTTTTTTTTTTTTTTTTTTTTTTTTTTTTTTTTTTTTTTTTTTTTTTTTTTTTTTTTTTTTTTTTTTTTTTTTTTTTTTTTTTTTTTTTTTTTTTTTTTTTTTTTTTTTTTTTTTTTTTTTTTTTTTTTTTTTTTTTTTTTTTTTTTTTTTTTTTTTTTTTTTTTTTTTTTTTTTTTTTTTTTTTTTTTTTTTTTTTTTTTTTTTTTTTTTTTTTTTTTTTTTTTTTTTTTTTTTTTTTTTTTTTTTTTTTTTTTTTTTTTTTTTTTTTTTTTTTTTTTTTTTTTTTTTTTTTTTTTTTTTTTTTTTTTTTTTTTTTTTTTTTTTTTTTTTTTTTTTTTTTTTTTTTTTTTTTTTTTTTTTTTTTTTTTTTTTTTTTTTTTTTTTTTTTTTTTTTTTTTTTTTTTTTTTTTTTTTTTTTTTTTTTTTTTTTTTTTTTTTTTTTTTTTTTTTTTTTTTTTTTTTTTTTTTTTTTTTTTTTTTTTTTTTTTTTTTTTTTTTTTTTTTTTTTTTTTTTTTTTTTTTTTTTTTTTTTTTTTTTTTTTTTTTTTTTTTTTTTTTTTTTTTTTTTTTTTTTTTTTTTTTTTTTTTTTTTTTTTTTTTTTTTTTTTTTTTTTTTTTTTTTTTTTTTTTTTTTTTTTTTTTTTTTTTTTTTTTTTTTTTTTTTTTTTTTTTTTTTTTTTTTTTTTTTTTTTTTTTTTTTTTTTTTTTTTTTTTTTTTTTTTTTTTTTTTTTTTTTTTTTTTTTTTTTTTTTTTTTTTTTTTTTTTTTTTTTTTTTTTTTTTTTTTTTTTTTTTTTTTTTTTTTTTTTTTTTTTTTTTTTTTTTTTTTTTTTTTTTTTTTTTTTTTTTTTTTTTTTTTTTTTTTTTTTTTTTTTTTTTTTTTTTTTTTTTTTTTTTTTTTTTTTTTTTTTTTTTTTTTTTTTTTTTTTTTTTTTTTTTTTTTTTTTTTTTTTTTTTTTTTTTTTTTTTTTTTTTTTTTTTTTTTTTTTTTTTTTTTTTTTTTTTTTTTTTTTTTTTTTTTTTTTTTTTTTTTTTTTTTTTTTTTTTTTTTTTTTTTTTTTTTTTTTTTTTTTTTTTTTTTTTTTTTTTTTTTTTTTTTTTTTTTTTTTTTTTTTTTTTTTTTTTTTTTTTTTTTTTTTTTTTTTTTTTTTTTTTTTTTTTTTTTTTTTTTTTTTTTTTTTTTTTTTTTTTTTTTTTTTTTTTTTTTTTTTTTTTTTTTTTTTTTTTTTTTTTTTTTTTTTTTTTTTTTTTTTTTTTTTTTTTTTTTTTTTTTTTTTTTTTTTTTTTTTTTTTTTTTTTTTTTTTTTTTTTTTTTTTTTTTTTTTTTTTTTTTTTTTTTTTTTTTTTTTTTTTTTTTTTTTTTTTTTTTTTTTTTTTTTTTTTTTTTTTTTTTTTTTTTTTTTTTTTTTTTTTTTTTTTTTTTTTTTTTTTTTTTTTTTTTTTTTTTTTTTTTTTTTTTTTTTTTTTTTTTTTTTTTTTTTTTTTTTTTTTTTTTTTTTTTTTTTTTTTTTTTTTTTTTTTTTTTTTTTTTTTTTTTTTTTTTTTTTTTTTTTTTTTTTTTTTTTTTTTTTTTTTTTTTTTTTTTTTTTTTTTTTTTTTTTTTTTTTTTTTTTTTTTTTTTTTTTTTTTTTTTTTTTTTTTTTTTTTTTTTTTTTTTTTTTTTTTTTTTTTTTTTTTTTTTTTTTTTTTTTTTTTTTTTTTTTTTTTTTTTTTTTTTTTTTTTTTTTTTTTTTTTTTTTTTTTTTTTTTTTTTTTTTTTTTTTTTTTTTTTTTTTTTTTTTTTTTTTTTTTTTTTTTTTTTTTTTTTTTTTTTTTTTTTTTTTTTTTTTTTTTTTTTTTTTTTTTTAGTTATAATTAATGAATTTAGGCGGGCATATATGTTCAAATGTAAGGCTAAACGAATCGAGAAAATGTCAATGCCTGAATGTACATTTCATCCTATTAGGTCTCATCAGCAATGTTATAGACATGGGAGACTGCTCCGTGTGTGACTCGAAACCTCGACTGTAACTGACAGGTGAAGTCTCTAACCGTTACACTAGCTTGCTTTCCACATTCTTCTTTCGTTTTGAAACTCTGGAGAGTGTCGATTACCCTTTCATTACCATCATTCTGACCCGGACCTGTTAGGGTTCCATCTTTTGGATAAAAAAGTAATCTATTTGCAAATTATTATGTTATTCATAGCAATTCTTAATATATAACTGTGAGTAAAATGAAAATAAAAAAATAAAAAGAAACTACACAAAAATTGTAAACATGTCCATCCAACGTACGCAATTGTCTAACCTGAAAGCATAGAATAATTCTAGGTGGGTTGGCATGCAAATACCAACTATTTTGAAAGAGATACTCCGGTATGAATATTGCATCCTCCTTTTATATTTGTTACAAACAATGCATTGAATGGTATAAAAAAAGGATATATTGTATGTATCTAATTAGTTCTTGCTGCGTTCACAATTAAATATGAAATCTTGAATCATCTAAATTCAGGCATGCTGCGAACATTGCTCTAAAGATTAATACGTGTTAGTATATCTGATCATCAGTAGAAATGATACGAGAGAGAGGGGGAGGGAGGGGGTGAAAGAGGGAGAAAGAGGGGAGAAAGAGGGAGAAAGAGAGGGGGAGAGGAGAGGGAGGGAGAGAACGAGGGGAGAGGAGAGAGGGGAGAGGAGAGAGGCGGAAGAGGAGAGGAGGAGAGAAAGAGGGGGAGGGGAGAGAGGGATGGAAAGAGGGGAAGGGAGGGAAAGAGGGGAGGGGAGGGATTGAGGGAGGGGAGGAGGGAGATTGGGACATGTTTGAAGAAATGGTAAACGTAGGGTAAGGTGAAAATTAAGAATATGGCAAGAGTTAATCAGGTAGAAGAGCTGAAAAGAGGAGAGGAGAGAGAGAGAGAGAGGAGATGATGATGATGAAGAGAGAGAGAAAAAGAGAGAGAGAAAGAAAGAGAGAGAAAGAAGAGATTTTGTGAGGAAGATAAGAACAGAAGAATGAAAAGAAAGAATCAGAAGAGAGAGAGAGAGAAATAGAAAGAGAGAGAGAGAGAGAGAAAGATAGAGAGAGAGAGAGAGAAAAATAGAAGAGAGAGAGAATAGAAGAGAAGAGAGAGAAATAGAAGAGAGAGAAAGAGAGAGAGAGAAATAGAGAGAGAGAGAGAGAGCAAGAGAGGAGGAGGAAAGAAAGAGATTTTAGTGAAATGCTTGTGAAGATAAGGAACAATTTGGAAACTCAGCAAAGGAATTCCGGAGAAATCAGATGAAAATAAATAAATTAAAAATAAATAGAAAACCAATAATAATAATAAAAAAAAACATTAAAAAGACAAATTGGATAAAAAAAATCAACGTGAGAAAATCTTGGAAGTCCGTAAAATTCATTTTCTGACAAGAGATTATGAGACAAGACGTGAATGGGCAGATTGTAGAGTCAATCAAATTCGATCTTTTGGGATTTTAATCGGTTTTGCTGGGAAGGCACACGAACTCGCGTACAAATGTGATTGCGTGTGAGATATATATATATATATATATATATATAAAGGTATTACATTAGGAGAGTGCTCGATATAAAGAATAGAGCTATTATATAATATAATAAAATAAATATATAAAAGTATTACATATCTATTTATTTGATGACAATAGAACAGTCACAACCTTAGGTTTCATGCATGCAGAAATCGAATGCATTCATCAGGTGACGTTGATACGAATACAAGGAAAATCGAAACTATTTTTTATATCGAGCACTCTCCTCATACAACTGCAATTTGGCGCACCATTCCAGTGAAAGCTGAAGCGGTGACTATCACAGGCAATAGTTCTATATATGAGAGTAATCCCAAAATAAGATAGTAATGCCTCCACAGTGCTGGGGAACCAGGTAAACTGTTCGTGTGGTTTTTGGCAACACTGTTCTAACTGTTGTGCACATGCTGCCACGCTCAGTTTTGGTTTGGCAGACGTTCTTGTTGGAGTTCTCGATTGTGCGAAGTTATTCGGTTTTTTGAAGCCAAAACTCATCAAACCGGTTTAAATCGTATATATACAAGAAATTATAAGGGTTTCACGTATGCTTCACTTAATTAATGTCAAGGTTATAAAAAGCAAATGTACTGGGTATTTTTGAAGAATGAAATAATCGTGCAATTAAAATTACCCTATACTCCCCTCCAAAAAAAAAACCCAACTACGTAAATGTTTAGAAGTAATATTGCAGCAATACCTCCCCATCACTCAACATACAAAAAATATATAAATTCAATTACCGAAGATTCTACCATATAAGAATTATCTAATCCGTTTCTTTGATACCAATAAACTTAATGTAGTTAAAACATAAGACCACTAATTCGTTTTGCTTTTAATGAATAATTTTCCAAATTACATTCTAATCAAAATCCATTAGCTTCAAAAAGATTTTTTTTCAATATTAGCTGCCATACTTTCTGAACCAGTAGCCAGCGATTGATTAGTGTGTATATAAAAACATACATAAAATAAAACTACAAGAATTGACTTTTCATATTTTTTTTTACTAAATGATTCTATCATTCATATAACGTTAGTTATTAAGTCATCAATTTTATATCTGTTGCAAGATTTATGAAGACCATGTGTGTGTGTGTGTGTGTGTTGTTTATCTGGGGTAGGAAAAGAGGTGGGGAGTGTACGGAAAATGAAGGTTCTTCTGACATCGTGTTTATAGGGTCTCTGGAAAATGTCAAGGAAATGAGACGAAATCGAAAATAAAGTAAAAAAATAAAAATTCAAATTTAAAAAAAATTTAGAAAAAATCTATGATCTTCTTATCATTATTTTCCCAACATTCACTTTCCCGCCGAAATGACCTGAACAAAAAAAGATTTCAAGATTATTAGGAATCATGGGAAGGGGGGAAGGGATCGTCATGTACAGAAATAGAATTTAGAATATTTTTTTAAAGATTGGTGAGGGGGTATGATGGGGAGTCGGGTGGGGTGTGCTATAGGAAATCAGTTATCTCATTCAGATAAAATTCATAAGAACGATCGCCATTTTGGTGACGTTTTTAGGTTTGATATGAGAGACAGACAGAGAGACAGAGAAAGAGGGAGAGAGACAGAGAAAGAAGAGAGAGAGACAGAGACAGAGAAAGAAGAGAGACAAAGAAAGAATAGAGAGACAGAGACAGAGAAAGAAGAGAGAGAGAGAGAGAGAAAAGAAGAGAGAGGGATAGAGAAACATATGTGTGTGTAAAGGAAGAGAGAGATAACGTGGGAAAGATTATATATATATTATAATATATATATATATATATATATATATATATATATATATATATTATATATATATATAGAGAGAGAGAGAGAGAGGGAGAGAGAGAGAGAGAGAGACACACACACATATATATATATAGAGAGAGAGAAAGAGAGACAGACAAGGATAGAGAAAGAGATTGAGATAAATAGCGTATATATATATATATATATATATATATATATATATATATATATATATATATATATATATATATATATTGAGAACTTTCTTTAACTTCGAATAACTATATTCTCAAAAGACTTTCCATCATATGGTATTATTGAAGCAGTGACTAAAAACAAAAGAAAAGAAATGATATTCATTCATTCAGTTTTGTTATCGAATATCAATGGAATGCAAATGAAATAGTAAGTGATCAGGCGCATGCGCCTGAATGCTATTGCCGAATTTTCCCAGTCAATTTTCGCGCCTCTTTTTTGGCGCCCTTTTTTTCTTTCCCTTCTGTTTCAACATTCCAAGAAAACGGTGATCTTTTTTATATGAGGGGATGGTTGGTGGGATTGGTGCATAAGGTAGAAATGAATGAAAAATAATTACTTAAGTCTTGGAGAATTTGAAGAAAAAATTATTCGAATGAAGGAAAATACAAACTGACTTTTTTTTTCTCTAACCAAAAAAAAGACAAAAAATGTTTTTTGAAAGAAAAATACCAGAGAAAAAAAATGGGAGAGAAAACTATTGAGGGGTAGGAGGAGATGGAGGAGGAATCGGTGGGGGGGATAATGCCGGGATAAATGGTGTGCCTCATGGGAAGTCAATGTGCCAAAGAAATTAAAGATTGTTTGATTGGTTGGGTTTTACGGCATGTCAACCCTTGTTGGGTTATTTTATGCCGAAAGATATTTTGTTTTATTCGTTCTTGTCCGGTATTAAATTTTGTTTTTACTCAATTTTTTTAAATTCATTTTTTTCTATTTAACCCATAGATGGGACCCTAACAGGTACTACCACTTTGGGTAGGATGGATCTAAGGGTAATGGCAATGAAGGAGTATTCAATACTCACCAGAGCTTCAAAATTGGAACTTGACCATTAAATGCAGTTTTACGTCTTATCCAGGACACAAGAAAAAAATAGAAAGGGTGAGAGGAACAGAGAGAGAGAGAGTGTGGGGAGACAGAGAGGTGAGAGAGGGAGGAGGGAGGGTGAGGAGGAGAGAGAGGAGGGAGGGGAGGGAGAGAGAGAGGAGAGAGAGAGGGAGGGAGAGAAGAGAGGAGAGGGAGGGAGAGAGAGGGAGAGAGAGAGGGAGGGGAGAGAGAGAGGGAGGGAGAGAGAGGGAGAGGAGAGAGAGAGGAGGGAGAGAAGAGAGGAACAAAGAGAGAGAGAGGAACAGAGAGAGAGAGAAGAGAGAGAGAGAGACAGAGAGAGAGAGAGGACAGAGAGAGAGAGAGAAAGAAGTGAGAGAGAGAGAAAGAGAGAGAGAGTGAGAGAAAGAGAGAGAGAGAGAGAGTGAGAGAGAGAGAGAGAGAGAAAGAGAGTGAGAGAGAGAGAGAGAGAAAAGAGAGTGAGAAGAGAGAGAGAGAGAGAGTGAGAGAGAGAGAGAGAGAAAGAGAGTGAGAGAGAGAGAGAGAGAGACTCAACGGCTTATCAACCCGTGTGGGGTTATTTTGTTCCTAGAAGTTAAGTAATTGCGTCCATTATATATCTATATTTACATTTTTTGTTTAATTTTTCATAAGATTCTTTTATACACAATTATATGGTATCATGGATTTCTATCTGATATAAATATCTTGCACACAGTTGTATGGTTTCATTTATTCCTGTTTAATATTAATAATTATATGGTTTCAGTAATTAATTATTTAATTATTATCATTTATTTGCACATAGTTATATAGTTTCAAGTAAATAATAATAATTCTTAGTTACCAATTCAAGTAACTATTCTTAATAAAAAATAATTGACAGGTATATAACATCAGTATTTCTATTTAAGACAAATAATTTCTAAAATGATATATTTGATCCATAGATGGAAACCTAACAGGTACTATCACTCCGGGTCAAAGTGGACCTGGGAGTAATGAAGATCTTCAGAACTGCATCAGACAGTTTAGTATCCTCCAAAGGACCCGCATTTTAGTGTGGGTTGAGGATGCTGTCAGTGTATTTTAAGACTTGCCCACTGGACGATGAGAGAGAGAGAGAGAGAGAGAGGGGGATTGAGTGAGAGGAAGGGATGGAGTGAGAGAGAGAGAGTGAGAGACAGAGAGTGTGGGGGTGAGAGAGAGTGAGGGAGAGGGAGAGAAAGGGAGGAGAGAGAGAGAGAGAGAAGGGAGGGAGAGAGTTAAAAAAGAAAAATATCTAAAATACTAAAAAGATCAAGATTTAGATTCCGAAAAAGAAAAGAACCGGAAGATAAATGTATCTTTAAATAGCAGAAAACAAGACCTTGCTGGAGAACGGAAACAATTATGGAACATAAAAGTAACAATGATAACAATCATAGTTGAAGAATTCCATAGAAACTGGAAAAGTGATTGTGAGAACTCGAGATCTACGGTAACATCATTAATATTCCTTCACTTCTTGTGAGTTTTTCACACCAGCGCAAGAGTCTTCCGGACTCTTCTGGGTATTCTAGCCAATTTCAACATTGCTGATGTCTTGATATTCTCAATTTGTTTTGATTCCCAGTTCTTCTAGTGTATTTTTTAAATCTATGGGTATGTTCCAGGTTCACCAATTACAATTAGTATTATTTTCACCCTCATATTTCAGGTAGCTGTCTATCTTTTCGTTTTCTTTCATCTTAATTCTATGATCATCTTGTTAATCAATACCATGTCTGATCTTCTGGACGGTACAAGGCGATCCGTCGTTATCTCAAAGCCCCAAAGAAATTTATCTGTTTCATTCCCAAGAACAGATTCTGGTTTATGCATATACCATTTTGCTGTCTGGTGACGATTTAGTTTTTGCACAATTCCCAGGGGATAACCTTTCCAACCCAGACGTGCCTAGCCTTGTATTTTCGTTGTGCTAGTTTGCTGCTTTTGCTTATGGTTTATCGTCTTCTCTGTCAACGCACAGCCTACATTTGCTGTTCTGTAGTGACTTAACAATTTTTGCTTCGATATATTTTTTCTCATGGCATTGTTTCGTGCAGCAATTATTAATGAGTGTTTCTCTCTTGTGGTTTCCTCTTCTTAACTATATCCAGGTCTTTTCATGCGCAACCTGCCCAAATTGTCGTTTAGCATCTATTATTATTACTAGCAAATATATGCACCCTCCGGGTGCAAGTATTTAAGTTTTAATATAATAATTATTATATAATTATAGGCTAATGAAACTAAATAAGAATGCAGATAAAATTATTTGAAACAGAAGGGGGGTATAATCGAAAAATAGAACAACTGAAACTTGCACTTCTATCACTCTCGTCTTTCATTGCTATATTTCCCTAATTTAATAACTTAGTTAAAATAGGAAGTAAAGAATAAAATCAGAATTATTTCTTCTCGTTAATCGATTTCATTTAAGATTCATTGAAGAGATTTTTGATCATATTCATTAAGATAAAACCATACGATTAAAAATCAATAATACTAAGCACATATTTATTAAAATCAAATTATTAATTTCAATATGCAAATAAGCCTTCCTGTTCACACTGTAAACTGCTATTTTAGTGTATATATAAATACAATTGCATATTATTTATTTGTAGATATGATTTACAGTATTAATAATGTAAAACAATTTTATTAGAAAATTGAGGTTTAAATAAAAATAAAATCATGGAGAATGTGACGTAAATAACAAAAGAAATTGTGACTTGAGTAGTGATATAGTTTCGGTTACAGACAGAAAAGCAAACAATCTCCATTATAATAAAATTATTATATATTATTATTATTATTATTATAAAAGTTGTCCCAGTAGAAATGTTTGAGTCAGAGATCGATAGGATACGTGGTATGAAAACCGATATAATCTTAAGGTTCATTAGAGCTGAAGGATTTCATGCAGAGGGAAATGGGAAAGTTTACAAACCGTATCCCGGACAACATCAACAGCAACGCTATCTAGATGATCTCTCTCCCCGAAACAGCTTCCTTATTGCGGAAAAAGCTGTCAATCAAACGACGCATTCCTAATAGCGCCACAGGGGCCCTAGATTGAACCCGTCACTACAGGATTTAAAGCAGGAAGCACAAAGGAATAATAATAATAATAATAATAATAATAATAATAATAATCTCATCCAGGAGACCAGACTTAGTATTGATTAACAAAAAAGAAAGAAAAAAAAAAGAGAACTTGTCAACTAGTAGACTTTGTAGTTCCAGTAGTTTATAGGGTGATGATGAAGGAAAACAGAAAGATAGACAAATACCTGGACCTGAATTGAAAAAATTATGGAATATGAAGGTGAAAATAATACCATTTTTAGTTGGTGCAATTTGAACGGACCCAAAAATCTTGTAAAAACACTGGAGGAACTTGAAATCAGAGGAAGAATTGAGTCCATCCAGACAACTACATTGCTGAAATCGGCTAGAATACTCAGAAGAGTCCTGGAGACCTGAAGAAACGTTGTCACTCAGATTCAAGTGAAATACCATCAGCTAACGCTGGTGTGGGAAATTCACGAGGCCGGAAATAATAACTAACAGGACCTGGGAACATACCACAGTGTGAGGATTTGATTTTGATATGATTACTATTGCAAATAGTTAAAGATGTAAAAAGTATAATAATCTTGATTTAACTCTCTCTCACTTTTTTTTTCATTCTGTCCTTCTTCTACTCTTTTCATTATGTTAGATTGAAATAGATTAGCGATATCGCTTCCGCGTTTTCACCCATATATCTTTTCCCTACTCTTTTTATATTTTTTCTGTGTAATAAAAACGGATTGTTCCATTATTTAGCTGTGGTGATGACACATATGAGAAATAAGAATTCGGTGGATAAGCAACACCAGATAATCACATTTTTGCATTTCATCTTGGACGATCTCATTTTTAACCAGAGGGTGCTGCGAGGTGATAACAGTTGTACAATTAAGGAACACGAGTATTAATATCTAGATGAACTCATATAATTAGAAAAAATTATATTGGATTTTGATCTATTTTTCTATTGAAGGGGGAAAATCTGAGAAATTTATAGAAAAATGCTCAGGGCTGAGAAAAAGGGACAAGAAAGAATTGTATCAATCATGTATCTTAAAAAAAAAAGAATTAAGAGTCTCAGGGGTTGACGGCGGAGTCAGGAGAAAACAAAGAAAATAATTTATTGATTGAATTTTAAATTAGCAGTATATTTATGCTTGAAGGATTTTTCGATTCCATTACGAAGGTTGGAGTAAAGAAAAACGAAATCTCAGATTATGTTTGATTTTTTTCTAATTTTTACACACTATTCCTTATTCTTTGTTGTCATAATAAAATGATTATAATGTATATAATAATATCTATTAATAATGGAGATTCGCTTCCGGTTTTTGTCTATAACAAAAATTACGTCACTGCTTACGTTACATTACCTAAAATCGTCATAACATAGAATAAATACACTCAAAATTTGAACATGCAGCATTAGACAGTCCTCATTGTTTTTTAAAACAAGTTTTAATAAATACATGACTGGTATTATATATCTATATATAGTTTGTTTTATTTTAATACATATTTAAAGTTTACATTTCAAATTGTTTTATTTTTTTAATCCTTTAATGGATTTGATTTTACTTAGGGTACAAACTCGCTGACATTGATTTTTTTTTTACTCCCACTCCTCCGTCAATATGTTTCAAAAATCTATTTTTCCATCGCCCAGAGGGCGTTTTTATTTTGTACTAGTTATTATAATGTTGTTATTCTTATTGTTATATTAATTAATGTCGTGTTTTTACTATAAACCAAACCGAATGTTATGTGCTAACTAATAATACACTTCATTCAGTACTTGGATGTTCCTCTATATCTAAAATTCTCATTATATATATATATATATATATATATATATATATATGTGTGTGTGTGTGTGTGTGTGTGTGTGTGTGATAGCATTTTTATTTAGTGCGTCCGGGGACGCACATATTTGCTTTGACTGAATCCCCGAGAAAATTTATAGGTCCCAACTAAAGCTGTCTAACTCCTACCTTATAACCTATACTGTGTAATTGGTTTCTAAGAAACTAACAAAATGTATTTACAGTTAGCCTGAAATGGTGAGGGAGTAAAAAAAAAAAATTAATAACCAAGTCATCCTTCCTAAACAGAAAGCCCAATATCATCAGAGATCGATGTGTTACGATTTTTGTGGCCATCCTTAGGTTTCAAGCAAGAACACTCCCCAGCAGTGTTAAGCAGAGCACGATCCTTAATGAAGAAACCGTTGGTTGCTCCTTGGTGTTCCTTGGTATTGGGTATGATCCTTTGCTTATTCCCTGGAGTCCCAGGTCCGTTCGTCAATGTCCAATAAGGTACAATTAAATAGTTAACTAACCACGTATTCACGCTGCTGATTGGATGGTGTTTAAACCACGTGACTTCGCTGAGTCTATAAGTTTAAATACTGGATTACAGCACGCCTTATATCATAAAAAATAATCCAACACGATGTTACGATCCCAACGGACTCACGAGAAATCTGATCGTTAGAATAAAGTTTACATCAATTATTGTAGTGGCCAACGTTTGGAACAATAGAAGGAGAAACTTCTCGAAGAGTGTCGAGGGACAAGACCCACGCGTGACCTAGAATAACAAGAGCACAAAAGCTATAAGCACAGAGTACATTTAAAACCACTGAATATCTGCAGTGAAACGTGGCGCGATTGAAGCCACTAGAGGAATCTCCTTCAGAAGCAACAAGAAAAACAGGAGAAAATGAAAGTGAAAGTAGACGCTGACATCTGCTTGACTTTGGGGCTTCCTTTCTATAAAAACGACCCTGACACATTTCTCAAAGATGGCCGCTTGTAACAATGTGGGCAATTAGACATAAATAATTCCGCTTGTCAGTAACAAACAAAGAAGGGGAGGGCGAAAGAGGAAGTAGGGAGAAGAAAGAAATGGGTGTGGGGAGAGAGAGGAGAGAGAGAGAGAGAGAGAGAGAAAGAAAGATAGATAGAGAGAAGTAGGGAGAAGAAAGAAATGGGTGTGGGGAGAGAGAAGAAGAAAGAAATGGGTGTGGGGAGAGAGAAAAAGAAAGAAAGACAGAGAGAAGTAGGGAGAAGAAAGAAATGGGTGTGAGGAGAGAGAGAGGAGAGAGAGAAAAGAAAGAGAGAAGTAGGGAGAAGAAAGAAATGGGTGTGGGGAGAGAGAGAGAGGGGGAAGATGAAAATAAGGGGAGTAGCGAAGATGAAAATAAAAAGGAGGAGAAAACAAAGGAGGGGAGGGCGAAAGAGGAAGTAGGGAGAAGAAAGAAATGGGTGTGGGGAGAGAGAGAGAGAGAGCAGTGAGATAAAGTGATGATATTGTTGAAGATAACTATAGAAGGGAGGAAGGAAGAGAAAGTGAAAGAGATAGTGTAAGGAGCTACGTTGGGTTGGAGAGAATGCGAAATGCTGAGATGTGAATAGAAAGAAAGTAGTGAGAAGGGGTAGGTTTGAGGAAGGAATGATGTTGGTGAGAGGATAAGAATAATAAAGAGAAAGCTGGAGAAAGGAGAAAAAAAGAGAAAGAAGGATATATGAGTGGTAAGAGCATGAGGAGAGAGAGAGAGAGAGAGAGAGAGAGAGAGAGAGAGAGAGAGAGAGGAATGAAAATAAGAAGGAGGAGAAAAAGAGGAAGAAGGATAGACGACTGGTGAGAATATGAGAAGAGGGGAGAGGAGATGAAAATAAGGGGAGTTAGAGAAGATGAAAATAAGGAGAAAATGAGGAAGAAGGATAGACGACGGGTGAGAATATGAGGAGAGAGAGAGAGAGAGAGAGAGAGAGAGAGAGAGAGTGTGTGTGTGTGTGTGTGAGAGAGAGAGAGTGTGACAGAATTTGTTTGTTCGTGAATGGAGAGTCAAAGTAATGTGGAAGAAGAAAGAGAAAAATTGACAGAGAAAAGAAAGAAAAGAAAAAGGTTAGATGAATGGTGTGAAAATAAGGAGAAAAGAGAAACAGATTTGGATGAGAGAGAGAGAGAGAGAGAGAGAGAGAGAGAGAGAGAGAGAGAGAGAGAGAGAGAGAGAGAGAGAGAGAGAAGGAATATAAAATAAGAGAGAACATGAAGGGAAAGATATTCAGAAACGTGTGAGGATAGTGTTGGAAGAAGAAAGAGAAACATAGTTAAGAGAGAAAAAAGATTATATATATATATATATATATATATATATATATATATATATATATATATATATGCAGTAAAGCGCTGTTGACGCAGGAATGAGAAAGACGTTTAGGAAAAAAGAGAGAAGGGCGAAAATAATTGTAGAGAGAGACAGACCATAGAAAAAAGGGAGAAGGTTTTTAAATGATGGAGAATGAAATATAAATAATAAACAATAGAAGGGTGTTGACATCAGAAATGGGAAAGACATTTAGAGAAAAAGGAGCGCAAGGCGGGAAGAATGGAGAGTCAGACATTCCTGAAATAGGGTGAACAAGTGAGAGTGAAAAAGAAAACAAGACAGGAAGCAAACGAAAGAGAAGCTAAAGAAAAAGGAGGGAATAATGAATACGAGAAGATGAAGAGAAGGAAGACAGCAAGGTGACGTCGGGAGAGTAATGAAGGGAGAGTAATGAAGGGAGAGTAATGAGGGAAAAATGGCGATTTTCTTGAGCAAGACGCAGCTTTCATTTTTGAATTAACTGGGACAATTAACGATCAGGAATTCCGAAGAAATTTGGGCGTTGTTGGTTGTGGCGTGGCGGGGGCGGTCTGCTAGCAATTGTAGTTGGAACAATGGTAACAAGAGAATGGAGTTTTCGTGTTGGCTGACTTTCAAGATGGTGGATAGCATGCGGTAGTGAGAGTGGTCTCGCCTAGGGCTTCTCACAGTAGGCGTTGCGATCCCTCGGAATGAAGTACCGTAAATATTTCTCGGGACGCATATATATACAAATTGCGTCCCTAGAAATATTTACGCTACTTCACACACACACACACACGTGTGTGTGTGTGTGTGTGTGTGTGTGTGTGTGTGTGATATGGTCGCACTGACAGCACGGATATCCATGACTGTCCCTCACTCGCCGACCATCCCTATAGGCCATCGCTCTGGGTAGGTCCATCGCGCAGCATCAAGAATTCGCACAGAGCTGAAAGGAGTCAGACTCGAAGTAAATTTGGCGGAGTGGCCTGTTGTCGGTATCAGCCGAAAACGAGGGGGGCTATCCACTTTTCACTAGTGCTAGACTAGAGAGAGTATTGTTGCTGAGGTGGAGCGCCACGCCTACCTGCAGCACCCCAAAAGCGCATAGATTAGATTATAGAATCTGTGATACTCATGTACTGAGTTGGCTGGGACCGAAGCTTTGCGATTTCTAGGTGGGTGCTCTACCGACTGAGCTAAACTGGCCACACACGATGTGTTTATTGATTGATTTTAAGGGAATTCAAACCATCTAGGGTTATTTTATGCCTGGAGTAAAAGAATTCCTTTTCACTGTACATAATTTCTTGTTTATATATTTTCATTTTTCCATATATTCATATTTTCCCCCAATTTTCTTTTTTAATATTTTTGTCGTATTTTTTGTTTTCGTTTTTCCCCGGCTTTAACCTTTTTGTGTTTTCATTAATTTTAATGTTTCTTTCTTCCTTCTTTATTCATATATATATACGTGTATAGATCAACCTTTATTTATTTCTATGTATTTTTAATATTTCTTTGGTCCTTAGGGTGCCTATATTTCCTTCAATTTCTTTTGTGTCTTTCTTATTTTTCTTCTATCAAATTATGTTTTCAATTATTTTGGTTCGTTCTTGTTCCCTTACGTTTGGCCCAGTTGGTAGAGGATCAGCCTAGAAATCACAAATGCCCGAAGTAAAGGAATTCCGTTCATTTAACATTTTGTTTACCCTAGCTTAAAAGCCGCATTATCTGGTTTGATACGGTATCAATGACACTACTTGCATTGAGTACATATCAAATTTAGTTAATCTTTCCCAAATTTGTTTCCAGGTTATAATCAATTTTGTCGTTCAAAATATTTCGGGTGATCTACCAACTGAGCTAAACCGGAACGGTTTAGCTCAGTTAGTAAAAATAAGAAAGACACAAAAGAAATTGAAGGAAATAAAGGCACCCTAAGGATCAAGAAAGATTAAAAATGCATAGAAATAAATAAATACTTTATCTAAATAGCTTTAAATATTTCTAAAATGCAGTTGAATTTTTAAAAATCAACCAAGAAGGAAAGTAAGTTGATTTATTACTTTATTTGCCTTAAATTCTATTTTTTAATTATTTTTTTCGGAAACAATGGTTCAATTTGCAAGTTTTAAGTAAGAAAAAACAAAAAACAAAAACAAAAAAAAAAACTAAAGTTGACCCTGATGAAACTATTTAATTCTAAAAGGGAACTGTAGCCTAAATGTTTTCAATAGCTGTTAATTGATTTATACGTTGACGTATTCAATAAATACTTCGCCGTCTCCTTTTTTTTAAACCAACTCTATACTGTTCTCCATCGGCTTCAGTCACGATGCCTACCAACAGAACTAAAAGAACGGGGTGGGGAGGTTGACGGTAAGGGTGGGGGTGGAGAAAGAACAAAGAAAGAAATGGAGAAAATCGCGGAGTGGAAAGTTGTGTGACTATAATTAGAAAATGTTCTTATTTTTCTAATTAATTGTTCTGATGTTTCTGGTGTTCAAAAAAAAAATCCTTTCATCAAATTAATCAATACTGACCTCAAGATATAATTGTGATTTCTGTTTAGAAGGTTACAATTTTATGTACTGTATATGTCACGAGACTCATCTCGCATTCGCTGTCTATGTCACTACGTATATATATATATATATATATATATATATATATATATATATATATAAGTAAAGTCAACGGGGCGGCCTAAAGACGGTATCAGTCAGCAAGCGAGGGAGTCTATCCCCTTTTCACTAGCGCTAGACCAAGGAGATTGTTTTTGCGTCTGAGGTGGAGCGCCACACCTACCATCAGCTCCTTACTTTACCGCATAGATCCCTGTACTACTCATACGCTGAGTTGGCTAGGACCGGTATCGAACTAGGAACCTTGCGATTTCTACTAGAACGCTCTACTGACTGTGCTAATATATATATATATATATATATATATATATATATGTGTGTGTGTGTGTGTGTGTGTCTATAATGTATATTTATTTGATTTAGTGTGAAGCATGGGTAAAGTGTGAAGTAACGGAGAAACTGAATTGGATGTTATGCATGCCAAAGTCCATTTTATTTCATCTAATATTTCGAGAGGATTACGTTTCTATATTATAGACAGCCTCACAAACACACATATCTTATTATAATGGAGATTGTGGGTTTGTCTGTCTGTAACCGAAACTATATTACTATACAAGTCACAATTCCCTTTGTTATTTACACCACATTCTCCATGATTTTATTTTTTATTTAAACCTCAATTATTAGTAAAATTCTTTTACATCATTAAGACTGTTAACATATCTACATACTAATAACATGCAATTGTATTTATATATACAACAAAATAGCAGTTCATAGTGTGAATGGGAAGGCTAATTTGCATATTGATCTTAAAAATTTGATTTTAATAAATATATGCTTAGTATTATTGATTTCTAATTGTTTGGTTTTATTTCAATGAATATGAGCAAAAATCTCTTCAATGAAATCCATTAACAAGAAAAATAACTGTTATTTTATTATTTACTTCCTCTTTTAACTAAATGCTTAAATTAGAAAAATAACACTGAAAAACGAGAGTGATGGAAGAGTAAGTTTCAGTTATTCTATTTATTCGATTATACCCCCCTCTGTTTCAAGTCTTTTTATCTGCATTCTTATTTAGTTTCATTAGCCTTTCTGATTTAATACGATATTTTATTACGTTAAAACTTAAATACTTGCACCCGGAGGGTGCATATATTTGCTAGTATATATAATATACATTTAAAATTAGACTCATCAGATACACCAACGAAGAAGCATACGTGGACCCCACATCGACTATATATATATGTAAAAGCAAATAAAAAATTCCCATGAAACAAGTGCTCGATGCTGTTAAGGCAGAGTAAGCACAAAAACTAGAATATTATGGCTATAAACTCTTATAGTTCATTACTTAACGTTTTGTAGTGAAGGAATAGTAAGATTAAGTATTTATGATTGGAAAATCTGTCATCTGGTGAGATGCATGTTCATGTTACACGAAAATAACAATCATATAGAGAGAGAAATTAGAGGGGTACCAACACAGGAAAAATGAATTAAGGAATTAGTCAAGTGCTTAATGACATAGCAGAGATTTATTAATGTGTCTCAACTTGGATATTAATTCGCTTCTTTTTATTTTTATCTTTATTTATTTATTTTCGATTTGCAATTTATTTTCAATATATTCCATAATTGTGGGGGCTTGAGGTATATGTGAGGAAATCAGTATCTGAATATGATAGCAATTCTGTGTTAACGGACACTACCAACCCGGCACTTGACTGCTGAACTAAAGTATTCATTTTGCATGATGCAGTTTCATATAGGGAATATCGATAAAATGATATCGCCAGATGATCGTGTTCGTATAGCAAAACAAAACAAAACAGTTCCTATTACGTTTTAAAATTTTGTTTAGATTTTTCTCCCTGCAAGAAACATGGAGAGACAAAAGCGAACAGCAGGTGGTTGTTGTTCGGCCTTTGATAAAGGATTGCGAGACAATTCTGTGGATTTCAAGAAGGAACGTTGAAAAAGAACCCGGATTACGGAAGATGGATAAAAGAAGAAGATAAACGAAACAAAAATAACAGATTATAACCGGCTCATTAAGTGAACCTGAAATATGTTACGTCATTTAATATTTGGATTTCAGTTTAACTTGAGTTTTGCCTTCCGCCATCTTTTCTTCGTTGTTGGCTGGTTTTGCAGAAGATTCTGGTGTCTCGTACAAGACAGGAAAGAATTAAGTTGATGTGAAAGTCGTGTTTTTATTGAGCAAGGAAGAGAAGGTATAGAGTGGATGAAACTTGAGATGAATGGGGGAAAAGAAGGAATCAATAATAAAGAAGTAGAAGAAGAGGTTGAGGATGAGAATAGCAAATGAATGAAAAAAGAAGGCAAAATCGGTAGAAAGAAAGAAAGATAGAAGTAAATGAATAAATGAAAGAAAGTTTTAAAAATAAAAGTTAATAGGTTGAGAATTAGAAAAGAAGAAAATGAATGAAAAAAAAGAACAAATGAATAAAAGAAAGAACAAATGAATAATAGAAAGAACAAACGGAAGAAAGAAGGAAAGGAAGAAATGTTTAAAAAAGAAAACAATAATAGGCAGAGTCAAAGTAAAATGATAGAATAAAAAAGAATGAAAGAAAGTTAGGAAAAAGGAAAGAGAGAATTAATAAATTTTACAAAGAGCGCCGTTGACTCCATGTCCACGCTACCTTAACTTAGATATGAATGCTCGATCCATGATATTGAGCACCGTTTACTTACTGTTTGAATTTTGCACCCATATTCTCTCCCTCTCCATCTCTCTCTATATATACACACACATTATATATATATATATATATATATATATATATATATATATATATATATATTTTCATATATATAGACCTAATGTCGTTGTGAAGTCAACGTATGAATCTTTGTTGGTATATCTGGTGAGTCTAGTTATCAGTGTGAATATATATATATATATATATAATATATATATATATATATATATATATAGGATTTTGTGTGAAGCATGGGCTGTGAAATGAATAAGAAATTCGTTGGATGCTAAGTTTCATTTTATTTCATTCAATATTTGAGAAGCATGGCCTTCATTTCTCAAAATAATTTAAACTATAAATATATATAATATATATATATATATATATATATATATATATATATATCCTTTTTCTCATATGAGAATACAAAGCCAAATTTAAAGAAAGTATTAACGCCGTTGAAGTGTGTGTGTGTGTGTTTTTTTTAACAAAGTATTTGTGTTGATATAACAGTTAAAAGTTGTCGTATCGAGTTCATCTATCGATAACCTTCCAGTCATTTGACCCAAAGGTCAAACCCCCGAAACAAACTGTCGAATAGAGCAACACAATTAGTTACGTAAATAAACAGTTGCGGTTATTTATGCTGGGTCAATTTGTGTGAGCATTCGGCGGGGGGGCGGGGAGAGAGACAAATTTAAAGGGGTTTTGTGTTTTAATGAACACCTTGGGCGAACTTGAGGCTATTTAATTCTTGCTAACCAGTGGTTAGGTCCCACGTCTTGGCGCATAAGCAACGGTTGAGTCATTGGCCACCTCTCCTCAGTATACATTTACAATCTGAAGAAACAATATCAGCTAAAGATTCACCTTCTAGTCAGGTACTAATTAGTTTTATTAGTGTATCAACTCTCCCCTAAATAGTCCAACCTTTTTAGGGAACAGTTAGGAGACAATATGTTCCCATTTATCTTATAAATCTATCTAAATCTATCACTACATATATAAGTATTTTTCTCCAACGAATTTTTTTTTTCATTCAAAATAAAATTTCACTCTGATGAAGGTCGAATTTTCTCTGTGTACGGAATATTTTGGCATTTTTCTATTATTATTTCATTTCATTTGGTTATTTAATAATAATAATAGTTTGAATCGTGTACACAGAGATGAACTGACCGAAACACATGTGTAAGTGATATTGATTAAATTCATCCTTTATTATCCATTCTGTACTTTCTTTTCTTTATTCATTCTTCCTCATATATAAGTAAGTAGAAAGTAAAGACGTCGGGTCGACCTAAGGTCAGTAACAGCCATATTCAAAAATTGGTCTGTTCAGCCACTCACGCAGTTGCAGATAAAAAAAAGTGGACACTACACCATCGTCTTTAATAGACA
The DNA here is from genome assembly GCA_023376005.1 of Doryteuthis pealeii. Lineage (NCBI taxonomy): Eukaryota > Metazoa > Mollusca > Cephalopoda > Myopsida > Loliginidae > Doryteuthis > Doryteuthis pealeii. The sequence continues at coordinate 85,270,303 of CM042154.1, read as the reverse complement.
GAAGAGGCCAACCATAAAACTATATATATATATATATATATATATATATATATATATATATATATATATATATACATACACAAAATACCTACAACAAAATATCGTCATCGTTCTGTTAACGTATATGAAGCGAACCGATTTCCGTTTCCTCCCGCTGCCATTTATGGTCACGTTTCAAGTTCTCGTTCTCGTTTTCCTTTTTTCCTTTTTTTCTTTTCAGTCTCGTTAACATCCTTTTCCGCTTCAATTTGTGCTTTCCAGCAAATCAGTGTTAATTTAATTAAGAAATTTTAGAAGCCGATAAGATCTGCTCTTATTTCGTTTAGCTGAACTCCTCTGCTTAAAACTAGATTAAAAAAAACTGCATACACCTTTGCATGCGAACTGTTCAAGGGAAAACTGAAACATTCGAAGGTTAATTAATGAAGGTGACCCTGAAAGCAGCAAGATAATTTTCAGGACTGTCACTTTCATTTTTCAATGAAGCCTGTGCATTTCACATACGGAAGACTTTAATTTGCATTCGCAATGAAATGTTGAAGAAAATGATTGAAAATGTTATGGATGAAATTTATTGTTTCATATAAAGTAAAACACATGGGGTTTCGATCACGTTTTGTTTACATGTACGGAATATTCATTTAGAAAACTAATTTAGATAAAATACCGGGTATGTTAAATTCAGATACTCATCAGGACAAAACAGATAAGTGTTGTTGATTTCTGCTTACGATGTAATATGAAGAAATTATATTCGAAAGTGATTATTACACCATAAACGGATGTTCTTTTTAAATCTTTTTTCTCATATATATATATATATATATATATATATATATATATAAATAAGTAATCCACAGACACGTTTTCAAGGTATCACCTTTCATCAGTGTGGCTATACCGTAACAGCTACCTCTGCCGGTTCGAGACCCGAATGAACTTTCGTTCGCCAAACCTTAACCCGTACGGCCAGAGGCAACTGTCAATATAGGAGAATAAATAATCGCTACATTTCTAAGCGGAAATAGTGTGTCAAAAAAGTATCGAGATTTTATATTTTTTACACACCTTGTAATCTGAAAAAATTAACGTTCCATTCATTGTTCATTTCTCTCTTTGTAAATGCAGCTTCAAACTCGATACTTTTAAGACACACCTTGTATATATATGATTATAAATCATATGTGCGAATCAATTATGTGCGAAAAACTTTTTTCATATTTAGTTTAATGATACAAAATACATCCCAAAATATTCCTTAGTTTTGGGATTAAGTTATGTTTGAAAACATTTATAATAGCTTATGATAATTCATATATAAGACGATTCAGTTTTTGAATGAATTGCATAATTTAGCAAAATAATTTTTTTTTAAATTCTCCGGTCGTATTTTTTAAAATTCAATTTGTTTTGTAAACTAACTTTTTTCCTGATCATAATTATCTACCCAGGTTCAATATGTGACTCAACAGGTCACGTTTTTTTCTTTATATATATATATATATATATATATATATATATATAAAGTCGTCGGGGCGGCCTAAAGTCGGTATCAGCCAATCGGCGAGGGAGTCTATCCCCTTTTCAATAGCGCTAGACCAAGGAGATTATTTTAGCATATGAGGTGGAGCACCGCACCTACAATCAGCTCCTTACTTTACCGCACAGATCCCTGTGCTACTCATACGCTGAGTTGGCGAGGGCCGGTATCGAACTAGGAACCGTGTGGTTTCTAGCCGAACGCTCTACCGACCGAGCTAACCCAGCCTCTCTCTCTCTATATATATATATATATACACATACACACACAAGGTGAGTCAAAAAGTGTAGAGATTTTTTTGTACTTTTTTTTTTACACACCTTGTATTCTGAAAAAAAATAGCGTTCCATTCATTCTTCATTTCTATCTCGGTAAATACAGCTTTAATCTCGATAATTTTTGACACACCATATATATATATATATATATATATATATATATATATATATATATGCATCTGCTTGTGTTGTGTTCGTAGTCAATATGTACGAAACATCCGTTTATCTTAAAGTTTAAAAAACAAAATGAAGAAAACTAAGAGCAATTCATGTGCAGACGAACAGACGATAAATGTGTATGATTAAAAAATACCAACGACCACAAATAACAAAAGGACTTGTTAGATATTGACCCAAAGTCTAAAAATAAAAGGAACTCTTTAATCGGGAAATCACTAAAGGTCCAAACAAAGAATAACGTGATTAATTATGTATTAGACACTTTTTTTGTATAGTAGTAACAGGTCTGAAAAATAAAAAGTATATAAAGTTAAGAGGTTGGTTGGTTGGTTGGTGGGTTGCTTACCAACCTTTTTCAGGAATTATTTGTCAGAATTTTTTTCTAGATGAAGCTTGATCATTTGTATTATTTAGATTTCTCGGTATACTGTTCTCATCTTTATTGGGTACTAATGCAGAATAGCGCGCAAGAGAAAATATCATTAGATTACGTATAAAAAGTATTAAATTTCCCAGCAAAACCCGAAACTTTTGAGGGATTAGGGTTAGGATTACTTTTAGTGTAAGTGTTGGGGTACTTCGGGAGTTTCTGCAATCTAATGCTATTTATACGTAAAATGCGATTCTAATAATATGTTCCCTTCCGCGCTATTCTGCATTAGTAGCAAATAATATTGGTCTTTATGTAAACCCCGATAAAACCGAGTACATATGTTTCAAAAGAAAAGGAGACATAATCACACTCAACGGTAAGCCCCTTAAGTCAGTAGAACAATTCACATACCTAGGTAGTAATATCTCATCCACAGAAACCGATGTAAATACACGAATAGGAAAAGCGTGGTCGGCCATTAACAAATTATCAGTAATATGGAAATCCGATCTCACTGACAAGCTAAAGTGACATTTCATCCAAGCGGTGGTTGTATCAGTGTTGCTGTACGGCGGCACCACTTGGACCCTAACGAGGCGCCTTGAGAATAAGCTGGATGGGAGCTGCACAAGAATGCTGCGTGCAGTCCTGAACAAATCGTGGAGGCAGCACCCCACGAGGAAACAGCTATATGGCCACCTGCCCCCCATCTCACAAACCATTTAAGTGAGACGGACAAAGCATGCCGGGCACTGCTGGAGAAGCAAGGATGAGCTCATAAGTGACGTTCTCCTGTGGAAGCCAACACACAGACATGCTAGTGTGGGCCGCCCATCAAGGACCTACATTGACCAACTAAGCAAAGATGCAGGTTGCTGTGCAGAGGACCTCCCTGGGAAAAGGAATGATAGGAAAGGTTGGCGAGAGATTGTCATGGATATCCGTGCTAATTGCGCGACATGATGATGATTGTTATATACACAACATTTCGGCCGATGTGCCAGTGGCTTTCTTCAAGTGTTTCTTGTCGAACTCCAGAACCTTCTTGTCGTAACTCGAAGGCCTTCATGTTGTAATCGGGAGCCTTCATGACCTTCGAATTAAACCCTTTACTTAATGCATTGCGGTTCTTTTAATGTCGAATCAAGTCATTTTGATTGATTTTTTTTAATTCAATGGGTATTATATATTTTTTAATTAATTTTATTAAACCAAATTTCTTTTTAATCAAATTACTTTTTCAAACTCAATTTCTAAATTAGTAGAAATATTTTTATGTTAGATTTCTCATTAAGTTCATGTGTATCAATAAACTGGTTGTTGACTCTGAGCCATCGCCTTTTCTCCCCTCCGCCCACAAAAAACGGGCTCCGATTTTTGATAAAAAATAACCTTCTAAATTTCTTTTAGAGTTCTTCGACATCTTGTTTGATCAACAGCCAAACTATTCAAAATGACTTCCTAGGTTGCTCGGATACAAAGGAAACATCTGAGGAAGGCTGGAGGATACAGCGACTGAAACGTGGTGATTTTACATACCGTAATAAAGATGGGAAAAATCAAATAAAAGGAGTATCATAAAATATGTCGTATTTTCAGCATTGTAAATGTATAAAAAATGATGAAAAACCCAAGTTAAATCGAAAGTTGACGTTTATTCAAGCCGACGCTATATAGTTTCGGTTTGGTTTTCAAACCATTAACAGCACTATTAATTATGTAAAAAGAAAACTATCTACGTACAAAAGCTTGTAAGGCTTTGTTTATATCGTATAAAGGCTTACGTATGAGAAAATATGAGAAAAGGCACGAATTAACACGCCACATAACGTTGGCGTCCCCATTCAAACTATGTGACGAATGATCAATCCCAGAAAACATTGGTTCTAACGAAAGTGTGTGTGCTTTTTTTTTTTTTTTTTTTTAATTAATAGCACCGTTGATAGTTTGAAAAATAAAGCGAAACGCTATAGCTTCGGCTTGAATAAATATTAACATTCGATTTATATTTTTTCCTCATTTCTATACATTTAGACTGTCTGATTTCCATCCATTTTTTCCTGATATTAGCATTGTTTAACTGTATGTATTGTCAGCATATAATTCTATGCTTCAGGCTGGTATCTTTATTCTTGTTATTTTTAGCAATCTATTTCGATCGGTGAGTGCTTCGACCACATAGACGACAATGAGTCAATCAGAACAGCATTTGTATTTTTATTTTGGAGGAGACGTTAAAAGACTTGGAAAAAAATGTTATATCGATGTTTTTTATTGTCTGTAAAATCAGCCATTCAAGGCGCTTTTTACCGACAATAAATAAAAAAAAAACATCGATACATGATATAATATAAAGATAGCAATTATACGTGTTAAGGCAAATCTATAAAACTGTACCTGCTTCGATATATTTTCAGTGTTCATTTCCCTTGTCAGTGCATTTAATAATAGAGTGAATATTAATCACGAGATCTAAGAGGAAATTTTGCAAATCAAAAGATTTTTAATATCGAGAAGTCAGAAAAGGAACATATTGATCTGATTCGAACTAAGGAATATTTGTCATAAAACCTGAATTCATCTATCTGTTTGTCTATCTATATATCTAATTTTATAAAAATAAAAAAAAACAAAAAAACAAAACAAGTTTTTATAAAATTACATAGTATCTATCTACCTATCTTAGCTTCATTCTCTCTCTCTCTCTCTATTATCTTCCTTATCTATCTTAGCCTCTTCCTTGTCTATCTAACTATCTATCTTAGCCTCTTCTTCTATCTATCTATCTATCTTAGCCTCTTGTCTATCTATCTTAGCCTCTTTCTTATCTATCTATCTTAGCCTCTTTCTTTCTATCTATCTTAGCCTCTTTCTTATCTATCTATCTTAGCCTCTTTCTTATCTATCTATCTATCTTAGCCTCTTTCTATCTATCTATCTTAGCCTCTTTCTATCTATCTATCTTAGCTCTCTATCTATCTATCTTAGCTTCTTTCTTATCTATCTATCTAGCCTCTTTCTTATCTATCTATCTATCTGTCTTAGCCTCTTCCTTATCTATCTATCTGTCTTATCTTCCTTATCTATCTATCTGTCAGCCTCTTCCTCATCTATCTATCTGTCTTAGCCTCTTCCTTATCTACACACACACATCTTAGCCTCTTCCTTACCAACCCATCTATCTATCTATCCATCAATCAATTCATTACATTTAAAAAGTTACTATTTGGTCAGTGTTTGATTTTTTTTAAATTCAAAATTAACTTGTTTTTAGAATCTTAGAAAAAATAAAATAAAATAAACATAGTATAATCCCGAACATTGTAAATATTGAAATATTTGATAACAGGAGAAGTTACTGAAGCCTTGAGACATTTAAGAATACGAAACCCCAGCCATCGTCCCTCCTGAAACCTTACAAAAAATTATCATTTTTTACCTCCTTCCTTCCTCTCTTCCCATGATTATATTTTCCCGCCAATTTCTTTCAATCTATGGACCATTTATGAGCCAGTGTTCATTATTGACATCGTCGAATGGCCGCCAACCCGGAAACAGGGGGGGAGGGGCGCGTAAACGCCGGTGTATAATTTGTAATTTTCCTACAATTACTGGAGCTGATTAAAATTCATAAGAACTCCTCAGGAACGCTGCAACAAATGGCTTTTGCGTTGAAAAACAAATAATAATAATAATAATAATAATAATAATAATAATAGTCAGCTTACGCTGGTGTGAAAAACCCACTCAGAGTGAAATAGTGATAATAGTAACATACAGATAGAAATCAAAATACGAGGGAAACCCGCTTGATGAATTTTCACTGGTAGAAAATTAACATCCGCATCTTTATTTCTATTATAATTAGTAGTAGTAGTAGTAAAATAATAATAATAATAATAATAATAATAATAATAATAATAATAATAATCTTACGCTGTTGTGAAAAACTCACTTGGAATGAAATAACAATAAGATTGATAGTAATCAAAATACAAGGGAAACCCGCTTGATGAATTTTCACTTGAAGAAAATTAACATCCGTTGATTAATTATAATTATTATTATTTATAGTAGTAGTATTCGTAGTATTCGTAGTAGTAGTAACATAATAATAATAATAATAATAATAATAATAATAATAATAATAATAATACAAAGGAAATACGCTTGATGAATTTTCACTTGTAGAAAATTAACATCCGCATTATTATTAGTTTTTCACTGAAGTCTGAGTGACAACAAGTCTCCTAAGGTTTCCAGGACTCGCTTCAGTATTCCAGCTGACTTCAACAATCCTGTTGTCTGGATGATTTCCAGTTCCTCTAAAAAAATTTTCTAAGCTTTTTGGGACCGTTCCAAGTGCCCCTAACTACTATCACTTTCACCTTAATATTCCACAGCCTTTTTAGTTCTCTAGCAAGGTCTAGGTATTTGTCATTATTATTATTATTAGTGATCGGAGGTGAAATAATGTTTTCAACAATTTCCTTCATTTATTGAATATTTTGCTCTGTCCGTCCACTAACTGGCACAAGGCACATTGAGCCCTCTCTACAGTTTATCTGTATCACTACGGTTAAACGACACATGGAAGGATCCTAACTACCAGTAATATATATATATATATATATATATATATATATATATATATGTGTGTGTGTGTGTGTGTGTGTGTGTGTGAGGGGGAGAGGGGGAGAGAGGGGGGGCTTTAAATAAGGTGGAACATGCCAACTTTGAGTGACAGTCTATTAGATCTTTCATCCTTCCAAATATACCCTTTCTCTCTGTATCTGTTGTCTTGCGTCTTCTCACCAGCCACACACGTAGCCTGACACCAGGAAAATGAAATCCACACACATTATTTGTAAATATTCCAAGCCCTAACATATCCTGACACCTCGAAGAGACAATTTTGCGACGGTCCTTAGCATAATTGTTAAATCTAAAAGTAGAAAAACACCCACGTCTCTTTATTTCCACAAAATAACTTTTCACAATTTTGACGCAAAAAAAAAAAAAAAAAAAAAAAAAAGTCAGTGGGTCAGAATTCCAGCTATCAAACGCTGTTGTTTGCTTTTGTTATTTCGGCATTCCCCCCTGGGTTGGTTGAGCAGGCTCCCTCCAACGCATTCATCGTATCCCGAATAGACGTGATAGCGAATTCATAAAAAGAGTAACAAGGTAATAGGGAAATTCACAAGTGGTCCTCAAACCCTGCATGCATATCCCGGTCAGATGAAGGGGATGCCCTTCTTTGCAGCAAATTTTCAACAGACGCAATGACAATTACACCAAAACCATTTATTCATGACGATAATGGTGACATCCCTTTAACCGGGTTGTGGCAAGGCCCTCTAAGATATCTTAAGGCCCTATAAGAAACTTGAATTTCAAAGCTCTGTCACGACCACATTGTCACCAGCTCGCCACAGTGAGGAGGGGTTGGGCTTTAGCTATACACCGCGCTGGTAAACAGCTGTTCAATAATCTAGTTCAGGGTGGTTCCCAAGTCCGACAAGAAAGTAGGGTGCATATCGGCTAAAACGTTGTGTAGATAACAATAAAGACGAGGACAATAGTCCGAATAATCCAAATTATCAAGCCTCATCTAAAAAAAAAAAAAAAAAATCAGAAAAATAACAAAAAGTTTATTCTCTCTTTATCACTGAAAACGTTTTCTCATTCCACCTTACAAATGTAACAATGTCCCCAGGACTAGTATTATTGTTCTTTTTTGTTTCATTGAAATCAAATTAGCCAGTCCTGTTTCTGAATATTCGCTAAACATGTTTGTAAAGGTTGATCATGATCAGATCATTGATTATTGAGGCTAATTGGTTATACACGTACAGACAGAAATTGCTATGTTAGATTTCATGGTCAAACAAAATAAGATTTTACGTATTTTTGACAAGCCGATGGTTTTGTCTAAGGCAACTGCGTAGAATGTTAAACCTATTTTAATAGGTCAATAATGAGTGCAAAATTCCTATCATAGCAATTTTCAAGTGCAAAAACGTGCGCAATCACGGACGAGAGGTTTATGTTTCCTTGTAACGACAAGCCGTAACCTCCGGAGGGAAATAATATTTTCTAAGCTTAGATTATTAGTACGGCTTAAAAGTATTACGTGTGTACATGTTCTTGATTAAAAATTAAGTTTGGTTGGAGGGTTTTATGTCTTATCAACACTTGTTGGGTTATTTAATACAGAAATCTTTCTTTTTTTATAGTAATTATTGGGTTCCACGTAACTGTTTCTACATAATAATAATAATAAAATGGAGTGAAAAGGATGAAAAATAGGGGAAAAATTAATCGATAAAAATGGGAAAAACGTATAGAAAGAAGAAAAGAAGGGCAAATACCCAGAAGAGTCCTGGAGACCTGAAGAGACTTTCTGTCACTCAGACTCCAGTGAAAGACTAATGCTGATGTGAAAACTCAAAAAGAAGAAATAATAATGATAATACAATTGTAATTGGTGCTCTTGGAACAATCCCCAAATCTCTGGAAAAGAATTTGGGTGAACTGGAAATCAGAAGAAGAATCGAGACCATCCAAACTACGGCACTATTGGGGTCGGCTAGAATACTCAGAAGAGTCCTGGAGACCTGAGGAGACTTGCTGTCACTCAGCTTCCAGTGAACCCCCAGCTACGGCAGATGTGAAAAACAACAACAACAATAATAATATGATACCATCCAGAACACTGCACTGCTACAATCTGCCAGAATACTCAGAAGAGTCCTGGGGAGACTTGCTGTCACTCAGACTCCAGTGAAACACTGATGTGAAAACTCAAAAGGAGTAAATAATAATAATAATAATAATAATAATAATAATCTTTGTTTCTTTCTTTTCATCATCGATTGAAACAGATTAGCGTTATTGTTTTCGCGTTCTTATCCCCTCTCTCTATCTTTCTCCTACTCTTTCTTTCTTATCATATTCTTTATGTATAGCACGTCCATTCTTTCTTTATAATAAAAATGGTATAGTCCATAATTTAGCTGAGGCGATGACATTCATAAGAAATAAGAATTCAGCGGACATGCGACACCAGATAATCAGGCTTAACATTTTTGCGTTTCATCTTGGATGATTTGGACGGTCTCATTTTTTAATTAGATGATAACGATCGGAAGTTTAAGGAATGAGAGTATTAATTTATGAAAATATTCGTTATAAAAAAATATAGAAAATAAGTATTCCTACGCGATTGTCCTAATTACAAAATTTCTAATTGACAATTATAAAAATAATTATTGAAATAATTAGATATAATGTCATTCCACCACTCGTGTTGGATTCACTATTTTATATGATTATATTGGCTGTTCTGTTTTTGAATCATTGTTTTATTGTTTTTTTTTTATTTGAGAAGGAACTCTTCTGTGCCGGAGTCAGAAAAGGGAAGGAAAATTGATTGTTTTAACAATTAAAATTATTTCCATCATTGTTTATTCGACGCGCTAGGGACAGAGTATTTAAATTTTTCAATTTATTTTATTTATTTGTTTTTCTATTTTGTTTATCCTTTTGTTTTTATTTTTCTGTTTATTTTTTTTGTTTATCTTTTTATTTTATTATTTTTTTATTCTTTATTTTTTCACTATTTATTTATTTATTTTTTACAGAATTTATTTTTTTTATACAAAATGCGCGAAGATATTCAAATTTATTTATTTATTATTTTCCTATTTTTAAAATTTTTATTTTTCTGTTTTTTTATCTTTTATTTTATTATCTTTTTATTATTTATTATTTTACTTTTTATTTAATTTTTTACCTAATTTGTTGTTTTTTTTATTATATAAAATGCGCGGAGATATGATAAATTTGTAACAAAGATGATTAGAGTTTTTGCAAAGCCATTTTAAACTTCAGCTGAGAAGTTCATTGATTTTTCACCCTTCGATTCAATCGAGAAAATGGAAATGAATAAATAAAAGTAAATAAATATATATAAATAATAATATATAAATAAATAAATAAATAAATAGAGAGCATTAAACATTTTTAAAATATATTTTCATTCTTCTTAATTTTTTTTTTCAATTACTACATTCTCGCTGATTTAAAGTAAATATATATATGTATATGTGTCGACTATCGATACACACGAAAATGCATATATAAATACATATCTATATACATATGCACAGACAGGGATATATAGACATATAACATATTTTTGTAGTTTTCTATTATTATTATTATTATTATTTTACTTTGTATTCATAATAATAATAGATAGATAGAGTAAATATGTAAATGGATAAACTCCTGGCCGAAACACATATCAATAAATAAAATCAATTTTATCCATTCAGCATTTTCTGTCCTTTATTTTTCCTTTCAACATATCACATATGCACATATGTATAGAACTAAATCTATGAATACATGCATAAATGGCTGAATCACCATTTACCTTGGAGATGGATGGGTAGACGTGGTCCTCCTGAGTGGTCTCTGACCGAAGCCCTGATTTAATACCTTGCGACTTTTTTCTTTGGGATTGGTTGAAGGAGAAAGTCTCCTCTACGAAACCAATAACTTGGGAAGAACTTGAAAGACGAATACAAGAATTTATTTCTGCCATTCCACAAGAGTTCCTGTGGAGAGGCATCAGTTGATACAATTCCCAAACAGCCTTACAGGCTGGAGGCGAATGCTGGTGTTTATATAGGAGTTTAAATAAAACTCCATCTTAGCTCTGTTATTCTCATATTCATCTTTTGTAAAAAATAATGATTCAGAAATAAATTATAAGATCTTAAAAAGAGGGAGTTATTTTACAACACCAATTCAATCAAAACATAAAACACAGAAAATTAAAGCATACATATTCGCAAGTAAAAAAAATCGAATTTCAAGACTGCAAACTCACAGGCAAAGCTAACACGCGCAGACCATGAGGTTTATAGAAATTGCGAGTGAGCGCGTGCCCGTGAACTTGCGTGTTCAACAAACGCGGAATTTTTAATGAAAAAGTGAAAAAGACAACAACAACAATAATATCTTCTTGTTGAGATTTTTTCTCATATAAGGTTTGTGATGGATCCCCGCTCCTACTTATAGACTAGGCGAGATCATGTGATCTATTTCTTGGCCAATCACTGGCAGTACTCTGAGGCTGATACAATACTTAACCGACCCTACTGGTCATTATTACTGTAACATTCATAGACAACGGACATAGGATTAAATCCTATGTCCGTCCAATTCGCCCTTTACCAATACGCAGGGTAGGACTTATACGCTTACCAAAGGATTCCATAACACGAGACTTTCTTTTTCAATTGGCCAAGCATGGCACTTAAAAACTGTACACTTTTTCAGCTAGTATATTAGGTCTGAGACCTGTCAACTGTTCCTTATAAACATTCATCTTAATTACACAGAATATTTATAATCTTTCCACTGATTTTCCAAACTTGCCTTAAAGGAGTTCAGAGGTGGGACATTTTCTGTAGATGATGGTAGTTTATTCAATGTATTCACCACTCTATTACTAAAATAATTTTGTCTTGCATCTGTTTTGCAATTTTTTTTAAAAGAGATTTAATTTATGAGCCCTGGTTAATTAAAGAAAACGGGAAAATCACACCAGCGAGACTGGTTGTGAGGTCTTAAAAAATTAAATAAATAAAATATTTTTAAAAATAACAAAGACCGGACTGACAAGACAATATGTCGAAATAAATCTATATCCAAAACAAGGTATCTATTAATTTTTATATATTATATATATATATATATATATATATATAATATATATATATATATTATGGACTCTCTCGTCGATTTTCGACGCATGAGGCTTCACACACACAGTGAACACCCACACAGTGATTTGTTTATAGTGGTGAAGGCTTGTGTTGGACCATCCGCACTTTTTGGCACAGTCGATAGGAAAGAATTGGTGCATCAAGGGTTGCCACAAACCCAATCAACGACCGACCTCAGGAGTTTTGAATTCAGAGTTATCCCTCTCCTAGACTGGTTACTACCCAAGGCTGAAGGGCCCAGTCTACCCTACTATTTAACCCATAGCTGGAGGGAGAATATATGGATTCATACCTTTCCCAAGGGTATTAGCGCTATGTGAAATGCCAACACACACAAACACACACACATATATATATATATATATATATATATATATATATATATATCATCATCATCATGTCGCGCAGTTTGCGCGGATATCCATGATGACTCCTCGCCAGCCTTCCCTATCATTCATTGACTCCGGCAGCTCCTCTGCGCAGCAGCCAGTATCCCTGCATAGTTGGTCAATGTAGGTCCTGGCTGGGCGGCTCACATTAGCGCGCCCATGCGCTGGCTTCCACAGTAGTACGTCGCTTACGATCTCGTCCTTGTTTCTCCAGCAGTGACCTGCATGTCTAGTCCGTCTCACTCGTATGGTTTGTGAGATGGGAGGCAGGTGGCCATATAGTTGCTCTTTTGTGGGGTGCTGCTTCCACGACCTATCCAGGACCGTCCGTAGCATTCTTGTACAGCTCCCATCTAGCTTATTCTCAAGACGCTTCGTTAGGGTCCAAGTGGTACAGCCATACAGAAGTACCGACACGACCACAGCCTGGAAGAATCGCCTCTTTAGCTTGTTGGGGAGATCGGATTTCCATATGACTGATAGTTTGTTGGTGGCCAACCATGCCTTTCCTATATATATATTATATATATATATATATATATATATATATGAGCGAGTTAATGTGTGCGAAATACAGAATACAGAAAATGCAATTGCATATTGTATTTAAATTGTTTATGTCGGGCGAAGAGTCCTAAGTGAGTAAAACCTCGTTTTAAATTTGGCTTCCATATGAAGCGACAACCATTTTTTTTTCTTCTATGCAAAGTACAAATCAACCACTAAACCACTAAGAAGAAGAAGAGTGTAGCCTGATTTTTCTATGTGGGACTAATTGACTCGACAGACATCAGGGATTTTTCTTGCGTGCAAACATTTCAATGGAAATCAATACACCTGAATTAGATCACTAAAAGTAACTTTGTTGCTCCTATAGAAAAATTCACAAAAGGGAAATGCTCTTCACACGAGCTTCTAAATTCGGTAAAAAAAAAAATTACATGTACATTATATATATATATATATATATATATATATATATATATATATATAAATCTTATCATTGCATTTCCTGAAAACCACTCTCTAAATGCAACGGAAAAAATAAAGATGTGATATATGGTAGCGTTTGTCACAGGTGGTGCAACCATAGGATCTATCTATAAAACTTAGCCCCGTTTATCTATCTACCTATCTATTTATCTATCTATGCCACTTCATTAGCCTATCTCTCTCTCTCTCTCTCATATATATATATATATATATATATATATATATATATATATATATATTATATATAGATATATATATATATATAATATATGTGTGTGTGTGTGTGTGTGTGTGTGTGTGTGTGTGTGTTTTGGCCATTTTATCTTTTTATCTAACTATCCTTCTTTCTCTATATATAAGTGTATACATGTGGTTGAAAATAGAGGAACGAAGTGGATATAACAACACAACAACTAATTCAATTGATATTTCGTCTCGTTATCTAGTTTAGGCTTCTTCGGAATTTATTGAGAAAAGTGATTTTACACTTAGTTGCTGTGTTGTTATATCCTTTTTCCTCCATATTCAACCACATTTTATCGGGTTACTCAATCCTTTACTCCTAACACACACACACACACACACACACACACACACACACACAACACACACACAACTTTCAATTATTATTTATTATCATTTATCTAACATTAAGCTCCCTCGGAGACTTGAAATAACCCTTGTATAAATCTAGAGGTGAGGATATAGATGATCCCAAATAGAATCATCCGCAACTTATCAGTCAATTAGACATTTATCTCTCTCTCTTTCTCTCTCACACACACACAGCCTTTACATTTTCTATCTATCTATTCCTCTCTCCCTCACAGCCTTTACATTATCTATCTATCTATTCCTATCTCCCTCTCCTATATATATATATATATATATATATATATATATATAACAGACCGAAACGTTGCATCGTCGACATCACTACCTACAATAAACATCCATTTTCTACAACTCCCGTGTTTGTCTACCTTTCACCACATACTGTCGGATAATCTCATATTTCTCCCACATATATATATATATATATAAGTTCTCCGATGGTTGGGTCATGTACGTCGGATGGATGATGGACGAATCCCGAAAGACATCCTGTATGGAGAGCTAACATCTGGTAAAGACAGATTGGTCGCCCCTACTACTGCGATTCAATGTCTGCAAAAATGATCTCAGGTGCTTTGGCATTGTCCCTTCCAGCTGGGAAAATTTGGCTCAAGACGCCTCGGTGTGGCGGCAGAATCTCCATAAGAGCCTGTACACGTCAGAATTCACCCTGAACAACATCATGAAGCTAAGAGGTCCATAAGAAAGCAACAACAAAGCATCGTGACATCATCATCTACAGAGACAACCTACAAATGCAAAATCTGTGGTCGAGAATGTTTCTCAAACATAGGACTTCATAGTTACAGGAGGCGCTGCAACCTCAGGAGCACACAAAACTTTTCATAGTCTTTCGAGACTGAATTGCCAATGAGTATGAGTATATATATATATATATTATATATATATATATATATATATATATAATATATATATATAAGCATACATATATATTCATTAAAAGTTGCTACGTTTTCATTGTAGTAAGCATTAGTAGGTAATAAAAAAAATCCTCATATAAAATATAGAGCATTTATAGTTGTAGAAAAAAACTTTTCTCTTTTCCACGGTTTCGATGTTCAATGTACACATTCTATATATATATATATATATATATATATATATATATATATATATATATATATATATATAAGCCTCATCATTATCTATCCATCAATCCAAATGCGAACGTGTGTCAAATGATGCTTTTCAGCAAAGTGAATGTAAAATGTAAAAATGTTTAGTAAAAATGGGAAACGAATTTTCTTGAAATATTTTCTCATGAACATTTAAGAATACGGAACTGGGATTTTTTTTCGTCCATTTGATTTGAACTTTTGCAAACGTTTTACATATGTTTTTTTTCTTACATTTTGCAAGAAAACAAACAATCGGCACTTCCCCCGCCCCAACCCCCACCATCATTAAAGCAGGTTACTGGGTCAAATATGTTGAGTCCAAGATAGAAAAGCACATTGGTTTTGTCAACCTGTCTTATCAGTTAAGAAGAAGGGAGAAAAACATACAAATCTCTCATTCTCTTTCGCTCGTCAGAGAGAGAGAGAGAGAGAGAGAGAGAGAGAGAGAGAGAGAGAGAGAGAGAGAGATGATAGTGAGAGTGAGTGAGAAATAGATGAGAAAGAGAGAGTGAGTGAGAAAGATATGAGAGAGTGAATGAGAAAGAGATGTGAGAGTGTGAGAGAGAAATAGATGAGAGAGTGTGAGAGAGAAATAGATGAGAGAGTGTGAGAGAGAAATAGATGAGAGAGAGAGAGAGAAATAGATGAGAGAGAGGGAGAGAGAAATAGATGGAGAGAGAGGGAGAGAAATAGATGAGAGAGGGAGAGAGAAATAGATGAGAGAGGGAGAAGGGAGAAGAGAATGATGATGAG
The DNA here is from genome assembly GCA_023376005.1 of Doryteuthis pealeii. Taxonomy (NCBI): domain Eukaryota; kingdom Metazoa; phylum Mollusca; class Cephalopoda; order Myopsida; family Loliginidae; genus Doryteuthis; species Doryteuthis pealeii. The sequence goes on along the minus strand of CM042154.1, from coordinate 85,254,243 downwards.
AGAGATAGAGAGATAGATGGAGAGATAGAATGATAATGAGAGAGAGAGAGAGATAATGAGAGAGAGAGAGAGAGAGATAGAGGGAGAGATAGATGATAATGAGAGAGAGAGAGAGAGATAGAGGGAGAGATAGAATGATAATGAGAGAGAGAGAGAGATAGAGGAGAGATAGAATGATAGAGAGAGAGAGAGATAGAGGGAGAGATAGAATGATAAGAGAGAGAGAGAGAGATAGAGGAGAGATAAGAATGATAATGAGAGAGAGAGAGAGAAGAGAGAGGAGATAGAGGAGAGATAGATGATAATGAGAGAGAGAGAGAGAGAGATAGAGGGAGAGAGAATGATAATGAGAGAGAGAGAGAGAGATAGAGGGAGAGATAGAATGATAATGAGAGAGAGAGAGAGATAGAGGGAGAGATAGAGGGAGAGATAGAATGATAATGAGAGAGAGATAGAGAGAGATAGAAGGAGAGAGATAGAGGATGAAGATAGAATGATATGAGAGAGATAGAGGGAGAGATAGAATGATAATGAGAGAGAGGAGAGATAGAGGAGAGATAGAATGATAGAGAGAGAGAGAGAGAGATAGAGGGAGAGATAGAATGATAATGAGAGAGAGAGAGAGATAGAGGGAGAGATAGAATGATAATGAGAGAGATAGAGATAGAGGGAGAGATAGAATGATAATGAGAGAGATAGAGGGAAGATAGAATGATAATGAGAGAGATAGAGGGAGAGATAGATGATAATGAGAGAGATAGAGGGAGAGATAGAGATGATAATGAGAGAGATAGAGAGATAGAATGATATGAGAGAGATAGAGGGAGAGATAGAATGATAATGAGAGAGATAGAGGGAGAGATAGAATGATAATGAGAGAGATAGAGGGAGAGATAGAATGATAATGAGAGAGATAAGAGGAGAGATAGAATGATATGAGAGAGATAGAGGGAGAGATAGAATGATAATGAGAGAGATAGAGGAGAGATAGAATGATAATGAGAGAGATAGAGGGAGAGATAGATGATAATGAGAGAGAGAGAGAGATAGAGAGAGATAGAGAGAGAGAGAGATAGAATGATAATGAGAGAGAGATAGAGGAGAGATAGAATGATAATGAGAGAGAGATAGAGGAGAGAGATAGAATGATAATGAGAGAGAGAGAGAGATTTGTATGATTAGTCAGAGGGTGTTTCAAGATGATAACGGTCGGAAGATTAAGGAACAAGAGTATTGATACATAGATATTCTCATTTGATAATCTGCTTATGTATATTGTCGGCTAAAAAAAGCCATATCATAAATACATCACTTGTGTATCTACTTATATATATATATTCTTTTATAATGATAAAGATTCCTATTTGTTTTCTTTTTACTTTTGTTCATCAGTTGAAATATTTTTGAACTCGGCTATAACCGTTAACCAACGAGCGGCTACACGATATATATATGTATGTGTATGTTTTAAGTAGGTGCATCTGCGGAGACCAGACGACTTTAAACATACGTCGACATAAAGCCTTCTAACCACAAAAATGAAGGAATATTTCTTTCTTTGTATTTTCTAAATCTGGGATCGGCTCGACACTTCCACCTTTTCTCACCCCTGATCTCGGAAGTAAGATTCATATTTAATGCTAGCGGTTTGAGCTTAGTATGCAAACGCGTACATTACGTGACCAGTTTGAGAAATGATTCTAGATTTTAACCTCAAGTAACCAGAGTACTATCAACGGAGTGGTTCAAGGTATTTTAGGTAAAAATACAAGAGAAAAGACTGAGGAAATAGAGAAGCTATATCACAAATTCTGCTTATTCATACTTTCATTAGGAAGCGCGTGGTGTAATGGTTAAAGTCATAGGAAATGCACTCGTCGCCCAGGGTTCAAATACTGGACGTGGTAATTGCATTTCACTTAGAGCTAATACCCTTGGGAAAGGTATTCTACTCTCCCTTCAGCTATGGGTAAATAGTAGGGCAGACACGTCCAGGATTTGAACTCGGGGCGACTTGAGTCGGCAACCCGTCTAGGAGAAGGAAAACTCTGAATTCAAACCTGTTTAACTCCGCTTAAGGAATAGGCCTAGCGTCACATCCTGCTCGTGCGGAGGGTTGAGATAGATATATATATATATATATATATATATATATATATATATATATATATATGTGTGTGTGTGTGTGTGTGTGTGTGTGTGTGTGTGTGTATTAGCTAATAATCATGAAAAAGGTATGAATAGTAGGGCAGTATGGGTAAATAGTAGGGCAGACTGGGCTCTTTAACCTTGGCATGCCAACAAGTCAAGGGGAAGGAAAACCCTGAATTCAAATCACTTAGCAAAATGACCTGCTCCTGTCGAGATGTTGTTATACATATATATATATATATACACACACACATATTATATATATATATATATATATATAGGTAATCCTCTGAGACAACTTCTTCAAGCAGACAGTCTGATTATCGTAATAACGTCTGAAAAACGTAGTAGGTGGTATTTAGGGAAGATATTGGTGAAAAAAAAAAAGAAAAGAAGAGAAAACAACAGAAACACTCCTATACGCAACCTTGATAAAAAGATCGGGTTAGTAAGACAGCAGTCAGTGGAGTATGAACATACCTCGCATATATTTGATGTTACAGTGTAGACCCAATCATACTTGATTAAAATAAACATATATACATTGCCAATCCCGTAATATTTTCACACCTTTTCATGTTCTGGAATTCATAGACACACGTACACACATACAAACACTCACACCTGAAGGTGTCGGTCCGTATGCACTCAAGATATTCACATTATATATATATATATATATATATATATATATATATATTATATATATATATATATATTATATATATATATATATATATTAGCCGCCAGTTAAAAGGAGTGACGAAGCCAGCTTTCACCTAATGACATTGTTTGCCATCTTAATTTGATACTTCAGTTTCTTTCATTACTTCATTTTGAAAAGCGAGAATAAACTCTGTCTCTGTCTGTCTCTGTCTGTCTGTCTGTCTCTCTCTCTCTCTCTCTCTCATATCGTCCTTTTATTACTACATTTTCAAAGACGAGTATAAACTCCTCTCTCTCACGTCGTACTTTTATTACTACATTTTGAAATATGTGTATAAATACTCTCTCTTTCTCTGATAGGGGTTTATGGTAGGATCGCAGTGGTGGGAGAGAGCCGCTGGGAACTGTGCCATGTATTGTTTTGTCTGAGATGGATAGATAGTTAACTTTAAAATATTTCATCATACTGGTAAAAATAAAATACCTAGAAAACTTGGTACAGCAGTCGGCGGGGGTGAGGGGGTTGGTAATCAATGAATTAAACCGCTCACAGCGGCTCTCCCACCACTATGATCCTGCCAATGATTACTTCATTATAATTGAGCTGAAGAACACAAATTATAATATGACTTTATTTGAATTGAATAAATTCTGAGGTGAATAGATAGCGAACTTTGAAATATCCCACCATACAGGTAAAAAAATACCAAGAAAATTTGTAACAGTCGTGGAGTTGAGGAATTTCATAAGCAAATTTTGTAAACATTTAAAAGAAAGATGTAAAAAGAATAATTACAAAGATAAAAAAAAACGAATGAGAGAAAGGGAGAAATAGAAATAAACCAATATCCTTAATCGTTAGTTAAATGTAAAAAGAAAGATTTGGTTGGTTGAATTTTATGGCAGGTCAAACCTTGTTGAGTTATTTTATGCCGAAGACATAAAGGACAGAACAGATCCATCTCTTCTTGTAAATCTGACTTGCTGACAAAAATAAACATTTACCTGACACCAAAATACTAGCATTTAAACTCCAATAAACAGTTAAATCTCATACTACCACCACCGACCCCAGCAATCGGTATTATTGCCAGACGGTTTCCGAAAGGATACGCACACAGTTGAATGGACAACAAACAAATGAAAGCGTCGCTGAATACATATATATATATATATATATATATATATATATATATTATATATATATTTATTCAGCGACGCTTTCATTTGTTTGTTGTCCATTCAACTATGTGGGATGTATAATATATATATATATATATATATATATTATACATCCCACTGATTCGAAGTCAGGCAAGCATGCGGTTTTGGACGTTAATGAATTTATAGACGACTGATAAGAGACAATAAAAAGATTAGAGTCGGTCATAAACAGACATTTCACATCGGGAAAGATGGACAACATCTATTGGTTCATAAACATTCCCCACTGTAAACAGTCTCCTTTATTCTTTATATATTATATATATATATATATATATATATATATATATATATATATATATATAAGGATATACCTTCAGAATTTAAAGTGAAAAAAAAAAAAACAGAAATAAAGAAACGGAAAAATCACAGTAAAATCTACGATGAAATAATTAAAAAAAAAAAAAAAAAAAAAAAAAACTGATGAGGCGACAAAAGTCGAAATAAATTTATTTTCTGAAGATATATATCCTTTATTTATTTATTTATTCATTTATTTATCATACTCCATATATGTAAAAATATATACATAAATATTTATATGTGCGTTTGAATTCTCAATTTTGGTTGACTCTTGTCAAATAATACTTGGTATCATCCACTTTAATATATATATATATATATATATATATATATATATATATATATAATATATAAAAGGCTTAGATATCAGTTATATTATAGATCTATTTACACCTTGTAAGGGCTTCATCAGACGGCAACCTTTATTGAAATAAAATTGGAAATGCTATGGATTTTGCGGATTCTAGAACCTTGTAGTTTCAGTTATTATCATCATCATCCTAGTCTAGGTCATTTGTTTATATTCAGGAGTTAATTTTGGTAGGTGGTTCCTTGTGGTTAATTAGTTAAAAAGTTACTTTAAAACTATTTCATTAAACTTTCATTTTTAGTTAAGATTTTGATATTCGTTACTAATTTATTTCTCAATCTCCAAACCATAACATATGTTTATCCACTAAACTTCCAAAACCCAAATTATCATAAATAATATGTGTGATATATTTATAAGTAAATAGTGCTCAATATCATTGATAGAGCATTGTGTTGTTTAGGAGTCTCCGTATGTTTCTAGTAAGTATATATATTTGTGATTATTTTGGTATAATATCCGTTTTTTGGAAGTACATATATCAGGTTTGGGCATTAGTGTGAAGCATTAATGTGATATATTATAATAATGTAGTTATCATAATATATTCATCTGTGAATAAATATCAGTTGTTTTTTATGAGTTTCTTTTATTTAATAGTAGAGTCATGAAGAAGTGAGAAATAACAATCCCGAAAATTCACTACTACTAAATAAGAGAAACTAAAAAAAACAACAACCGAGTTTTCTGATATTTATTCATAGATGAATATATTATGATAACTACATTGTTATAATATAGCACATTAATGCTTCACACGAATGCCCAAATCTGATATATGTACTTCCAAAAAACGGATATAGATACAAAAATATCTCAAATATATATTGATAGAGCATTTATATTTAGTTTAAGATAACGTGGACAGAGTCAACGGTGCCTGGTTACTGACAGTTTCACGCTTATGCGATCTTCAGACTCATAGCTGGAGGGAGAATATTTGGATGGCGAAAACGTCCAATTTAAAAGAATCATTTACGGTGTATCTTCCTTTTATATGGCCTAGATTTTCCATGACGAAATAGCGTATAAAGAATTACGATTATTCCCACACTATCATCTTTTGAAATATAAATGATATTCTATTCAACACAAAAGTTCAACAAGATTTCTTTACATTTATTATCTAATTTTTTTTTTTTTTTTCAATTGATACTTTTGGAACAGTTTTATTTCAAATTATTTCAGTTGCAATCTTATTTCAATTTCTTGTTTGAAGTTGTTTTCCCCACCCACGCAATTCCTTTCTGGTTCAAGGAATCTTTTTGATTTCATCTTTTCCAGACCTAACAACTGCCTAAGATATATATATATATTAGGAGTCTATTTGTGTGTATTTATCATACACACACACACACATATATATAAGAAAATCTTCTCATGAATATATACTACAGATATATATAATACTCTTCTCTCTCTTCATATATATATATATATATATATATATATATATATATAAATCTTCCCATGAATATATACTACAGATATATATAACACTCTTTCTCTCCCTTTCTTATTATATATATATATATATATATATATATATATATATATATACTTATGAATAATCTCATCAGATATACGTCCAAAGAAGCATACGTGAATTCCACAACATATATATAAAGGCCGGGTTAGCTCAGTTGGTAGAGCGTTCGGCTAGAAACCACAAGGTTCCTAGTTCGATACCCGCCCTCGCCAACTCAGCGCATGAGTAGCACAGGGATCCGTGCGGTAAAGTAAGGAGCTGATGGTAGGTGTGGCGCTCCACCTCAGATGCTAAAAAATTATCTCCTTGGTCTAGCGCTATTGAAAAGGGGATAGACTCCCCCGCTGCATGGCTGATACCGACATTAGGCCGCCCCGACGACTTTACTTACTTTACTTTTATATATATATATATATATATATATATATATATATATATATATATAAGAGTTTTATAATTTGCTTGAAACATTGTGTATATATTTGTCAGGAGGTTTTTAAAAAATTAAAAAATAACACACAGAAGGGCAATTACCCCATCATCTTTTTAAACTAGAAATGCCATAACAAGACAACAACGACTTCAGTTCCAGTGTTCTTCTGAAAAAGAGATTTTATC
>CM042154.1:85222422-85242422 GCA_023376005.1 Doryteuthis pealeii | reverse complement strand
TTAGCCGAAAAACAGTAGCAAGCTTGTCGTAATGTGAGACTGGTCCAACCATAAACCATTAAAACGGTACAGTGTATAGTCATTTAGATGTAGTGCTGACTAAAGCCAGATCTTCTGGACGAAAGGCTGGCAAGTTTCCTTGTAGAAATCAGCGCAAAGCCCCCCAAAAATAAATATATGAATCAGGTTTTAAAGGAACTAATATTTAATAAGATTATTTTTGCTAATACTACCACTTTTTATGGGCACATGACATGGGAATATTTTTTCGGAACAATTAGATCATTAAATTCAGCGATATAGTGTTAAACTTTTAGAAGAAGGATTTTTCTTTTCTTTATATATATATATATATATATATATATATATATATATATATATATATATATATTTGGAGGATATGTGTTTAATTGAAGTCGTACATAATTTTGAAAATTAATTAGTTATTAATTAATGAATTTTAGGCGGGCATATATGTTCAAATGTAAAGCTAAACGATTAAATTTGAACATATATGCCCGCCTAAAATTCATTAATTATTAACTAATTAATTTTCAAAATTAGGTATGACTTCAATTAAGCACATATCCTCCAAAAATCGTCAGCTTAAAGCCATATAAAAATAAACACATTTGTTTGTTTACTTAACCTCATATATATATGTGTGTGTATGTGTGTGTGCGTGTGTATGTGTGTATGTGTGTGTGTGCGCGTGTGTGATATTTCTAATATGACTACGTATTAAAGCTAGAAAAAATCAATAACAAAGATTTGATGTCCATTTGTCTGTAACTGAAACTACGTCATTGCTTACGTCACAAAGCCAAAAATCGTCAATACGTAGAATAAAGAACAATTGATATTGATAAAATGAATAAAAGCTGTTCCTTAATTCAACATTTAAATCCTTTCCATTGTAATAATGACAATAAATAAACAATATAAACTATGAAATTGATTTAAAAAAAAAACTTTCAGTAACAAGAAGTTAACTCAATCGTTTACAAATAAATACCAACGATTTTCAGTAAAATTTATGAGTAAAATATTCAAAATAATTATTTGATTAATGATTAATAGATATGCGCAATATTTTATTTGAAGAGGACAGAACTAAGTTTCAATTTCCTTTAAGAAAGTTGATGATTTTACTTACTTATGATACAAACCCTCTGACATTGAATTTTTTTAAGTCCCCCCTCAGGCAAATATCTTTGAAAAATAAATGTTTACACCACCCGGAGGGTGTTTTATTTTTTAGAGTATATTCTAAAAGATACAGAGGTGTATTGACTTACGAGTTCATCAACTTACGTGTTTTTCGAGTTACGAGCTGGCACTCGGTCAAGAGAGGAAAAAATATGGTATTTTCGTCATCTCAACATTACAGTTAAATATCCTATAATTATGTCACAAATACTCATAGATTGGTTTATTTCATACAATGGTTCTCAACCTTTTTGTACTTATTGTCCCCCTTTTAATCCTATTTTATTTTGGTGGACCCCCCATAGTCATTCGTTGTTTAAAAATCCCATTGTATTTTTATAGTTAATACAGAAGTATGGATCGCCCTGTGAGAATCCAACTCACTACCAAAGGTCTGCTAATCTAGCTCGCCAACCCTTACACCACGTGAGGTGCCCAAATATGGATATTTACTAAGCTTGGCTTAGATATGGCACAAGGCCAGAAGTATGGGGCGCCCAATGAGAATCCAACTCACTACTAATGGTCTGCGAATCTAGCTCGCTAACCCTTACTCGACGTGAGGTGTCCAAATATAGTTATTTACTAAGCTTAGCTTAGATATGGCACAAGACCAGCAAATATCTACATCAATTACCTGGGTGCGGATACTAGATGCCGTACGAAAAGAACTGTCATGGGCAATGACCAATCGGGATTTAATAAAATGTCATTCAGACAATTATATTTTTCAGTGTTTGAAGGGAAATAAAAACACCGTAAGTGAATAAATAAAAGAGGATTCGGAATATTAAACAAAGAAAATAGTTTTGTCATACGAACAATTCCTTTCGTCATTGGTGATAGGAAATCAGGACTTACCTAGAAAAGAGAAAAAAGGAAACAAAAAATTAAATATACGAATCAGATTTTTAGGGAAATAATATTTATGAAAAATGTTTTAATGGGCATGTGATATGGAAATGATTTTTTGGGACAAATAGATCATTAAATTCAATAATGTGTGTTATATATATATATATATATATATATATATATATATATATATATATAAGTTTTTTGTAGGTACAGAATTTTATTAAGGAGCGAAAAAGCGTATACATTGTAAAATATTGAATTTCTAGAAATTCAATATTTTACAATGTATACACTTTTTCGCTCCTTAATATATATATAGTTTATATATTATCCTCATTCTTTTATTCATTCCTATGGTTTCTAATATGATAATGTATTAAAGCTAGAAAAAATACATGGGCTCCACAGAAATTTAGAAATTCACCGTACAAAACTATTTCTCTTTTTACACACACATATACACACACACACACACACACACATACATATATAATATATATATATATATATATATATATATATATATATATATATATGAGGAACAAATTAAGAAAAAATCTGACAAAATGTGAAAGAAAAATAATGGAACTGTGAATAATGAACACAAACAATTAATACTTCACTTCTGTTGGTTTTGGAGGCTTCATCAAAATCTATCTTAATCTGCTCATGTGAAAATGATAAAGCTTCCAAAACCAACAGAAGCGAAATATTAATCGCGTGCAATTGTTTGTGTTCGTTATTCACCGTTCCATTAATTTCCCTCGTATATATCCATTTGTTCCATGAAACATGCAGCTATTTGAAAAACAAATTTCTTGTTTATTTTGGCTTTTCATTTTCTTTATAGACATGGCTGAGCGCAACTCCTTTCAGCTTCATGAGCATTGTACACCTGATAATAATAGAGATTACATTGAACGTGATTAACGAGGAAACCAGATATTTTTCGGGATCACTTTTTTTCTGTCTCTTTTTTTATGGATTTCTAACTTTGCTCTCATTTCTATTTATAGGTGGATATTCGTGTGCATTAATTATTTCAATGTGATCTACAAAGAAAGAATAGACGTTTCTTTTTCTTTTCTTCTTGAAACTCACACAAGAAATAATTGGTAAAAATGGCGGTTCTTTTTTTATGTTCTCCAGATGTATCTTTGCCACTTTGCTCGTCCACTCACAAGAGGCGAACAACATTTACAGATTGTACCATTTTACATTATAATTTTGGTAGTATGTGAATTCAAGGGCGTAAATTATTACCTCCGGGTGTAAGTATTTAAGTTTTAATGTAATAAAATATTATATTAAATTAGAAAGGCTAATGAAGCTAAAAATGCAGATAAAAAGATTTGAAACAGACTGGGATATAATCGGAGAATAGAAGAAATTTACTCTTCCATCACTTCCATCTTTCATTGCTAAATTTTTCTAATTTCTCTACTTAGTTAAAATAGGTTGAAAAGAATATTTTTTTTTTAAAGGGAAATGAGATGGCAAACTTATCAAGTCTTGAAATAAAATGAAAATTACGATTCACTGGTAATTTTGCCGAGTATTTAACGATACTTCTATTTCAGAGCATCCCCCCCCCAACCAAAAAAAACAAAAAAACAATTAAAACAGTCCACTTACGCAGATTTGAGCTAAAGTGTATAACTGAATCACTACGCAACAACTTTAAATCTATACATCATTTAATGATGTCCTTTAATTTATTCAAAAACTTATAAATGGATTAACGTATTAAGATATGTTTTCCTTAGAGTTTCATTTTTATTAAAAGGATTAATCCCAGTTGAGAAATTAAATATATATATATATATATATATATATATATATATATATAGGACTTTCATATTCCACTAACTTTATCTGGTAGACTATGGTAAACATTTACGCTTCTGAATTCATAGTCAACCATAATTTTACATTATACATCGAACGTTGAACCAGTCTATTCAAACCATATTTGCTTTTTTTTCCCTTTCGTTTCCACTTCCTTCCGGTCTCTAGAAGAAGACCAGATTTTTCGAAAGAGGAGAACTCGATTCCTCTGCTAGCCTATTCTTTCTCTTACTAACGGATATGCCTGACACCGGTGACCCTAAACTAACCTCCTCCCCCTCCGAAGGGTTTTCCTTCCTTTTTTTTTTATAAATAAAGTCAATTTGACAGACGAACTGGTGATGGGAAATATGGGAATGATAAAATCAGGGATGACACTTGTCGATTTAGAGCGACATGACAGAACGATAGAATTAACGTTCGCAAATGGACACTTTAAACCGTTCCTTTATCTTTTCTTAAAAGAGGAGTGTTCAGGGGTTTCAGATTACAAACAATCCTGACTATTCTAATATTATTAACAGGTCTCAAGTTTCTTAAATGATGGACACTTACGGCTCCATCGTTCGTTTATATCCTTTGCTCATTTTGATTAAGCCGGATATCGTAACAAAAGTCATGTTTATAAAGCAACTATTTAGTATTTTTCTCTGAACTTTTGAGATGAAGCTTAATAATTCGTATTATTTGTACTAGTACAAAATAAAAAAAAACCACCCTCAGGCGATGTAAAAGTAGATTTTTGAAACATATTGCCTGAGGGGTTTGAGTAAAAAATTCAATGTCAGCGAGTGTGTGCCCTAAGTAAGTAAAATCATCAAATTCATTAAAGGATTAAAAAATAAAACAATTTGAAATGTAAACTTTAAATATGTATTAAGATAAAACAAACTATATATAGATATATAATACCAGTCATGTATTTATTAAAACTTGTTTTAAAAAACAATGAGGACTGTCTAATGTTACATGTTCAAATTTTTAGTGTATTTATTCTATGTTATTACGATTTGCGGTAATGTGATGTAGCAGTGACGTAATTTTTGTTACAGACAAAAACAGGAAGCGAATCTCCATTATTAATAGATTATTGGGACTATTGTCCTCATCTTTATTGTTAGTCCGACAAAAAATACCCGAGGAAGGCCGGAGGGCAAATTGGCCGAAACGTTGTACAGATAACAATAAAGATGAGGACAATAGTCCGAATAATCCAAATAATACTATTTAGTATTTATTGAAATTGTTGGTTGGTTGGTCTATTTTTACGGCAGAATTTTTTTAACTCAATTTTTTAAAACTCATTTTTTTTCTATTTAACCCATAGATGGTACCCGAACGGGTACTACCACTCCGACTCATTAAGGGTCATGAAGGGTTACTCCACATTCCCTAAAGTTCCAGAACTGTAACTTCACCAGTAGATGCAGTTTAATGTCATATCCAGGACACTAAGACCCTCGGTCACCACCTTCTAGCACATATATGATGAAGAGTTGGGGTTGCCATTAGGGCAATAGGGATAGGACAATCGTATAGGTACTAGTGTAACGTTGTAATATATTCACGGTACCAAAACGGATATACGTAACGTTCTAATAGCGATATATGTTGTATAGCGGGTATTTCGATTCTCCATTCGGGGGGTCACGCCCCGGTCAAATTCCCGACAAACCGTTTTGTGTTCATCGCTTTTTTTTAACCCTTTACTATCTCTTATTTCTTCTTCCTCCTTTTCTAATAGTAGTCCTCGCAAAACTCAGGATATTCACCATCTCGCTACACTAGGACAACGTAACTAGCCGATTGCTGTCGCTAAACCAGGGACATTGTTTATGCTGAGATGGAGCGCCGCACCTCCCGCTAGCTTCCAACTTTATCGCACAGATCAGATTACTTAGTCTCTGTTACGCTTAGTTAACAGGGACTGGTATTGAACCTCTAACCTTGAGATTCCTTAGCGGGTTCTCTACCAACCGAGCCAAACTGGCCCATTAAGTTGAAAAGAAAGAAAGAAGTGTATTACCAAATGGAATTGAGTAGGAAGAAAAATCAGAAAAACAAAGAATGTTTTCATTGTATTAAGGAGCTTCAAGAACAACAAGAGTCAATGTCTTAAGAGGTTGGGGTCAGGTGGGGGGTGCCAGGAAAGGGTGGACATTTTTGATGTGATACAGGTGCTTTCTTCCTCCTCGAAGTTGAACAATGGCTTGGAAGCTAGCCATTGTAGACTTTCACTACCGTAGTGTATTCGAACCTCATAGGGTATATATAAAGTAACGAGTTCGATCCTCACTAAGTGTTCTATATCTGTGGACGTGTGCCACATCCAAGCTTTGATCAAATACGGTAAAGAAGAACAATTTCCTCGTAAATTCCTACCATGAAATAAACTGAACCTTCAGTTTATGTCGGTGTTTTTGCAATAAATGTTTTATTTTTCTTGCACCCGTTATTTTCCAATACTAAATATATTTTCTTGATTCTTTATTATCTAACAAGTAATGAAAATATATTTAGTATTGTAAAATAACGGGTGCAAGAAAAATAAAACATTTATTGCAAAAACGCGGACATAAAAAGGGTTCAGTTTATTTTATGGTAGGAATTTACGAGGAAATTGTTCTTTTTTTTACCATCAAATAATTGTATATCGATTAATACCAAACTTAAGTTTGTCTGGCACAGGTTTTATATAGTGAGTGATCGGGAACTGAATGGTCCGTTTGCCGAGAACGTTACATTCACTCTATTACCAGCAATAAAAAATATACAATGCCAGTATTAACACCAGAAGAGCCGTTGTCTGTGTCGACGTATACTAACTTAGATTTACATATGCTTTATCACCATTACTCCCATGTCCACTCTGACATGGAGTAGTAACGTTAGGGGTTCCATTTATGGTTCTAATAGAAAAAATGAATTAAAAACATATGTAAAAAAACAAAATTGAGTTTGAAAAAATTGAATAGCCAAAAAGAATGAATAAACAAAACGTCATTAGCCATAAAAGAATCTAACAAGGGTCAGCATGCCGTAAAATCAACCAACCAATATTGTGCACACTATGCAAATAGAGCAAAATATCCATATTACGCACACTTTAAGGGCAGTTTTATATATATATATATAATATATATATATATTAATATATATATATATATATTATATATTCATTCATAATTAAAGAGGCTAAATATCATTGATAGAAATTGTATAGGCGAGAAACTCTCAGTTACCAGGCGGCGTTGACTCTATCTTCATGCTACCCTAACTTAGATTAAGTAGTCTATACACGATATTGAGCAATATTACTTATACATATAGCATCCTATATATATATATTATATATTGAAGAGGACAAACATTTGAGATGGCGATAGCCGACAATTTTATATATATATTTATATATATATATATATTATATATATATATATATATATATTATATATATATATGTGTTGTGTGTGTGTGTGTGTGTGTGTGTGTGTTGTGTGTGTGTGTGTATTTCAGTTTGTTCTGAGAGAGTAAGGTTTTACAAAGAATGGAGTTTAAATTGAGAATTGTCGGAAGCCAAATATATTGTCAGCCTTTCTTTCATTTATCTTTCTCTCCTTTATGGATATTATATTATATATATATATATATATATATATATATATATATAATTCTCTTCCCAACTTCAGAGTGACGTACTCTTTACACTCGTAAGTAGATACTACTTCTACAACATAGATGATGATTATGATGATTTTGATGACTACGACGACGATCATGATTGTGATGATGATGATGAATGACCTTTTCGCAGTCTGCTATTTTCAACTCCCTGACCTTAACTCTCCTTATTTACCAGCCTTCTCCAACCCCCCAACCCCCTACCCCACCCAACAACAACACATACAGACAAAAGATGACATCCGCCCATTACCCTACAACCCATTAAAAGGAACGAACCTTTAAGAGTTTGACCGGCTCGCGAGCTGGACGGGCGCCCAACAGGGTTTCGTCTCCATCGGAGGAAGTATTGTAAAGGAACATCAGCTAATCTCTTTCTCCTTATCTTAATGCCCGGCCCACCCGTTTGTAGCCCTCCCCCATACTTTTTCCTTCCTTCAGAAAAACAAAGGATGTGTAAATAGCAAAATAAAAAGGGGGGGGGCAAATAAAAGCCGGTGCTTTCTGTTTGGCTTGGAGGCGATGCGTTAAGGTGTGGCACGGCTCACGAGACGAAGAGATAGTTTATCATTTGTTGGGTTTACATACAAAGGGAGAGCGAGGGCCAATTCTTTATTTCCCCGTTACCCGTATATCTTGTGGGGTTGTTTCCAACATCACCCTGCTCACCCGTGCCAGAAAATCGTTGTATTCAAACCAGTTCAGAAGAGAAGAGCAAAGGAGCGACCGATACACAAACATAGGTAATCTGAACATTAGCTACATTAATGAGAGTAACCTCCCTTAGGAAATATAATAGGATAGAAACAGTAGGGGGAAGACAGGAAAAGGGGGAAAGCGCACAGAAGCGATAACGCTAATTTGATTCAATCGAACATAAGGAAAAGATGAGAAAAGGAAAAACAGAAAAAATGTGAGGGACAGTTAATTCAAGATTATTTTACTTTTACATATTGATTTATTTTGCAACAACTCTTAAGTAATTATATTAAACGTAATTAAATCGGCTAAACTTGCAAATTGATCGGAATATTAGGGACCCAGAAAAAACAGAACCCACAAATTTTGTAATAAAACTGTTAATTTTAACTAGGGGGTTAGTGTTTGGGTTTAGGGTTAGTTTAATGGGAAAATAAATAAATAATTTGGGTTCTGTTTTTTCTGGGTCACTATGTATACATGGTGACCCAGAAAAAAACAGAACCCATAAATTTTGTAATAAAACTTAATTTTAACTAGGGGGTTTAGGGTTAGTTTAATGGGAAAATAAATAAATAATTTGGGTTCTGTTTTTTCTGGGTCACCCTGTAATATGTTTTTATTTTCCGACCGATTTGCAAGTTTAGCCATTAAATCATTATATTGTGTTATATCCATAGGTTCTGCTAGTATCATAAGATTACTAGATTTTTTTTTTAAATATTGAGCATTACATAAAATAACATAAAAACGGAAAAAAAAGAAAAAGATGTATGCAAGTGTGTGCGTGTAGGCGGTTATTAATGATTTGATGTTAGTCTTTCCTTTTGGTTTTGTTGATGACCTTTAGAATGAATATTCCAAGGCCAATGAAGAATTGGGAGAGAAGATAATAACAAGAGAAAAAAAAGGGGGAAGCGGAATCAAAGTGGTTGATGACCAAGAAAAGCAATAATTGTTTTGGGGGCGCCTTGTCTTTGATCTATGCTATGCAAGATAATCACACATACCATTATCAATGTAATATGTTCAACCCTTACTCCCCCACTCAATGTCCTAGAAAATACTTCTAGCAAATAAATATATAATATTAAACCGGTAATTATGAACTTTAGTTTGCCAAATTCCTAGCATAAAATTGTGCGCGTTATCTCCCTTAACAAATTTGCTTGTAAAGTTTTTCTTATGAGATTTTCTTAAACAATTTAATGAATAAAAATACATTTCATTCTTATCGACACATTTTGTTTGTTTGTTTGAGAAATAAAGTTTTTATTTCTCAAACAAACAAAAATGTGTTGATAAGACAGTGCACAACAAAAATATAATAAAATGTATTAGTATTATCTGCATTATTTGGACTATTGTCCCCATCTTCATTGTTATTTATACAACGTTTCGGCCAATATGCCCACCGCCCTTCTTCAGGTATTTCTTGTCGGACTCGGGAATTTTCTCGAACTCGGGAACTTTCTTGTCGTAATCGGGAGCCATCACGGAACTTTGAACCTAACCCTTTATTTAGTCCACGGGGTATCCTCTTCTCATTCCGCTAACCATAGCTGGGGTAGGAGTTGTGTTAATTATTTTTCTATGTTACTGCCTCTGCTCAGGATTGAACCCGGAATCCAGAGATAACTGTCACTTAGAACTGTCTTAACCTAACTACCTTATCCACTAGGACATGTGTCCAATTGGACAATAACAATGAAGATGGGGACAATAGTCCGAATAATGCAGATAAACCTAATCATCAAGTAAAGAAGAGAAGAAGAAAAGAAGAAGAAGAAGAAGAAGAAAGAAGAAGAAGAAAGAAGAAGAAAAGAAGAAGAAGAAGAAATGAAAAGAAGAAGAAGAAGAAGAAATGAAAGAAGAAGAAGAAAAGAAGAAGAAGAAAAGAAGAAAGAAAAGAAGAAGAAGAAGAAGAAGAAATGAAAAGAAGAAGAAGAGAAGAAATGAAAAGAAGAAGAAGAAGAAGAAATGAAAGAAGAAGAAGAAATGAAAAGAAGAAGAAGAAGAAGAAGAAAGAAGAAGAAATGAAAAAAAGAAGAAAAGTAAAGAAAGAAAAAAGAAAAAGAATAGTAAAGATAAAGAAAAAAGAAAAAAAAGAAGAAGAGAAAAGAAAAAAAGAAAAAAAAAGAAAGAAAAAAGAAGAAAGAAAAGAAAGAAGAAAGAAAAAAGAAAGAAGAAGAAAAAAGAAGAAAAAGAGAAAGAAGAAATGAAAAAAGAGGAGTACACTTGTTAATCATGAGGTATATGGAAACGAGTATAAATATTCAGAGAGAAAAACCTGCATAATTTATTTTCTTTGGGGCACTTGTCACACATTTTCAGATCCTACCTGTTTTCTTTAATCAACATTCTTTTTACTATCAACAGGCGATACACATGAATATAAGCTTTTTATAAGCAGAGCCACAGTGCTGCTGGGCGGCTTTAGTGGGGTTCCTTTATCTTTGCTCATGTATAGACGTCGCTTTTCCCTTTCCATTTTTTTTTCAATGCGCTGGGCGAATAATGCAATGAACCCTCAAAAGGATTTTCTAATCCTTCTTTTCTTTAGAAAGCTTTTTAGTGTACATAATCTGGTAAGAGGGGGGGGGGGTGAGGATGAATACGACTTTGTGGGTCAAGGATCCTTTGCGAGCAAGCAAATACAATTTCGAAGCACTCCCCCACCCACCACCACATCTTTCATTAAACAATAATGCCAGCAGGGGCTAAGAAAATCAGACAGGTGCGTGTTTTGAGTAAGCAACAGTAGGTGATACACACCATGCAAATAGAGATAGATAGAGAGATAGATAGAGAGAGATAGAAAGATATATAGAGAGATAGATAGAAAGAGACAAACGCATAAAGACATCAACTGATAGAGGTAGGTAGGTAGGTAAACATGCAAAGAGATAGGCAGATGGATAGATAGAATAGAACAAATATGCGAACGAAGGCAGTCATTAACACACACACACACACACACACACATGTACACACACATACACATGTACACACATACACAGTTACAATAAAAAAGCTAAGATTCAAACATGAGCCCTTACTTGTAGGAGGGAAATTTTCGCGTATTAATTCAAATGAAAATTATTCATTTATTCTATGAATAGATTATTTCTTTAAAAAAAGTTTTTTCAGTTACACATATAAAAGAATTGATACATAAATTAATAGATAGCTGAAAAAAACAACTCAAATAAAAATCGTTGGCTGTCAAAATTGAAAAAAAAAAATGACTACAAGTACACACAAACACACACACATATATATATATATATATATATATATATATATATATATATATATGTTATAGTATGCTATACCATTAAAAGGCGATTGTTACCATTGGTTTCAAAGCTGAAAATTAGCCACTTCTGGAAAACGCTCGTTAAAACATATATACATACGGTGTCTATGTATATATGTTTTAACGAGCGTCTATTAACGAGCATTAATAGACCCATACTAGGGTGGGTGGGACATTGATTGAAATTTCACCGTTTGGCATAAGTCGTTAATCGCCTGTCCACCGTTTACATATTTGAGTTCTCTGGTGATTGTGAAAAACATATCCCAGTAACGTATATATCAGTTAATTGTTCATTCCAGACTGACAGCCGCAAGGGTAAGAAACTTGGCAGACGAAAATTCTGTAGGGTTTCGATCCCGGCTAGAGGTAGCTGTTAAAAGTCGAGCCGCACTAATGAGAAGTAAACTTCGAAACACGTGTCTGTGGATGACTGATATATATATATATATATATATAGGGGAATTAGTGAAAATGAGTAAAGCAGTGGCACCAGGGAAAATAGTACATTACTTATATTTGTGGGTATTTTTAGTGCGGCGTGGGGTAGGGGTTGGGTGGGGACTTGTGGTCGTTGATGTTGACGTTGTATAAATCATGCAACTCTTTTCGTCTCACTCTCATACTTTCAAAAGTTTTGCCTCATTAACATTTCTGGGAGTCTTCTGTTAAAATCATTAGCTTGCCAAAATCTTCCTGTTAAACTACCGCAACAACACACAAACCCGCCTATTTACGTAGGCACACACACATCATATATATATATATATATATATATATATATATATAGTGGTACACACTTACTCACACACAATTTATATATATATATACATATATATAATAAAATACATATATAAAGGTTTTACATATCTATTTATTTGATGTCAAAGAAACAGTCACAACCATTTGGTTTCATGCATGCGTAATCGCAAACAATCTTCAGGTGACGTTGTTTCAAATGCATTAAATATGCAAATAAATAGATATGTTAAACTTTTATATATTTATTTCATTATATTGTATAATAGCTCTATTTTTATATTGAGTACTCTACCAAAAATACTGCATTTTGGCACACCGTTCCAGTAAAAGCTGAAATAGTGACAATCTCACACTATGTGTATATATATATATATATATATATATATATATATATATATATATATATATATATATATATATATATCTATATAGGCGCTGTCAATAATGCATGCCCATGCACATCTATAGATTTATAAAGGTTTTTTTTTTCAATTCCGAAAGAGAGCTCATGTAAGGTAATTAATAAATTGATTGCAAAGAGAGCAAAATTGAAACTTTTAATAAGATAGAAAAATTCAACAAAACGTCATTTGGCTGTTATAAATCTATTTCAGCCGGTAACTCAATAAATGAGCCTAGTTTCGTCAGACAGCCATTACACATATAATGGCTGTCTGACGAAACTGGACTCATTTGAATTACCGGCCAAAATGAATTTATTCTAGCCAAATGACGGTTTGTCAAGTTTTTCTTAATAATAAATGCGCCCAGTTTCGTCAGATAACCATTATATGTGTAATGGTTGTCTGACGAAATTGGGTTCATTTATTGAGTTACCGGTCGAAATATATATATATATATATATATATATATATATATATTACACGTGTCTGTCGGGAAACAAACTGACGACACTTGACACTGGATTAATAGACATTTTCTTACTCGTATCTTTAATACATTTGTTTTTATTTGGATATAATTTCACTTTCACGTTTTAAAATGTCAGAGACCTAATCGGCAAACCGTAAGAAGCAATGACCCCCACGTTACTAAACAAACAATTAACGCAAATGGAATTCTGGATTTTTAATTTATTAATTAACTTTAATTATCCCCCCCCCCACCTCAGCTTTAACTTTCTTTCTTGACTCTCTCTTCTCTTAATCAACTACTTAGTTTTTATGGAGGGCAAAGAAAGAAAGAAAGAAAGACAGAAAAGAAAGGAATGTACAGAGATGTAAATAGAAGAAAAAAAATGAAAAGAAATAAATAAAGAAAAATGAGCAGAATCTAAGAGAGGGAAAGAAGAAGAAAATATAAAAGAAAGAAGTTATAGAAGGAAATAAATATTTGAAGTTAATGAATGAAAGAAAGAAAGACGAAAGGAGAGCAAAGAGGTATAAATAAAATATAGAAGAAAGAAAGGGGAAAAGAAAAAATGATTAGAGAAACGAAAGGTTAAAAAGAAAGAAAATATAAAAGAAAGAAGTTATACAAAAAAGAAAGGGGAGTAGGGGGAATGAATAAATTATAGAAGAAAGAAAAAATTATAAAATAAGAGAAAGGAAAGAAAAAGAAAGAAAATATAAAAGAAAGAAGTTAGAAATATTTGAAGTAATAGAAAGGAAAAAAGGAAAGGAAAAATATAATATAGAAATAAATAAATAGATATAGAAAAAAAGTTTTTGATGGAGGGGAAGAAAGATTGTATAAACTATTAAAAATATATATATATAAAAAGGTAAATAATTAAAGAAAAAAATAGTAAAAAAGAGTAAGAAAGAAAGAAAACAAAGAAATGAAAGAAAAGAAAGACTGATAAAAAAACACAGAAAAAATCGCTTGAATTAAAACAAAAGGAAAGAAAGAAAGAAAGAGAAATAGAAAGAAAGAAGAAATGAAAGAAAAGAGAAAGACAGAAAGAAGGATGAAATGTAAAGAAAAAACTATAAGAGAAAAAGAAGAAAAGAAAAAACAAAAAAAAGATATAAAACACAAAGAAAAGAAATAATCGCTTTACTTAAAACAAAAGTAAAGAAGAAAAGAAAAAGAAAGAAAAGAGAAAGAAATAATAGCTTTACTTCAGACATACGTACATACTTAAAACTAAAGCACTTGAATTATACGAGTGAGTGCTTAAATGTTTCAAATAAACCTATGACTAACTTTATACATAGTCATAAGAATAAGGAAATGACTGTAACTTCGATTCATCCCCCTCTCTCTCTTTATATATATATATATATATATATATATATATATATATATATATATATATATAATATGAATCACGTGCGTTTTGATATGTACGTATTGACTTATAACTGAGAACAAATGTTACTGAGCATCAAAATTTCAAATACACTTTAATATGTTTATAATAATGAAAAGTAGAAAAATTAGTTTTTGATTTTTACCCATTAAAGGATATAATTCAATAATTAAAAATCAATCGATTTGTGGAGCTGTTTACCGTTCTTCATAAACCAGATAAAAAAGAATACATTTATTCGCTGTAGTTGACATCGATAATATAGTTTTCTATTTTTATAAGTAATCAATATTATTAATAAAGCATATGTATGTATATTTACCAACCCCCTCATACGAGTAGGATGTGACACAAGGTCAATTACTTTAGCGGAGTTTAACAGGATTTAATTCAGAGTTTTCCTTCTCCTATACTGTTTGCCTAACCAAGGTTAATGAGAGCAGTCTTCCCTATTATTTACCTATAACTGGAGGGAGAATAGTTGGATTCATACCTTTTCTTTTTCTTTTCTACAAATTTTCTTTGTCGTATGTGCTCCAATGCAATTTTTGCATAATTCGATATCACGCGCCGTTTTAAGTTTTCAGGCCAAAAATGATGTCAGTAGGTCTTGTCTTACTTTGAAGGTGACACGTGCTAAACACAAACAGTAGTCTCATTCATTAGTATACATACATACACACATATATATATATATATATATATATATATATATACATACACATATAAGTGTGTGTGTGCGTGTGCGTAATGCACTTTGCTATATTAATAACTAAAGAGTGCTCAATATCGGTGATTAAGCACATATGTATCTAAATCAGAATATCATACACAGAGTCAATGGTCTTAATGACTATCAGTTCCTTGCCTTTGCGCTCAGTCTAACAGGTATATATAAGTTAAAACAATGCGACAGTATGAGTATGAGCAAGATGGAATGAAAACACACAATGCTGTTAAAGAGAAAACAATTTATAACATATTCACAGCTGATATTGATCAATATTTCGATTTTACAAAAATCATCTTCAGAGCCAGTTACTCCGTGTTGTTGGTGATCGGAGATAAAAGTTGAATGAAGTTCAAAACCAAAAACCTTGATATAAATATATTATATATATATATAT
The DNA here is from genome assembly GCA_023376005.1 of Doryteuthis pealeii. Classification (NCBI taxonomy): domain Eukaryota; kingdom Metazoa; phylum Mollusca; class Cephalopoda; order Myopsida; family Loliginidae; genus Doryteuthis; species Doryteuthis pealeii. The sequence continues at coordinate 85,226,644 of CM042154.1, read as the reverse complement.
ATATATATATATATAATTATATATATTATATATATATAACGAATCAGGGACAGTGATGAGACAAAATTAGAAATCTCTATTTTCCTTTCTCTTGTCCAATACAGAAAGACAAATGTTTGCCTTTTTTCTCTTTACTTCTAGCATCTTTTCTAATCAATATAAAAAATCGGAAGGAATGTTGGTAACTATCATAAAATACTATGAATTCCTGAATAATCCTTTTTTTTTTTCTGTATGAATATTTACAGCATTTTTGCTGAATAATTCTGATTTCCTGTATAATTGAATAAAGAGCTTTGTGTTACGGTGAGGCGGCGTTGATCCGATCATTATAAAACATGTTCGACTTCAATTGAATCAAAAACTGGAAGGAAGCCGTATCAATAAAGAAGGAACCCTACGAGAGGCTTTTAACAATCCCGTATACATTCCTGTTATCTCACATGAATTCCCTAAGTTTGTTTATGGTTTGTATAGTTTTGATTTTGTCGGATTGTTGTTCTGATCTTCATTGTGGTATGAAAAAAACACAACGTTTTGACCACTGTATACTCCGGCCTTCTTCAGGTCTTCCCTGTCTTTCCGAGCATCGCAATGACCCACCCTGAGAAATCATTTTAAACAGGTGTCGAAGAACTTTTGAAGATATCATTCAAATAATGACGTCATTGTTTTTGCACGCCTATCAATCTGAGAGACGTCACGAGAAACGTTATGATCATTTTAAAACATCAGGCACATCAAGCCTCATCTAAAAAATTCAGACGAATAATTATAGTTTGGTTTCTTTTTTTAATGGAAAATCAAACGTCGTGGGTTATTTAATGACAAAGCTATTCTTATAAAGTAGTATCAGTGGCAATATTTAACCCATAGTTGGGTGAGTGAGGGGATTCTTACCATTCAGAATAGTGTTAGGTCAAAAGTGGAGGAAATAGTGGCACTGGAGATTTGAACTCATTAATTAAGATAATTTGCTCATCATCATGATGAGACTTAATAAAGTTGAAACAGCTGTACGATGTTCTACGTAGGGCTCGATATTTGCCGAGTTCGCTTGTCATGATTATTTTCATTAATTATCGAATTTTATACGATATACACGTTGTAACTGCCTTCAAGCAAAAAAATATAAATAATGATTATATATATATATATATATATATATATATATATATATATATATATGAAATCCAAAGATCAAGTGTAGAAATCTTCCTTACGGCATAATAGTTTTTTTCAAATGTCGTTGCCGAGCTCAATGTGTGCTCTTATTGTAAGAGTCACAGCGCAAAATTATATCAGGAAAAATAAAGATTTAGAGTTTTAGCATTATAGACTATTTCAGGGAAATAAGAGTAGTTATACACACACATATATATATATATAACGAATATTTATATTAATATTAAACTTCTGTAAGGAGAAGGGAAGTTTTGGATTGCGTAAGTTCTGAAATATTCGTACCCCCTTCTCTCCCAATTTTGCCGAATCGGTAGGGTTCATTTCCAAAGGAGCCACCTTCCTTATCAGTCAATCGGTGTACTTGTTGATATCTACAAGGATCACTTAAGGGGTTCTCAAAACACGAAAAGAAAGTAAATGAACCAGTTTCAGAACCCCAAGTGCCACAGCTGGGTTTTTCGAGTCAAGTCGCACACTCACTGCCAACTTGCACTCAAACGCCCCACCCCACCCACACACACACTCACTCATACACCTCGTACTCAAAAAGCGAATTCTGAGTGCGTTTAATGTCTAGGAGAAAATATCGGAGATTAACACCGCATTATTATTTTTATGAGTATGATCAACTAAGCTTAATAATGGACCATAGCGTTTTTATTCTAAAGAAAGATAAAAAAAAAGCGCATGCTACCAGAAAAATATAAGAAAGAAAGAAAAAAAGTAGGGGAAAGATAGAGAGAAGAGGGGGAGAGCACGCGGAAGTGATAACGCTAATATCTTTAAATTGAAAATGATGAAAAGAAGGAAAGAAAAAAAAGAGTGAGAGAGGGTTAAATCAAGATTATTATACTTTTTCATATTTTACATAGTATTTGCAGTAACTCTTAAGTAAACCTATCAAAGCGTTGTAATGATTATTTTTATACTATGAAAATCCATAGGTCCTGCTACTTTTTGATATTGCAAAATGTCAGAGTATAAGTATGTTCTAACAGTGAGACTAACAAGACATGCTGGACACGAGGAGAAGCAAGGACGAACTCATAGCGACGTTCGTCAGTAGAAGCCAGCACATGGGCACGCCAGTGCGGGCCAGCCAGCAAATACGTACATAACAGTTCTATCGGATACTAGATCCTGAGGCAGTGAAGATAGGGGGTTGGCAAGATATTGTCATGGATATTCACGCTGCTAGCACGACATGATGCTGATGATGTTCTATATTTGTTAGGTTCAGACCTAAACAAAATCTAGAGTTACTCCCCTTGATCAGTAGTGGTTTGATGGGAATCGAAAGTTGGGTTTCTGCAATGACTCTTTTGGACTGGGGGTTCGTGCTGAGATGATGGATGCACAACACAGTTGAGCTACATTAGGTCCCTTTTGGGGTAGAAGCATTCCTACTCGGTGTTAAATAAAATCTTGCTATTTCCAACGACTGGTCTTGCATTTTCATTCGTGCCTCATATCTTATTAATTAATTTATAGTTAATTTCTATGTTTGATGGTACTAACTATATTTCACCTACGGAAAGGTTTTATGGGTACAGTATCTGCTCTACAAAAATTAGAAAAGTTGATTCATTCTTTAGAAAAAACAATATCTGGCTTTTTATGATGCAAGCGCACCGTAGTAGAGATTTATTGAACATGATGGACCTTTAGGCACCGCCCTTTTGCGATCTCGCATTTCATAGGACATGTTTTTCATCTTACATGTCAAAATCCGGATGTTTATTAAATAGAAGATTTTTAGAGTTGTTTTTTTAATTATAAAACTAACTCTAACCTAACAACAACCGGATTCTGCGTTTATAAATGAAAAACATGTGCCTTATGAATCGAGATGCAAAAGGGGTGACTAAGGTCATTAGGTCCATTAATTTTATTTAAATATATTATAACCATATTATTTTTCTTATTGTTTGATTTGTTTTATCACAAAGTCATTGGACAATCATGACAGACATTAGATCATTTTTTGTTTCAAACGGATCGATTTTCTTGATCAATCGCCAGTGCTCCAAGATCTACACTCGAGTGTCTTGAGAGAAAGATAGAAGGGGGGTGATATGGCTTCTTTTCTGGTCTCCTTTAATTTGGTTTTGGATTTCAAATAAAATCTTTGAGTCTGTTTGAACTGAAGTTGATCTGACCAACAACGTTGTGACAATCTGATATTTGTGCTCTGTAAGTGGTGGTGTTTACTGTTTAAAAGTAGTTTTTTTTTCTTTCTTTTTGGGACAGATGTTCGTACAAAGAGGCCAAGTAGTCATTTTAAAGGATGGGCGGACTTGTGCCAATGAATGAATATAGTCACCTAAATATAGGGTTTACAATCAAGATGGCTTCTGGTTGAGTAAAAATCTTCTTCAAACTTCCAGTGATGGAGGTCTATGATAGTACCGACTCCCATCAAGAATCGTACTCTAGGCCTTAATGACCAGAAACTGTCCCTCTCACAGCACACTTATATAAAAGTTTTTTTCTTGCAGGATGACAAACGATCGGGAGATTAAGGAACCAGAGTATTTATATATCGGATTAGGCATGGACATGTGCTATATCAGGGGTATGATAAATTTAATACCTACAACATTTGATATGTTTATTTAAGAGCTATTGTGAATAGTTCAATATGTAATAAAGTATAATAAATGCTTGATTTAACTGCTTTCTCTTTTTTCTTTCTATAATCTTTCCTTCTGTTTATCTTTACATTATGTTTACCAGGGAGTTATACAGTTATAGATGTCCGAAACAATTTAGGGTGTCGTCATAAATCCATCAGTCCTAGAAAAAGTGCTTTAGCGGATGCTTTAGTAAATATTTGAACTGACGCTTCGGGAAAACTGGACTTGACCTCAGTTCAGACTCTTTTTCAGCCTAAACGGGTTTTTTGTAACGTATGTGGTAGCAGTCATATAAGACTCATGAAAGTAAATAATCGCTGAGCCTGGTTTTAAACACAAGTCCTTTCCTCAGCAACCTACTGGTGATTTGTGTCCATTCTAAGTAATTTGGGTCTACCACA
>CM042154.1:85165023-85222322 GCA_023376005.1 Doryteuthis pealeii | reverse complement strand
GAGAGAGATATCGATTTTGTCCGATAAGAAATTATCAGTTTAAAAGCTCTAAAAGCAGAGTGTGCTTAGCTGAAATTTTCGTTTACTTTAGTCCTTCACGTGACTTTTTTTTCTAATGTCAAGCAAAACAACCTGATTGATGATCTGGTGTTATGCGCCTGCATACACGTTAAATATATCGGGTATAGTTGGAACTTAATAAAGAATCGTATAGTAAAACAGAGAATAGCGAACTTCAGTCAGTGATTAGTACTCGACTCTTAAAACGCGCAACCTTTATGGGCAAAAAATATAATCAGAGCCATTTAACAACACGCCCATAGAAGATGCCGTAGGGTAATGGTACACAGGAGTTTGTGGGTCGCTCGTGGTTTAGTAATAATTTTCAGCCCAAGGGCGCAGCATCTCAACTAAGACACACGTAAAATACAGGTTCCTACCCTAGTACGCTGGTTGACGACGTCAAGCCCCGAGGTAGTTTGAAATTACGAGTTTCATAATCGTGTTGTTTTGAAGTCACACTTTGAAACCAGACAGCGCATCCCATCGCATTGTTATGGTTAGCAAGGTAGTCTCGTAGATCATCACTACTGAATTGGCGCTGTTTGTCTTGCTGGGTTCCCCATTAGTTCGACTTGTATTACATTCTACTCGTGCAGACTCTGTGCAAATCTAAGTGATACTTAGTTTAGCTTTTTTTTAATGGCATATCAAACGGTGGTAATTTGATGCCAATGCCATTATTCTAGGAAAAAAATGTTGTTACTTATTTTAACACGATAGCTGCAAGGGGTAAGAATCCCCCAAGGGGTCACCTTCAGACTGGTGGTGACCGTAATGCTTAAGGAATAGAACCAGGTGGATGAGCAGTTCATCAGACTTGCATACTCCACTTTGGCCCATTTAGGCTGACGGCGGTTGGAGAGGTCCTTTATATATTGGGTGCTAAGAGGCGATGGTGCGGGATACATGTCCGGGAATGACGTTAAACTATCTGATGGTGAGTTCAGTTTTGGGAGGTTTGGGGAATGTGGAGCATCCCTCATGCCCATGGCTCAAAAAGCTGACCCGAGTGGTAATACTGTAGGGTCCATCTATGGGTTAAAAAGAAAACTTGTTATAAACAAATTTGTATTCAATCCATTAAAAATGAATTATTTCAAAACTAAATTTGTTAGCATGTGACATTTTTTTTTTTACCAATAGAAGTCGGCATAAAATAACCCAAGGGTTGATAGCAGTAAAACCCAACCAACCAACAATACCTATCCAATTTTCCAAAGGCATTCTCAAAAGGGAACGTAATAACACGGCTGGAATTCGAAACCTTTACCACGAAAGTCCAGTCACGCCTAGCCATTACACCACGGTGAACTCCCTTGGTTTAAAATGGCGCCTGCCGTGGTGATGGTTACCAGCTAGACTGGCAGACTGGTGTTGAAAAGGAGATCTTCAAGATGACGGGACCTTGAGGCGTTTTTATAATGTGTCGAGTCCGCGAAACCTCTAATCAAATTCCTGAGTATATTCAAAACTAACAACGATAACCAATCTTGCAAAACTTTTGACTCAACTGAATATTTTCAAAACGAGGCCTTATTAATTTTATAAATAACCAATCGTTAATCTTTTATCATAGCCCTAAAATTAGGCCAAAGTTATATAAGTACTACACTCCATCATAAAACCTTGGCTACAAAAGTTGAGAGAGGGGGAGAAAGAGAAAGGAGCCAGAAGAAAAAGAAAAAAAAAGAAAGAAAAAGAGGGAAGAAAGAAAAAGAGGAAAGAAAGAGAAAGAGAAAAGAGAAGAAAGAGAAAGAAAAGGAAAGAGAAAGAAGGATAGAGAAAAAAGGGAGAGAGAAAGAAGGCGAGAGGAGGTAGAGGAAGAAAAAGAAAGAGAGAGAGAGAAAGAGAGAGAGAAAGAAGAGAGGAAAGAGAGAGAGAAAGAGAGAAATGAGAGAAGAAAATGGAGAGAGAGAAGAGAGAGAGAAAAGAAAGAAGGGGAAGAGGAGAGAAAGATGAAAATGAGAGCGAGAGAGAAATGGGGAGAGAGAGAGAGATTCTAAGGTCGTCCCATGCTATATCTTTAAACCGAATCTGGTAACTTTTCTATTATTATTATTTATTCTCTCTCTTCTTTATCTATTTCTTCTTTATTACTTATTTTTATAACTTTTTTTCTATTTTTTTTCTTTCTATTTTTATTATTCTGTTTATTATGTCTATTTCTTCTTTAATTTTTCTCTCGTCTATATCTATTTATTTTTTTCTTCTATATCTTCTTTATATTTTTATTATATATCTATTTCTCTTTCTTCTTTTCTGATATTATCTTATTCTCTCATATTATTCTTCTTCCTTTCTATCTTTTATACTTCATATTTTTTCTTCTCTCTCTTTTATCTTTCTCTCTTTTTCTCTCTTCTCTCTTCTCCTCTCTCTTGCGTGCTTGCGTGTGTGTGTTCGCTAACCCCACTCTCCCTTTAATATGTTGCTTTCTTTCTTTTTTATTATCTCACTCCATTATAGCATTCGATTTCTTCATTTTCCTCCTTCTCTCATTCAATTTCACTCTCTCTCACTATCAACTTTAAAGTTAATACCACTATTCTAACCTCCACTCTCTCCTCTCTCTCTTTGATATTCTTATATCTTTCTTTTTTTTCTTTCACTTCCCTTTATCCATTAAAGTTTTCTTCATGTCCCCCCCTCTCTCTCTCTCTCTGTCCATTCTCTGTTAACTTTTAATTTAATCCCATTATCTCTAACCAATCTTCTTTGGATATTTTCCTTCTCTTCTTTTTTTTCACTTCTATTATACATTCAATTCTTCATCCCCCTCTCTCTTCCTCTCTCTCTCTCTCTCTCTCTCTCTCTTCTCCTCTCTCCTTCTCTTAATGGCGTGTTTGGCGAAGGGGGATTTTGGCGCCTCTTTAATTATTTCTATTAAACGTTGTTCCATTTTCGGACAATCGATTATTGGGGTTAACATTGACATTTCTAAGACAATTTTCAGTACATTTAGCTGTTTTTACGGCTAATCATCGTCATCAACAGCATCATCATCATTATTGGTGGCAGCACGGATTCATGACAATCTCTCGCCAACCACCTATTGGTCATCGGCCGGGGATTCTCTGAGGTTAGTTGCGTCTGATCATTTTCTTAGTGGGAAACACAAGTCTAACTCAAAAATCATTACATTATTATCATTTTTTACTTGTGCAAAACAATTTAAATCTAGCTAGGAAGGGAAATAAGTATATGACAACCAGAGAGTTTACTTTAATACTAAGAGGTACTTACACTAAATCTACCTTAAGAATCAACTTCCCAAATGTAAAATGATGAATAAAAATGAACGCGATTCCGTAACCTCTACACATAAAATAACGCTATGTCGGTTGAGATGCCCGTTAAAATCCAATCAATCAATCATATAATTTATTTACTTACTTTATCATTTAATCTATAAGGCCAGTTTAGCTCAGTCGGTAGAGTGTTCGGCTAGGAATCACAAGGTTCTTGGTTCGATTTCCGGTCCTCGCCAACTTAACGTATGAGTAGCACAGGGATCTGTGCGGTGAAGTGAGGAGCTGATGGTAGGTGTGGCGCTCCAACTCAGATGCTAAAATAATATCCTTGGTCTAACGCTAATGATAAGGGGATAGACTCCCTCGCTGTCTGGCTGATACCGACATTAGGCCGCAACGATGACTTTAAAGGTGCGTAGGGTAATGGTTACCGTCGTTGAAAATTGACACGGCAAGACGAGTTCAAATCCTGGACAAAGTAGCTGGTTGCATTTCAAATAGCGCTAATGCCTTTGGGAAAAATATAAATCCAACCGTTCTCCTCCAGCTATGGGTAAATAGGACAGGTTGGGCTCTTTAACCTGGGTTTTATTAAAGGAAAACTGTGAATTCAAACCTATTTGACTCTGCTTAAGAAATGTACATTGTCTTTAAGAAAGTGACCTCGTGTCACATCCTACTCGTGTGTAAGGATTGGTAAATATAAATGTATCCAATGTATGAATCCAACTAGTCTCCGTCCCGCAATGGATAAAATAGTAGGGCAGACTGAGTTCTTTAACTATCGCAAGCAGACTAGGAGAAAGAACGCTCGTAATTCAAATCAGTTAAACTACGCTTTAGAAATTGACCTTGTGTCACATCTACTCGTACGGAGGGAGAGGTACCGTATTTGAAGTCATATAAGATGCACCCCCATTTCAGCAGGTCAGATTCAGGAAAAAAAGTTTTTCAGTGTATTTAAGCATATATTGTTGAAAACAGTCTAGCTGTACATTACACAAGCAGAAACATACATGTATAAAAGCAATTTGGCAATACAGGCAAGCAATTAAGCATACGCAAGACATCTCAATAGCAGGAAATAATAATAATACTAATATTAATAATAATAATAATTACGGGAGGTCTCAAACTTCACCTACGATGTATAAGACGCAGGGCAATTTTTTATCCAAAATTTCGGAAAAAAGTGCGTCCTATATGCCGTCAAATACGGTAAATATAAATAATCAAATACCTATTGTGCATCGCTAAGTAAAATACACTCGTTATACAAGCCATTGATAGTAATTCTCTTCTATTCTTTGTGTCCCATGTTAGTGACAATGTGTCCAAGATATTTTAGTTAAACGAATATTGGCAATAAGCCAAATAAATTTTTCTGGTAGCAAGAATTCTGATTGGGCGACAGATCAAAGAAATTAGACCGCATTGATTTCAGTCCACCTTTTTAGGTATCGTTGCCGTAAGATCAATAAACTGGTAGCCGGAAGGACTACGATCTTAGCTAAGCCACGGGATTAGTACAGTTAGATATTGTAGATTTGCATAAAATATCCCAAAAATCTCAAATCACAATTTCAAACGAACAACTGTTTGGTCTGTCAGCGATACACACAGGGGGATGAAATCGATTTTCTTCCAAGAAAATTTCAGGTTCGGAGAGTTTTTTTCTTCTTTTAATTATAGATATTTATGCAATTTTTTCTATTCTTTGGTTTAAAATCAAAGGCAACGTGACACACAGACACACACACACAACCATATTTATTATAATAGAGATTAATTGCCAGTATATATGTAGCAAAAAACTATGTCACAATACCCTCAGGAATTGCGTTTGTTTATCAATGAGTATTTAATCTATAGTCAAAATCATTAATACATAGAATAAATCATATACATTAAGAATGTCTTCATGAAAAATCTGAGTTAAATTTACCTCAAAACAGCCCATGTTATTAGTACGTTTAAAAATTCTGCAATATCACTAAGACAAAGGTTTACGTAATATATGGTTGGTTAATTTGGCCTACTGGTTAACAAAACCGGATTTAATAATTAATTACAACACTATATTGTTTTATCTCCAGCGTGTGAAAATCAATTCTATGAATTATCTTTTTTATATAAACCAATTAAGATATAATTGGAATAAATGAAATCTTTTCATATGCGTTCTTATTTAATTTCGTTAGTCTTTCTAATTTAACATATTTCATTGCATTAAAACTTAGATATTTATGTCTGGAGGTTGTATATTATTGCTAGTATCATATTGTGGAGGACCAGGTTAGCTCAGTCGGTAGAGCTTTCGGCTAGAAACCACAAGGTTCCTAGTTCGATACCGGTCCCCGCCAACTCAGCGTATGAGTAGCACAGGGATCTGTGCGGTAAAGTAAGGAGCTGATGGTAGGTGTAGCGCTCCACCTCAGATGCTAAAAACAATCTCCTTGGTCTAGCGCTATTGAAAAGGGGATAGACTCCCTCGCTGACTGGCTGATACTGACTTTAGGCCGCCCCGACGACTTTACTTTATCATATTAAAAAAAAATACAAAATTCTGCTCAACACACAATGAGATATTAACTTTTTTTAAAAACCCCAAGATTTTCTAACTTCAATTCCAAAAATATTCTAATTGCCAATTCTTTATTCCCTTACCGTTTCCCAATTCTTCATTTTCCCCAGTTGTTACATTTAAATCCTTAAAAAAAAACTTGTTGCGAAGCGCCGACGATATAACGCCCATTTTCCTTGTGCAGAGGAAAAAAAATCTTTTTCGTATTTTGGTTGGCATGAAAATTTATATCCAAAGTCCTGACATTTGTTCCAAAAAGAGAAATTGCCAATTAGTCATTTGTATTCCAGTTGACAGTTCACAAAGTGACTAATCCTAAAGAAGGTTTAAGTGTTAGTGTGTGTGTGTGTGTATGTGGGGGGGGGGTGATGGGGAGGTGGTGTCAATCAACAGGTTGCCCCATTAGTTTGGGATTAAAAGAATCTTAGAAGAATTCTCCTTCTCGCAATGCTTGAAAAGAGGCGCGCAAACGCATGAAAGAGCTTTGTCGTTCAGTTTTGTTACGCTAGAGATTTTAATTATATTCAACAGGCTAGGTCATAGATTGGAAAAATGTAACGATTGAACGAGAGACCTCAATATACTATCAACTACACACGCACAAATACAGATAAACAAAAACGCAGAGAGAGAGAGAGAGAGAGAGAGAGAGAGAGAGAGAGAGAGAGAGAGAGAGAGAGAGAGAGAGAGAGAGAGAGAGAGAGAAAATAAACCAAACAAGCAAGAAAAATAGAACAAAACAAAATGTCTTTCAGGCGATGGCCAGATTTAACAATCTCCTTGGTCTAGCGCTAGTTAAAAGGGGATAGACTCCCTTGCTGTATGGCTCATAACGACGTTAGACTGCCCGACGACTTTACTATACATATATATATATTATTATATATTATATATATATAATATATCTAACTTATAGAATAATAATTATTAACTTGATGCTTCAAAGGAGTAATAATAGTTGAGAAAACTTTCTATTCTTTCTTGATATTAATATTTCGAGATAAAATCTCTTCAGAAGAAGAACACTGGAACTGAAGTAGTTGTTGTCTTTCTATTAAGAATAAATCACAGGTTAACAAACAACACCATTGTTACCCTATCTTTCTTACACCTGCATATAATAGCCTTTAAAACCAACCTCCAAACTAATATATACACAATGCTTCATCAAAATTATAAAACCCTTAATATATTATATATATATATATATAATATATATAATGTATGTGTGTGTGTGTTGTGTGTGTGTGGTGTGTGTTTCATATCTACCTATCAAAATCTATTTAAATTTATCCATACATATCTACCTATTTATCTCTCTCTCTCTATATATATATATAGATACACACACTCACACACATACATATACACACACTCACACACACACACACACACTCACACACTCATATTATATATATTATATATATATATATATATATATATATATATCTTTGTTTATCCTTTATTCATTAATTAATGTTCATATTTTCTATCTGACCACATTAAATCTTAAATCTAATTTTTCTTTTATCAAGAAATTTCTTTCTTTTGTCTCCTTCCGCATTTCTGTTTTTCATTTTATTTTTTTCATTTATCTTTTCTTTCTCTTTTTTTTTCTAAATTGTTGTTGTTTTTGTTTTAAACAAAAAGAAACCAAAAATAATATTTCCTTTATTTTCAAGTTACTTTTCAATTTCATTTTATTTTTCTTTTTCGTTTCGTTTTTTGGCAAACAAATGGCGCCACAGAGTGAATTTTTCAAATATTCAATAGAATTCGCCTTGATTTGTGCCAAGTGAAATCCCCCATTCCAAAACATTCACATGCTGAGGACACCTGCTGCCGACACCACCACCGACGACGCGGCTGCACCGCCGCCTGTTTATTTCCAAGTCAGTTGATGGTTGTTAATGCCGTCGGTTTTGTATGGAATAACGGCGAATAAATTTTTGGATTCCCACAAGAGATTTAACTGGGTCATCAGATAGATAGATAGATAGATAGAGACTGACATAGATAGATAGACAGTTAGATAATGCCGTAGATAGATAGATAGATAGATAGATAGATAGAGACTGACATAGATAGATAGACAGTTAGATAATGCCGTAGTAGATAGATAGATATAGATAGATAGAAGAGATAGACATAGATAGATAGATAGACAGTTAGATAATGCCGTAGATAGATAGATAGATAGATAGAGACTGACATAGATAGATAGACAGTTAGATAATGCCGTTGATAGATAGATAGAGACTGACATAGATAGATAGACAGTTTAGATAATGCCGTTGATAGATAGATAGAGACTGACATAGATAGATGACAGTTAGATAATGCCGTTGATAGATAATAGATAGATAGACAGATAGAGACTGACATAGATAGATAGACAGTTAGATAATGCCGTTTGATAGATAGATAGATACTGACATAGACAGACACATATAATGCCATCATATATATATATATATATATAATATATATATATATATTATATTATTTATATAGAGAGAGAGAGAGAGAGAGAGAGAGATAGATAGATAGATAGATAGATAAGAATATACTATGATAGAAAGAAAGAGGGATATATTATGAAAGATGGATAGAAAGAAAGATGAATATACTATGAAAGATAGATAGATAGATAGATACATAGAAAGATGAATATGCTATGATAGATACACTCATATAGGTAAACTGACAGATAGATATGAATATATCATTTTCGATGGATAGACTGACATTATATATATATATATATATATATATATATATATATATGATAGATAGATAGATATGAAGAGTGAATGATTTGGACAATTAATCAAAAACGACATTTTTGCAGTCAAATGGATAAATAACCAAAAGATAAAAAGTCTGCAATAATACAATTAAGAGGTTTTAGCAGATCGATCGATCGATCGATAAATAGATAGATAGATAGATAGATAGATAGATAGATAGATATGGTCACAGAAAATAGTTTCAGCACAATTAAAGGATTATGCAGTGCATATTTGGGAAGGAACTTACTCATAATGACTTGCAGAACTAGCATCTTATCTACCACAATAGATAGATAGATAGAAAGATAGATAGATAGATAGATAGATAGATATGAATACACGAGGCGTCAAAGGGTTATGTCCCCTCTCCAAGGAAGACAATGAACAATTGTCTCCCTACATTAGTTTTATAATTTAGAAATACTTCAGAAAGAAATATTGAGAATATTAAAAATCATAAAATGTCCTATAAGACGAATAAAAGAAATGAGACAAACGCTAAAAAAAATTTTTTTAAATTGGAAAATGTGATTTTTTTTTAAATTAAAGGACATCCTTAATTGATGTTGAATAGATTTAAATTTGTTGAATAGTGATTCAGGGATACACTTTTTTTCCACCTGAGCGTTGTTATCCTAAGGGAATTGAGATTATAAACTTATCAAGTCTTATATTGAAATAAACTGAAAATTACTATTCCCTAATAATTTTGCCGAGTATTTAACGATATTTCTATTTCAGAGTAACAATATTTTTCTTTTTTAATTAAAAAACCTTAAAACGTCTATTTTTACAGTTCGGCTGTTTAATATATACATTGGACATCATTTAATATTCCACTGGAATCTGTCCGGTAGACTATAGTCAAAATTTACGCCCTTGAATTCACAGTCTACCTAAATAAATATTGAATTCTGAACAAAGTAGCGAGAGTGGAAACGATATGCCAGTATCAACCGGGCAGCAAGGGATTCTATCCTCTTTTCCGTAGCGCACTAGAACAGGGAGATTGTTTTTGCGTCTGGGGTGTAGCGCCACCCCTACCATCAGCTCCACAAAATGGCTTATTGTCGGTATCAGCCAAACAGCGAGGGAGTCTGTACTCTTTTTGTTTGTGCCAGACCTGGAAGATTGTTTTGCTGAGGTGGAGCGCTACACCTACCGTCAGCTCCCAGAGGCTTTACCGCATAGATATGATTGCACAAGTTGTGCTACTCGTGTTCTGAGTATCTAACCCAGAACCTTGCTATTCCTAGGTGAATGCTCTAATGATTGAGCTAATATGAAGATGATGAAAATAAGTAAAAGTATGAAGAAAGTAAATTATTGAAAGGATGATGAAGTACGAGGAGATGAAGCGAAATAGAAAATGGAGGGAAGATAATGGAAGAGACAAAAAGGGAGAGGAAAAGAGAGCAGAATTGTCGGAATGTAGAAAGAAAGAAAAAAAGGGGGGGAGAAAAAAAGAAGAAGAAAAGAAAGAAGGGAGTGAATGATGTTGAAAAAGAAGTAGTTGAATGAAAAGAAAAAAGAAAAGAAAAAATGAATAAAAAAGATACCCAAGAAAACGAAAAAAAAAAAAAGGAATGAAGATGAAGGAAAGAAGAGAAAAAAAAACCAAAAAAAAAAACCAGAAATGGACGACAATGAAGATGCTGTTAATGCATCCGTTAAGTGATAAATCAAGTGAAAATCGCTATTTTTACTTTTACTTTCATTTTAGTCCGTGCCTGCTGCCTGAACTCAAAACGAGGCCATTGATTGTATCTCTCCTTCCCGAGATTATCTTTCTAGTGTCGAACCTCTTCGACACTCACTCAAGTGCAGACCCCTCCCCCCCACACACACATACATACACACGCATTCGAACATACAGAGACATATGACCGTAGAAACACGCACTTTCAGGCACACGCACACGCTTCGTCGCGCACTCAAAAGCAGAACCCCCGCACACACATGCAAGTACATTGAAAAACATACACACGCACACAACATATTATATATATATATATATATAATATATATATATATATATATATATATATGAAAATGCAATAGATAAAGAAGGAAGAATCCTAACACACTACAAACTACAACCCCCGATGACGACCGACGAAACGGTAAAGTGCTAGGGTAAAGAGTATAGAACATTTCCTTTACCAGCTGGATCCTGAAATAAGAAAAATGACTAGACGACTAAACTTAAGATAAAGGACATGAAAAAGAAATTTCCTTGTTTTTTACAGTACTTACATATATACACACATATAATATATATATATATATATATATATATGTGTGTGTGGGCGTAAAATACCGACAATAGCCTCTCTGTCGGTTGGCAAGGGTTAGTATAGAACCAAGAACCTTGTGGTTCGATGCGGATGCTCTACCAACTGAGCTTAGCCAGCGACATTATATATACTGTAGATATACATATGTATAGATATGTGCATACTTTGACATAATAATAACGACTGACATTGTTTCTATTCCAGGGAGAGTTTGCCAAATTTAAACCAGTTTTGAATAAGATATGCTCAGCAGATAAAAGTAAGTCCGGGTGGTGTCTACTCTTATCGATTCTACTCCACGGGTCTTCATTACTTTTCAACCAAAGTTATGTGGCAACGTGTGATTAAAACCTGACCCTAGAGATTAATCCCCTTTAAACTTGGTTGGTAATTTTCAATTTGACAGATTCCACTTTCAACATTTTGTTTAGTAATAGCCCATAAGAGAATAGGCAACTTGAACCTATCAAATGAAAACCTGGAATCGTGTTTTTGGGGTTTTTTTTTTAGGTGGGGGTTTGAAAAAAAAAAGAAGCTCTTGCACGTAATCTTAGATACAATCTTTCAAAGGTCTTTTTAATAATGTTTAACGAATTTTTCGAGGAGAAAGTTCTTGTCCGACTAAAAATAGAATGATGAAGTTACATCCACATGGGATATATCCAATTGACGGATCGATAAAAAGGTGGATAAACAGACTGAAAATAGATAGATAGATAGATAGATAGATAGACAGACAACAGATAATGCAATCGATAGATAGATAATAGACAGTAGATAGACAGACAGATAATGCCATCGATAGATAGATAGATAGACAGACAGATAATGCCATCGATAGAGATAGATAGACAGACAGATAATGCCATCGATAGATAGATAGATAGATAGATAAAGATAGATAGAGACTGGCATAGATAGACAGATAATGCCATCGATAGATATATAGATTGATAGATAATGGACGGATCGGTAGAATTGTGGATATGAACAGACTGAAATAGATAGATAGATAGATAGATAGATATGAATAGACTAGGATAATGTGTAGATATATGGAACAGTAGATAGATAGAATTACTGTGATAGATATAAACAGACTGAGATAGATAGATATATTTGACAGATATAATTACAGTGATAGATAGATATAAGCAGACTGAGATAGATAGATAGATACATACATGCATACATAGACGTAATTACTGAGATAGATAGATAGATAGATAGATACATACATTCATAGACGTAATTACAGTGATAGATAGATATAAGCAGACTGGGATAGATAGATAGATAGATACATACATACATACATACATAGACGTAATTACTGAGATAGATAGATAGATAGATAGATAGATAGATAGATATGAACAGACTGGGGTGATAGATAAATAAATAGATAGTGGGAAAGTGAAATTATATTAAGAGTGAATGAAAAGTGGAGAATAAATGAAGATAAATAGATAGATATATGGTGGATGGATAGATAGATAGATAGATAGATGGCGGATGGATAGATAGATATGGATAGACTGGTATAGATAGATAGATGGATGGATGGATAGATAGATAGACTTTTAAGTATTTCTTTTGGTATATGTCATCTCATCATTTCATTTTTTGTTAGTCAAATAAGATGTCTCATCTTCAAATGATGATGACAAATAATATGACAAACATTTAAAAATTCTATTCATAAGATTCACACAGGACTGTCGCAGAAGAAACAAATCATAGATGTTTGGGTGACTCAGTAGCAATTTTAAAATTAATGACAACGCAAACACTGAATTGTTTAGAAAGGATTTCAATGAAGGAATAAATAAAATAAAAATATTTCTAAAAAAAAAAAAGTTATCATTTATTAATATTTGTGTACTTAAGAATATTTCGTGATTCAACTTTTTGGTTCGCTGATGAGGTATACAGTAGTTTCTCGATATTCGCGGTGAAAGGACTCAAGACCTTTACCGCGGATAATAGAGTCAACGGAGTAATGATGGATGTCTGAACATTTTCACCTTGGAATCGATATTGTATTTTAAGAATGTAATTAACATTTATGTGTTTTTTTAAGTTAAGAAAAGAAAAAAAGGACCGCTCCCTGAGTCCAGTTGGTAAGCGTATTATTATTACTAGCAAATATATGCACCCTCTGGGTGCAAGTATTTAAGTTTTAATGTAATGAAATATCGTATTAAATTAGAAAGTCTAATAAGAATGCAGATAAAATGATTTGAAACAGAGTGGGGTTATAATAGAAAAATAGAAATGAAACTTACTCTTCCATCACTGCCGTCTTTCATTGCTGAATTTTACTTATTTAACTATTTAGTTAAATTAGGAAATAAAGAATAAAATTACACTTATTTTTTCTTGTTGATGGATTTCATTTAAGATTCATTGGGGAGATTTTGCTTATATTCATTGAAATAAAAACCAAACAGTTACAAATCAATAAACTAAGCACATATTTAATAAAATCACATTTTTAATATCAATATGCAAATTAGCCTTCCCGTTCACACTGTAAACCTCTATTTTTTGTATATATAAATACAATTGCATGTTATTTGTATGTAGATATGGACAACACTAATAAAAAGGTGATGCAATTTTATTAATAATTGAGGTTTAAATATAAATAAAATCATAGAGAATGTGATGTAAATAACTATGTTAATTGTGACTCGATTAGTAATATAGTTTCGGTTACAGACAGAAAAACACACAATCTCCATTATAATAAGATTAGTAGTAGTTGTAGTAGTGTTTAGTTTACAGAGCCCTTAATAGGAAATTGTTTTCATGCCTACATTTGAATACAAGTTCTGATTATTTATTTAAAAGTTTTTTTTTCTCGATATCCGCATTAAAAAGACGTAAGACCTTTACAGCGGATTATAGAGCCAACTTCGAATTAGTCAAGTATAATGCAGGGTCCTGATGAGATCATTTAGATCGAAACCATGGTAGACCCATAACTATTTCCCACCATTATTTTACTACAATCATTATTGGTCAATGTTAATGATACATTGAGAGCTTTTGGATAATTTACTAATACCACTACAATGCAAAAGATAAAGAGGCAGTGGAATACTATATATATATATATATTATAAAATGGGTACAAGAGATAACCTACTCGAGTTTCACCATAAGGATTCTCAGGGTTAAATCCACTGAATTAATCGAGGTACTGATAAATTGCAGTCGATCACACGTATGTGTTCAATATAGTAGGTTATCTCTTGTACCCAATTTTATAATAAATTTGCTCTACTTCGTATTGAGCACTTTGTATTTGTTATATCGCTGACTTACCCCCTGAGTTTTGCACCTTCGAACCATCGTGCCCATATTCACTTGTAAGTCACTTTTTATCTTGTATATATATATATATATATATATATATATATATATATATATATTTGTGTGTGTGTGTGTGTGTGTGCGTGTGTGTGTCAGACAAAAATCCATCATGCTCTTCTAAACATTATCAATGTTAATTCGGAGATATTTTTCTCAAAAGTGTCCCCACTTATAATGAAAAATGGATCATCTAATATGATTTTGACAAGAAAAAGAAAAATGAAAATAAAGAAGAAAAATAAAATGAAAAACAAATTTTAATTAAGTATGACAGAATTGGACTACAAAAATTCACTATATACATTTTCCGATTCACTGTAAAGCCCGTTTGTTGGCAGAAGGGCAGGGTACCCGCCTTTCTCTTCGCACAAAGAAACATTTTTGAGTTATGCGACAAACCGACATTAAATATGACATGAATTAGATAAAAAGTTTTTAGAAAATCTTTGACGAACGAATATTTTTTTTATTTTTAGCTTTTCCTTTCAGGGACTGATGACTCACATTGGTGCATTTGAGTACATTTAAATAGACTTTTTTCAAATATATTTTCAAAATAATAATATATATATATATATATATATATATATAATATATATATATATATATGTATGTGTGTGTGTGTGTGTGTTTTAACTTCTTTTAGCAAAGCGACAATTCTTCCAAACTTAGATATGCATGTTCTCTCTTCCTCTCTCTCTCTCTCTCTCTCTCTCTATCTCTTTCTCTCTCTCTCCCGTCTCTATCGCTCTCTCTCTCCTCGTCTCTATCGCTCTCTCTCTCTCTCCAGTCTCTATCGCTCTCTCCAGTCTCTATCGCTCTCTCTATATACATATATTTGTGATATTATATAGATATTATGTGTACTATATTCATAAGTAAATAGTAATTAATATCATTGATAGAGCAATAATAATAATAATAATAATAATAATAATAGTAATATAATAATAATAGTAGTAATTAATAATAATATTAATATCATTGATCGAGCAATATCAATTAATACTAATTAATCAATTAATAGTAATTAATAGTAATTGATATCATTGATAGTGCATTTATATTTAAGATAGGGTAGCGTGGACATGGAATTAACGGCGCCAGGTTACTGAGAGTTTCTCGTCTATGTGATCTCCAGACCAAGTCTCAGTCTGAAAAAGGCTGAAGTGAAAAACGGAATGTAAATTGGTAACATATTTAACATAACCCGCTGCACGATTAGAAATGGACATAAGGTCAATTTCTTAAGCGGAGATTAACAGGTTTGAATTTAGAGTTCTATACTGATTGTTTACTCACATAAATTCCCAAATGGGTTAGAAGGGGCTCCTTAGCCTTGGTCGGCAACCCATCTAAGTCAAGGAAAAGTCTGACACAAAACCTCTGCTACCTTTCAAGGAAAGGCTAGGGGAATAAACCCCGAAAACAAATCAGGAGACGGAAACCCTAAAATGTTGTGATGCTGAAATCCAGTGCTACCCATCAACTCCTGCGACACCACCGTTGCCAAACTGCATTGGTTTCTTGCCATTCCTTTGGATAACAGCGGCAGTGTGGAAAGGAGGGATTTGCTGCATAGGTAACAGCTCATCCTCCACATGAACCCACCCAGGCTATGTAGTTAAAAAAAACAGTTTGACACTACTCCATCTTCTCTCGTAGACGGAAGACTGCCAACAACAAAAACAAACAAGGTTAAAGATCTTAGACTGGCTTACTATTTATTCATAACTAGAGGTAAAACAGTTGGATTCATACCTTTCTCCAAGACTATTAGTGCAATGCGAAATACAAACAGCCTCGTCTAGGTTTTGAACTCGTCTCGCGGTCTCCATTTCCTACGATACACTGCGCACCTCCATAAAAATCGTAATAATGTTCCAAGTTTGTTTAGAAGTCTTTGTGCAGAACTTGGAGACGTTAGAGAATATCAAAAGATTTGCAATAGTTTCACTAGTTCGCAATTAAGACCATTACGTTTCTTCTCGATGGATGACTTTGGAATTAAATTGACTTACAAAGGTTTAGATTCCATTGAACAAAGAAACCAACCAACCAATCTTGGATGTCAAAAAGTTCCAAATCGTTCAACTAGTTTCGAAACTATTTATTGGAATTAAGACAACGAAATTCTTTCCAATTTCTTATTGATTATATTCCTCTGTCTTCGAGTAAAAAGTTCTTTAAAGTGATTGGTTGTCATGAGGTTTATAATAGACTCTCATGAAATTCCAAACATTCTTTGATTCTTTTGCAAGAGAATTTCGTAAAGAGTCTTTTGTAAAGAACCTTTTAACGTCGAGAATTAGAGTCTCTTTTTCCTTCTCGTTATTCTTTATTTTATTATTTATTTATTTGATTTTTGTCTTTTTTCTTTATGTTTTTTTTGTTTGTTTTCTTTTTACGCTTTAAGAGTAAAGAAAGGTGAAGTAGCGATATTATGATGGGTATTCTGATTTCTTAGGGTTGACAAGGCGCGTCATCTATTTCCCAATTGCTGGATGCACCAAAAGAAAAGTGAATAAATAAACTTAAAATGAACTTAAGTTGAGAAACGTGATTTTTTTTTCGATTACTATTTTTTTTTTTTTTTTTTTACAGAATTTTTTATTTGTTTATTCATTATTCATTTATTTATTATTCTTATTTATTATTTTATTCATTTTTTTTCATTTCCTTTTTTGAATTTCCCTGAGAAAAGACCCGAGCAACATAATCTAAGGATTAAAATTTTTGTCTTTGAGAGAGAGAAAGAAAGAAAGAGAGAAGGAGAGAGAGAGAGAGAGAGAGAGAGAGAGAAAGAGAGAGAGAGAGAGAGAGAGAAAGAGAGAGAGAGAAGAAGAAGAGAAAGAAAGAGAAGAGAAGAAGAGAAAGAGAGAGAAAGAAAGAAAGAGAGAGAGAGAGAGAGAAAGAGAGAGAGAAAAGAGAGAGAGAGAGAGAGAGAGAAAAGAGAGAGAGAGAGAGAAAAGAAAAAGGAGAAAGAAAGAAAGAGAAGAGAGAGAGAAGAGGGAAAGAAAGAGAAAGAGAGAGAGAGAGAGAAAGAGAGAAAGAAAGAGAGAGAGAGAAAAAAAAATAAAATAAAGAAAGAGAGACAGAAAGAAAAGTGAGTAAGACAGAAATAAAGAAAGAAAGAGAGAGAGAATAGAGAGATAGAAGAGAGAGAGAGATAGAGAGAGATAGAGAGAGAGAGATGAAAAAAATGCAACAGTCAGTAAGGGACTCTTGAAGACATGAAACGAGATAGAAACAAACAAAAAATTGATAAAATAAAAATATATCAGTTTGGGGGTGGGGGGCTGGCAAATAAATTTATAAATCTTCTTGAAAAATCGAAATATGATCTTTTTCATATCAAGAAATCATTACAACGAACAAAGTATAAGAAAGGAATAAAGATCCTTTGACACACACACACACACACACACACACAGCTCAGTCGGTTGAGCGTTCGGCTAAAAATCGCAAGGTTCTTAGTTTGATACCGGCCCTCGCCAACTCAGCATATGAGTAGCAGAGAGATCTGTGCGGTAAAGTAAGTAGCTGATGGTAGGTGTGGCACTCCACCTCAGACGCAAAATCAATCTCCTTTGTCTAGCACTAGTGAAAAGGGGATAGACTCCTTTGCTGATTGGCTGATACCGACTTTAGGCCACCCCGATGACTTTTATTTATCCATCTAGGTTGTTTATACAAACATCAAGTTGTCCATAAATAATACAATAAAATATTTTTATGTGCATATTTGAAATAAAATGTCTAATATACAGATTGACCCATGGAACACTAAAGGGTTTTAAATATTACGAGTATGCCATTCAAAAGAAGTGTTCAGAGACCTTTTCGTGAGTGAATGAAGGATTATGTGGGTAGGGCTTGCGGTGGAAATGATGGTTTCCAACCCCCACCCTCGGAAATAGAAAAAGAAAGTCTATAGAAAACAAAACCAAAACCAAAATCGCTACAAAAAGAACAAGCCTGGGAAAACCAAGTAAATAAAACGTAGATTAAAAAAAAATGAACTCACTGGGGAAAAACGTCAGAATATTCAAAATTGAAAACAACATTTAAAAGGGGTCTATATTTATTGGTAAAAAAATCAAGAATATATATATATAATATATATATATATATAATATATATAATCTAAGTATTTTTCTTTATTTTGTCCTTTTTATATTAAAGTAGGCAAATAAAGCAAGTAGAGTAAAATATTCATTGTACATTTTATGACTTTAAAAAAATGACAATCTTATAAAAAAATCCTTAAAAACACAAGTCTTCTCAACGTCACTACAGAGTACGGCATAATCTCTTTTATTTGCATTTGTCATAAATATCTATCTATATATATATATATATATATATATAGCCTGTGTATATTATAATGCATACACACATATATTAGTTAAGTAATGTATGTGTTGGAATGATATCGGTCGGAATTAAAAAGAAAATAATTTACAAAATCTGATTCACATGAAGTCAAGCTTCACAAGATCATACGTGATGATGCTAGATCTGTGGCGAAAACGAATCAATGGGATTTTCAAATTTTCTTTATCTTTATATATATATATATATATATATATATATATATATATATATGAAGAGATGAAAGTGAATCCGACGGTATGTAGTACATTAAGAAAATTGAAAAAAACACAGGTCTAAATAAGTTGAATGATAAGTTTATTAGCCGACGCTGCAGTTTTGAAATATGACGTCAAATATTCTCTTTTACGGTGTGAGTATGAGAGTGTGTGAGTGTGTGTATTGAAAAAAAGGCATATTAAACACCTAAAAATGCACAATGCCTTTTTTGACGTCATATTTCAAACTGTCCTGCTTTCAGCGCCCTTTCTTCAGATTTCAAATTTTGAACAGACTGATAAACAAGGACTATCGCTTGCTTTTCTTGTTATTCTGTAATAAAAAATTTTTATCACCTTCCTTATACCAACAAATGCCCTGAAGATGATCTAATTAATAGATCGAAACACTGCAGCGTCGGCCAATAAACTCACCACTCAAATTATTTAAACCTGTGTTTTTTCAATTTTCTTAAAATAATATACATATATTATGGACTCTCTCGTCGATTTTCGGGTTCACACACACAATGAACATCCACACAGTGATTTGTTTATAGTGGTGAAGGCTTGTGTTGGACCATCCACACTTTTTGGCACAGTCGATAGGAAAGAATTGGTGCATCAAGGGTTGCCACAAACCCAATCAACGACCGACCTCAAGAATTTTGAATTCAGAGTTATCCCTCTCCTAGACTGGTTACCTACCCAAGGCTGAAGGTCCAGTCTGCCCTACTATTTAACCCATAGCTGGAGGGAGAATATATGGATTCATACCTTTCCCAAGGATATTAGCGCTATGTGAAATGCTAACAGCTTTGTCTAGGAATTGAACTCGAACCGACGAGTCCATTTTCCACGACTCTAACCACTAGCCCACGCGCCTCCATATATATATATATATATATATATATATATATATATATATATAATAAAAACGGATATCATTAGGTATTGATCGTTAACAAAAATCTACAGCAGGGAACTCTCTGTCCATGTCGATCTGTGCGGCATTAGCTTGATTTTCCTATTGAAAGTCTAACTGCGGAGGTGTGATCTATTGTAGAGCTATTGGGCAGGTAGCCGCCCGGTCTGCCAACCGAGCAGTGGCCAGCCAACCTGCTGTGGTCATCGTTGGCTGCGGATGGTGGGTATTGCTCTTGCCTTGCAATATCCGGGTGAACAGCTTGCCAGGAACTGAGAGGAGAGTCTTCCAGTGGTGATTGTTCCAGACGAGATGGTTACCTTTTGGATTCCAGTGGGGACGGACAAGTAATACACTCGTCCAGTCACTGGGCTGTTTCGCTCACCCACACAATGATGGTGTCACCGACTGCTCGCAACATTGCAGCAGTGATGCTGCAGATACCAGAGTCCTACCCGTTTTTCAACTTCATGATATAGATGCAAGTCGTCGGGGTGGCCTAAAGTCCGTATCAACCTATCAGCGAGAGTCTATCCCCTTTTCACTAGCGCTAGACCAAGGAGATTGTTTTTGCGTCTGATGTGGAGCGGGACACCTACCATCAGCTTCTCACTTTACGGTACAGATCCCTGTGCTTTTCATATGCTGAGTTGGCGAGGGCCGGTATCGAACTAGGAATCTAGTAGCCGAACTCTCTACCGACCGAGCTAACCAGGCCCTGAATATATATATATATATATATATATATATATATATATATATAATATAAAGCCGAGTGAATCAATGATTCTTTTCTAAAAACTTTTTTCCTGTTTAATTTTATGACACAAAATTCATACCCACATATTCCTTAGTTTTACGATTCAGGTATGTTTGAAAAAAAAATCAAATTTAATTGTTTCTAATTAGTTATTATTGGTATTTACCCATAGCTGGATGGAGAATATATGGATTCATACCTTTCCCAAGTGTATTAGCGCCATGTGAAATGCCAACAGATTCGTCCAGGAATTGAACTCGGGTCCACGAGTCCATTTCCAACGACTCTAACCATTAGACCACGCGCCTCGTGGCATATGTACATGTACATGTACTAATGAACGCACACCCACACAGACACACACACATATATATATATATATATATATATATATATATTTGGAGGATATGTGCTTAATTGAAGTCATACCTAATTTTGAAAATTTAGTTAATAATTAATGTCATTTAGGCGGGCATATATGCTCAAATGTAAGGCTAAACAAATCGAGAAAATGTCAATCCCTGAATGTACATTTCGACCTATTCAGGGATTGACATTTTCTCGATTTGTTTAGCCTTACATTTGAACATATATGCCCGCCTAAATTACATTAATTATTAACTAAATAATTTTCAAAATTAGGTATGACTTCAATTAAGCACATATCCTCCAAAAATTGTCGGCTAAAAGCTATATCAAATAAACACATTTGTTTGTTTACTTACTCTCATATATATATATATTAGTGTGTTGAGAGAGAGAGAGAGAGAGAGAGAGAGAGAGAGAGAGAGAGAGAGAGAGAGAGAGAGAGAGAGATAAGTAAATAAATGAAGACATTTGCTTGGATAAGCATACAAGACGTAAGTTAGAATGTGTACGCAGCTAACCTCGCCACAATGCTTATAGAGCTCGGGAGGTACGTAGGTACTGGAGTTTTGATACACGCATAATATTAATGTTATGTACACTACACTAGACAGCTTATGTTATTCAATGATGCGGACGTAATTCTTCTGGAAGAGTTTTAGATTATGAAAACATTATCTCTATCTACATACGTAGATTTGTCCCGCTGAATGAACTGACATGTCATTTTTGATATACACACACACACACATACAAATGTCCACATAAACACACGCAAGTACACACACATAAACTTATATTCTCTGTCTTTCCGTCTATCTCAATATATATATATATATATATATATATATATATATATATATGGTGATTGAAAAATAACTCTCCATTTGAAACTATTTGTAATTTATAATCTGGCCAGTTGTCAATTCTTGGAAGAATATTGAAGAGTTGATTTTCATGCAAGATGGTGCTCCTCCCCATTTTGTTATTGTTGTTCGGGAATGGCTGAATCACCATTTTCCAGGGAGATGGATGGGTAGACGTGGTCCACATGAGTTTGCTCATATATATATATATATAAAGAGCAGTTGGTATGTATGTCCGGGTGAAACAACGAAAATAAAACAATTAACCAAAAAGTATATATACACACACACACATATATATATATTATATTCACTGCTGATGGGACCAAAGGAGGTCGAAACAGCTGTCCAATGCTCCGGATGTCGCACATGGTGTTTGCCGAGTTGTCTAGTCATGGTAATATAATTCAATTATCAATATCAATTATGTAATTCCTCTATCTATGAAATTTAATATATATATATATATATATATATATATATATATATATATATATATATTTACAGTCACCAAAGCTTTTATTCATAGTTGTAAAAATTAGAATTTGAATATTAAGGGAAGGAAAAGTCGGTAGGTAGTGTTCAAGATTAAAACATAAACAAATCAATTATGAAATAGCCAAAACAATCAATGGATCTGTGAGACAAACTTTTTCGATCCTCTATTCTTCCCCAGGCAATGCCGGGTATCCGCTTCTAGTATTTATATAAAGAGAAATAGAGTCGATATATTTTTTTTTCTCTTTTTATTTTTTTCCATAATCAGATTTTGTTACACGACACAGGATAACATTTTTTGCCGGAAAACTTGTCATTTTTGAGTGAAATTCATGAAATAAGTACCGCGTGTACATTTGCCTTGTTTTACTGTGAGTCACAAATGCATAGACAGAAAGATGTGCATTTGTATTTGCACATTACTGTGCAAGCAGATTTGATGAGATTGTCTTTATATGAGAAATGTATCGCTGCAAAGTCAGTACACATACCAAATGTCTGTGTCAACGGATTAGATTGTCTTGTCAAAAAATGTACCAGGAAAAGAACCGAAGAAATAAGGATTAAAATCGAAAGAAACGATATATTATATATATATATTATATATATAATATATGTGTGTGTGTTGGGGGAGGTGTGCATATTGGTGCAGAAATGAACATTTTTATATTCTGTGCTAAGTTGTGTTTAGTGTGCTTTGATAAAACACACACACACACACACATATATATATTATATATATTATATATATATATATATTGTGTGTGTGTGTGGTGTGTGTGTGTGTATGTATGTATGTATGTATGTATGTATGTATGTATAGCTATGTATGCGTCTGAGGAAATATCTGTGTGAGGATATATGCTCAGTCGTAGAGCGTTCGGCTAGAAACCACAAGGTTCCTAGTTCGATACCGGTCCTCCAACTCAGCGTATGAGTAGCACAGGGATATGTGCGGTAAAGTAAGGAGCTGATGGTAGGTGTGGCGCACCACCTCAGATGCTAAAAACAATGTCCTTGGTCTATAGCGCTATTGAAAAGGGGATAGAATCCTCGCTGTATGGCTTATACCGACATTAGGCCGCCCGACGACTTATATATATATATGTATGTGTGTATATATATGTGTGTATGTGTATGTGCGTGTGAAATTGATATTTTGACATCTTTATATAAATTATGTTGAGCGTGCTTCAATAATATATATATATATATAAGAGAGCGAGAGATAGAGAGAGAGAGAGAGAGAGAGAGAGAGAGTGAATGAGAGAGAGAGAGAGAGAGTGAGTGTATGTATGAGTGTTTGCTTGAGTGTGTGAGGAAATTAGTATTTTGTCATCTTTGCGTAAAATTGTGTCGAGTTTGATTCGTGCTTATAGCTTTTAACTCAATAGTGTAAGAAATACGTTTATTTGTATTCGATTTGTTTTTATTTCTATTATAATACGATTCTCAAAGCGAAAGAAAAACTCTTGTAGCGTAACGGTTATCAGCATAGAAACTGGAATTGCTATACCAAGTTCATATCCTGGACGAGGTTGTTTGCATTTCCCATTGCACTCGTACCCTCTGGGAAAAGTATGAATCAAACTATTCTCCCTCCAGCTATGGGATGTTAGTAGGAATGACTGATCTCTTTAACATTGGTATGGCAACTGGTCTTGGAGAAGGTAAACTCTGAATTCAAACCATTTGTAGACTTGGAGGGGTGTGCAGTGAGGTTATTCCTTCCCATACTCCACGAGCATACGACAGACACGTAAAATCATTTTGTAAGCTTTCTAAGAAAGGGAATGTTTGACCTCGTTTAAGCTACGGGTAACTTGTTGTGAAATTTAACATAGAAATACATTTCAATTCCCCTCCCCTCCCCCTCTCTCTCTCTAGAGAAACTAACATTATATAACGAGGAGGTAGTCAAGAGATACATTGAAGGAGACAGAAAGTAAAGTAAGAGACCGGTTAGTTTTTGACTTAATTGCAAATTACAACTAAAATTAAAACAATTTTTTGAAACATAATTCAATCCTAAAACTAAGGAATAATTTAGTATAATTTTCGTGTCAATAAACTAAACAGTAAAAAAAAGCCTTTAGGAAGCAAAAGTTGATTAACTCCGCTTTAGTAAAATGATAGATATAAAAAATATTACAACAATACACAATGTGTCCCCCACCAAAAGATAAAATGCACACATTGTTCATAGTCACAGTATTACGCTAACTTTTGGACTAATACCCTTGGGAAAGGTATGAACAGCCTGCGGTTCTTCTTCAATGATGGCTTTGGCATTAGAAAACCTACGAAGGTTGATATACTATTAAAAATACACAAAAAACTAATAAACCAAACCTAAGTAGATTAGAGGGTAAGTATTTTTAAATTTATTTGCCCCGTAAAAAGAAGTTAATTGAAAATACATAAATTTAAATGCGAAAAAAATTGTTTTCGTTGGCGCGGATTTTGACTCACGGCGCTCTCACGGTAATCAATTAATGATGTAGGTCAAAATACCATTATAATATTATATATAATATATATATGTATATATAATATATATATATATATATATGTATTTATATAATATATATATATATATATATAATATATATATATGTGGTGTGTGTGTATGTGTATTGTTGTTATAGAGTCCACGCATGCTTCTTTGTCGGTATATGTTGGGAAAAATTGGCAAACATAAGAATAATATAATATATATGAATATATATATATATAATATATAAGTCGTCTACAGGACACCGTGTTTCGACGTTTCACACCTCTTCAATGTAGCTAGAACACAACACTACCTCTGACACAGGAGCAATATATAATATAATATTTATATAATAATATATAATATATATTATATAATATGTATATATAAGTCAGCGATGCTGACAGCTTTTTGATTTAATGCGTCCTCTGACTCACATATTTGGCTTTGAATGAGTTCCCGGGAAAAATTCATGTGTTCCACTTAAAGCCGTCTAACTCCAGAATGTAACCTATCCTGTGTAATTTGTTTCTAAGAAATTATTGAAATGTATATACTATTTAGGTTGAAATGATGAGGGAACAAAAGAAAAACACTGGACGCGTGGATACGATTACTGCGATTATATTTTGTGCGTCAGAGACAGAAGACGGCGTACTATCAGCATCTCTCCTCTCTTCTCTCTTCTCTCCCATTCATCCCCCTTCTCCTCATCCCCTCTCTCCCATTATCTCATCTCCTCCTCTCTCTCACCCATTCTCCCCCTCTCTCATCCTCTCTCCTCTCAATCTCCCCTCTCTCTCTCTCATTCTCTCTCTCCCATTCTTCCTCTCTCTCTCTCTCTCTCATCTCTCTCTCCCATTTTCTCCCCCCCCCTTCTCCTCCTTTCTTTCTCTCTCTCATTTCTCGTCTCTCTCCTATTCCCCCCCTTTCCCTCTCCTCTCTCTCTCGTCCCTCTCTCGTCCACTTTCCTCATCTCTCCCCTCTTCTCTTCTTCCCCCTCTCTCTCTATCCTTCCCCTCTCTCTCTTCTCCTTCCCCCTCTCTCTCTCCTTCCCCCTTCTCTCCTCCCCTCTCCCCCTCTCTCTCTCTATATATATATATTATAAATGATCTATGTTTATGGTTGTGCAAGTATGAGGATAGACAGACGAATATACAGAGATTGTGAACGAGCC
This sequence comes from Doryteuthis pealeii, assembly GCA_023376005.1. Taxonomy (NCBI): domain Eukaryota; kingdom Metazoa; phylum Mollusca; class Cephalopoda; order Myopsida; family Loliginidae; genus Doryteuthis; species Doryteuthis pealeii. The sequence goes on along the minus strand of CM042154.1, from coordinate 85,196,273 downwards.
ATACCTTGCAGATGCAGATGCAGTTGCAACAGAAAGTCGGTAAAGACATTGATATAGATTGATAGATATCAAAGCTGAGTGCAACCGAGATGCTATTCAATTGTACATTGATTAGACAGTGCAACAATTGTTCAGATTACAAATATGCTCAGATCTCTACATATCAATAAAATGCATAATAATGTAATATTTATGGACTTGTAGACACAACAACAGAAAGGATAGATAATGTTTACTCTCTGTTAGGTGACATTGGTTTTCCTGTTGTGGTTGTTCAATGTTAAGTTCTGGTCCAATAGAACGAAAACATCGCTGCACAAGAGGCAATAAATCTGTTAAAAGATCGGCGCAAATAGATAACAAAAGGTGCATAGACCTTTAGTTTCCAAGTTGACAAAAAGAGAATCTAAACACTTGTTCAAATGCAGAAAAACTAAACGGTCTGTCTGCGTCGCTTTTATACCACGTAGCCAATCAGAACAGAAATAGGATGGTGTTATCAAATGTGTTTTTCGTTTTCTTCAGAACTTTTAAAAACTACTTTAATAGTGGAGTTTCCGATTTGGTGCTCTGGGGAATGTGGACCTAATACCCTTCAGTGCCGTGCTCCCAGGTCCATTCTGATACAGAAATGTATAGTGTATCAAATGTATTTTTCGTTTTCTAACAGACTTTTAAACTACTTTTAATAGTGGAGTTCAATTTCGGCGCTCTGGGGAATGTGGACTACCCCTTCATTGCCGTTGCTCCCAGGTCCATTCTAATACAGAAATGTATAGTGCATCAAATGTATTTTCGCTTTATACAGATGTTAAACTACATTTGATAGTGGAGTTCCAATCTCCGTGCTCTGGGGAATGTGGACTACCCTTTCATTGCCGTTGCTCCCAGGTCCATTCTGATACAGAAATGTATAGTGGTATCAAATGTATTTTCGCTTTATACAGATGTTAACTATATCTAGTGGTGGAGTTCCAATTTCGGCTCTCTGGGGAATGTGGACTACCCTTCATTTGCCCGTTGCTCCTAGGTCATTCTGATACAGAGATGTATAGAGTATCAATGTATTTTCGTTTCTACAGACTTTTAACTACATTAATAGTGGGGAGTTCAATTTCGGCGCTCTGGGGAATGTGGACTACCCTTCATTGCCGTTGCTCCCAGGTCCATTCTGATACAGAAATGTTATAGTGTATCAAATGTGTTTCGTTTTATACAGATTTTTAAACTACATTTAATAGTGGAGTTCCAATTTCGCGGCTCTTGGGGAATGTGGACTACCCCTTCATTGCCATTACTCCCAGATCCATTCTGATACGAAATGTAGAGTGTATCAAATGTATTTTCGTTTTCTACAGACTTTAAACTACATTTAATGTGGAGTTTCAATTTTGGCGCTCTGGGGGAATGTGGACTACCCCTTCATTGCCATTACTTCCCAGGTCCATTCTGATACAGAAATGTATAGTGTATCAAAATGTATTTTCGTTTTCTACAGACTTTTAACTACATTTAATAGTGGAGTTCCGATTTCGGCGCTCTGGGGAATGTGGACTACCCCTTCATTGCCGTTGCTCCCAGGTCCATTCTGATACATTCTAAATGTATGGTGTATCAAATGTATTTTCGTTTTATACTATACATAATTTTACAACAGATCTTTTTTGACTATTAAAACCCTAATCATGTTCAGCTGCTCCAGGTCAAAATGAACCTACGTGTAAAAAGAAGGCATGAACCATATTCCCTAGAGCACTAGAACTGCAGCCTCACACCGGAATGTTCTTTGTCTGCATATAATTATATACTGATATAATCTATAGTAGAAATCTATATTATCGGCATGCAGAAAATAGATATTATACTTTTTTATTGCAGGCATCGATAAAATGTAGATATTTTTTCTTCTCAATTTTTTTGTTGTTTTTTTTTTTTGTTTATATAACTTCAGTGCAGTTTCACACGTGGTCTCTTCCTTGTACACCCGAAGTTAATTGAATCTCTGTCTACATACGCACGCAATCGTGTCTCATCGCTACAACCCGTCATTCTACAACATCTAAACACTCATATACATTTATCTAATAGCTTGTGCACGCTGACTGGCAGTGAGACACATCGAACGCACAGGCCGACTCTGCACGTGCATCCATAGGAATCATAAATATTTTAATGCATACACATATATTACGCCATTTCTTACTCTTTGTTCTTGCTCTTTTTCTTTTCTTCTTTTTTTTTAAATATTTCTCTTTTTCAAATTTCTATTTCACTTATCTTTTCTTTTCTTTCTCCCCTTCCCTTTATCTCTTTTATTCATTTTCCCTATTTCTTTTCTTTTCTTTCTTCTCCCTCTCTCTTCCACTATTCTATCTTTTATCTTTCATGTACTCCTCTCTCTATATTATTATATAATATATAAAATATATATATATATATATATATATATTTCTTCCTTATTATTTTCATTCTTAGATTTTTTCTTTGTCTTCTTCTAGCAGTCCTTCCTTGTCTCTTTTCTATACACATATATCGATATAATAATATATATATATATATATATATATATATAAATATATTATATAATATTTGGTGAATATGTGCTTAATTGAACACATCGTCTGTTTGTTTACTTCTCTTATATATATATATATATATATATATAATATATATTATATATAGTGTGTGTGTGTGTGTGTGTATATATATATATATATTTATACGTTTTTTTTTAAGGCGAGTGTTATACATATATTACTATAGGATAATAGGTGTTATATTTAAAGTAAACTGCTTAATATCATGGATATAGCATTTATATCTAAGTTAAGGTAGCGTAGACATGGATTTAACGGCGCCTGGTTTACTGACAGTTTCGCACATTGGCAAAAGATCAGAGACAAGAACTGTCAACTAACCAGGCGCCGGAGAATCCATGTCCCCGCTACCCTAACATCTATATATATATATCAAATGTTAAACATTATAAGTTAAAATATATGTAGATATATATTATGACTATAAGTTTCACGGGATTCTACTCGCATTGTTGATTCCATGTCCAAGTAACATATAGTATATATATATGTGTGTGTGTGTGTGTATGTATGTAATGTGTGTGTGTGTAAATATACGGTTATGGCATATAAAGTTTTAATATGACTATAAGTTCCACGTATTTGTAAAAAGAAAATTCAGTGAATCATTCTTACAAATACAGAAACTTATATTACACCGTTTTCTTGTTAGTTCTTGCTTTCTTTTCTTTTTTTTTCAATTTCGTTTTGTTTCAATGTATTTCGTTTCGTTCTTTCTCCGTTTCTGTCTTTTCCTTCTCTCTTTTTCGAAGTTGTTGCTGTTCGATTATTGCAACAGCCAAAAAAAAAAGAAAAAGAAAAAAAAAAAAGGTTTTAGGGTAGACAACGAAGAGGCGAATTATGTCTGCCTTGCACAACGGGAAGCCTCCATTTTCGAGACATGTGCAGTTTTAAATTCCCGAGGAATGAAGAGACGAACAAGAAGAAGAACAAGAAATGGCGGACGAAATCTCAAAGGGAGAGCATCAGGAAAGGAGAAGGCTGTCAGAAAATATGTCATCATACGAGGAAATTAAAAATAACAAAAACTACGGCTAATGGAGAAACATTTACATATCTGCTAAAATACATGCAGACACGGACATGCGCTATGCCCACACTTATAAATAATTACATCTTATACGTGCGCGGTTTACTAGAAATATAACATGATATTGTTTCTCCGCGTTATGAGCAGAAAGTATTCCTTTCATTCTAGTATAATTATTTCTATTCAATAGTGAGTTAGGTACTTTCTGGTGGACAAACTTGTGGTCTAATGCGACATCTAGTTACCTGTTTGATACAATTAAAGACCCTCTCTCTCATTTATATTATATATATATATATATTATATATATATATATATATATATATAGGGGGGGGGCTATAATTATTATAAATTAAACAGTGCACAGTATTATAGATAGAACATTTATATCTCAGTTAAGGTAGCGTGGATATTATAAAACTAAGTTAGATCCTAACTACATTAAAGGCTATATATTATATATATATATTATATTATATATATAATATATACTGGTGCTCTGTTTATAAGTAAACAGTGCACAATATCATGTAATACAACATTTTATCTCAGTAAGTGTGTGTGATAATATTATAATGAGTTAGATCCTCATTACATTAAATGCCAAATATATATATATATATTAATATTATATATATATGTGTTGTGTGTGTGTGTGTGTGTGTGTTTGTGTGTGTGTGTGTTGTATATAATAATAACATGCACAATACCATAGATAGAACATTTATATCTCATTTAAGGTAGCGTGGATTATATTAATAATGAGTTAGATCATCCCTACATTAAAGTCTCTCTCTCTCTCTCTCTCTCTCCATATATATATATATATATATATATATCTAAATAGTTGGTTGTCGGTCGGTTTAATTTACAGCATGTCAACTCTTGTTGAGTTATTTCATGCAGAAGACATGTTTTATTTATTCTTTGTGGGTATTGAACAAGTTTTTTAACTCAATGTTTTAACCATTTTTCTTAACTTATTCTTATTCTATTTAACCCATAGATGGGAGCCTAATAGGTATAACCACTCTGGTCAGGGTGAACCTTGGCTTTACTGCAGACTTGGAGTTACACCATTAGATGCAATTTAACATCACACCCCGGACACACACACACGCGCGCACACTATATATATATATATATATAATATATATATATATATATATATGTGTGTGTGTGTGTGTTGTGTGTGTGTGTAGAGAGGAGAAATGCGCAAGAGGAAGAGCAGAGAGAGAGAATAGTTCATGTGTGCATCCATTTACTATTTTCCTGTTGAATCTGGGAGCAGGTGTTTCGGCTGAGACACAATGGAAAAATGGATAATAGACCAATAATGATCAGTGGTGTTGCTACAGCGCTAAGAGACAAGCCAATAATTTTGTTTTGCGAACAAGACACACCAGGGCATAACGATATTTACTTGGCTTCTGCCTACGTTTAAACTCTAAACTGTAACACCCGGCTTTCTCCTCCTCCCACACTTCCCCAGATGCTGGAGTTTTATCCATAGAATACCAAACATCGTTTGATATGTTTCAGCTCAGCACGAGGCTCAATAACGGCGGTTAAAAAAACAACTACAGAAAAACATTTGAACATAAACGAGATTCCCTAATCTTGTCAAAACAACCCTAGACAGGTTGATATGCCATAAGAATAAATCAATTGAACGATCCTTGTCATATTTCGGAATCGGTTCGTAAGAAAATAAAGAACCTTATTTTCCATGAAAACTTTTTTAAAATATTGCGCCTCTAATTATTTTTGTTGGTTTATCTATATAATATATATATATATATATATATATTTAAAATGGGTACAAGAGATAACCTACTCGAGTTTCACCATAAGGATCTTCAGGGTTAAATCCACTGAATTAATGAGACACCGATTAATAGGCAGTCGATTTCACGAGTGTGGTCATTGCATTCGACTGCTTTTTAATCGGTGTCTCGATTAATTCAGTAGATTTAACCCTGAATATCCTATGGTGAAACTCCACGTAGGTTATCTCTTGTACCCATTTTATAAATAGATTTGCTCTACTTAGTATTGAGCACTTTGTATTTGTTATATCGCTGAATTATACGTCCGAATCTCGAGTAATGGTAATGTAGTTCCAGAATATGGAGATTTTAAACCAGCTCTGTTAATTTAGTATTGAGCACTTTTATATGCAAACACTTTCCATTTTATGAATGTATGAGCGTGTGCCTGTGAACTTACAAGCGCAATAAGGTATCGTCTTAAGTAAAAGAGAATACATAGAAATATAGAAGTAGCAAGTTTCATTCTTGAAAATAGGGTGAGCAACAAGTTAAAGTAAAAAATAATGTGTGAATGGTTGCCATAAAATATGTGTAGAAAAAAATGGAGAGCAATGCATGATGGTTATAACAAAAAAAGAAAAAAGATGGCGTCGTCGGTTTGAAGCTGGTTTTAGGTTTGCTGGTTTCGGGGGAAATGTTATTTTATTATAGATGAGTTTAGAATCTGTGGTTGGAGATTTTAAGGGAAAATACGATAAAGAAAAAAATGAAAGAGGCAAAAAGATGACAGGTTTATTAAAAAATAATGAGAAAACTAACCAAAGAGAAAAAGAATAAAAAGACATAGGAAAAGAAATGGGAGCTGAATTTGAAAAAAAAATAAATCAAAGAAGAAAAATGAAGGAAAATATTAAAGAAGTAAAGTACGAGTTAGAATATTTAAAAAGGGAATGAAAACATGTGAGAAAAAAATGTAGAAAAAAAGGAAGAAAAATGAAGAAAAAATCGAATAGAAAGTAAAATGAAATATACAATAAGAACAAAGAAGACGAAAAGTGGTAAAAAAATCTAGAAAGAGAGGAAGAAGTAAGTGAAGAAATTTTAGAAAGAGAGGAAGAAAGCAAGTGAAGAAAATACAGAAGAGAGGAAGAAGCAAGTGAAGAAAATACAGAAAGAGAGGAAGAAAATGAAGAAAATCGTATAGAAAGTAAAATGAAAATATATAAGAAGAAAAAGAAGAAAAGAAGTGGGAAGAAAATCTAGAAAGAGGGGAAGAAGAATATCTAGAAAAGAGGAAGAAGAAAATCTAGAAAAGAGGAAGAAGAAAGTGAAGAAAATCTAGAAAGAGAGGAGGAAGAAAGTGAAAAAAAATCTAGAAAGAGAGGAAGAAGAAAGTGAAGAAAATATAGAAAGAGAAGAAGCAAGTGAAGGAAATACAGAAAGAGAGGAAGAAAAATTAAGAAAAATCGTATAGAAAATAAAGTAAAAGATAAATTATGAAAGAAAGAATGGAAAGAAAGAATGAAAAAAAAGAAAGAATGAAAAAAGAAAAAGAAAAAAAAAAAAGAAAAAAGAAAATGAAAAAAAGAAAGATGAAAAAAATGAAAAAAGGATGAAAAAGTGGTAGAAAATATAAGGTGGAAGAAATATAGTAATAAAGAAAGAAAAAGAACAAGAAAATAAAAATAAAATAAATCGGCCTTATTTTTTTTAATGGATGTAAAGATAAACGCTGCGAAATGGCGGGAAAATAAAGCAAGAGAAGACAGAAAGTCTGGAATAATTTATAAAGAAAGAAAGAGAAAAAAGATGGTGGCAAAAGATAGCGATTTGGCAAAACAAACATGAGAAAAGGCGAATGCAATATATGTGCACATTCAATGGACTTAATATTTTTATATGGTATGTAATAAAATAAAGTGATAATTCTGTCGAGCATTGCTGATGGAAAAATGGCAGAAAGGAAGAAAAAATGCAAAGAGATGAGCAATCTGCGAGGAAAAGAAATAACAGAAAACCCAAAAATGTGAAAGGGAATTAAAGCCAAACAAAACCAGAAGGTTAGTTTATACAGGTTTCCCCAACAAAATAGACTTAGTCTAATAATACAGCCAATTCTCGCTCAAATGATCTCAAATTTTTAACAAGATTTGTAAAAACTAAGTTTTTAGGATTATATTTTTCCCTGGAGTTAACGATGACATTCACTAGCAAGGAAAAGATATTTTGTGTGTTAGAATATTCTCAAACACAGTCATAAAAGGGTGAGAAGTTTTGAGAAATCGGTTATAAATTCTATTCCGCTCTGAATATATTGTGTAAAAGAACATTGGCAGTAGGGATTTTTAGTTTTCACAAGTTTGTAAAAATGTAAAAAGATGGCCAGACAGTTAGAAATGATCAAACAAAACTCGTCCGAAATGAACCGTCAGTAGAGTTTAACAAAACACACACATACACACACACACACACACACACACACACACATATATATATATATATATATATATATTATTTATATATATGTGTGTGTGTGTGTGTGTGTGTGTATGTGTGTGTTTGTTAAACTCTACTGACGGTTCATTTCGGACGAGTTTTTGTTTGATATATTTTTTTTTTGTTATATATATATATATATATATATATATATATATTATATATATATATATATATGTGTGTGTGTTGTGTGTGCGCGTGTGTGTGTAATTGGTATATTTGAGCAGCAATCTTTTCATTCAACAAAATTGGTTAAACATAATAGAATGCTTATTGTTTTCAAGTTTTTTTCGAAGATGTTATCATCTTGAAAAAGGTTACCAGTTGTTCGAAGAGTTAGTTAGAATTATTAGGAAACTTGAAAGAAAAAAGAAAAAAAGTTTCAAAACATAAGGATTTTGATATGGTGTACAATGTGTGTGGTGTGTGTGTGTGGTGTGGTGTGTGTGTGTGTTTAGCAGAATTGTTGATCTAGAATTTTTCGTTAGTATAATACTCAATCTTTGTGATTAGGAAGAAGCGTCATCTTTTACTTAGCGATGGATTAAGAGCTATAATAATATGATAATTAAATTGGAGGAATAACATCGCAGCCTCCCACTATGGTTTCTGTCTATGTCTGTCTGTTCTGACTCTTCTCTCCTCACCACACTCGCTCTTGTCTGTTGTCTTTCCTCTCTCTCTTCTTCTCTCTCTTTGTGTCTTTCAGTATATATGTTCTTTCATCTCGCTCTCTCTCCTTTGTGTCTCTCAGTAATATATGTCTTTCATCTCTCTCTCTCTCTCTTTGTCTCTCAGTATATAATGTCTTTCAAATCTCTCTCTCCTCTCTATGTGTCTCTCAGTATATATTTCTTTCAATCTCTCTCTCTCTCCTTTGTTCTCCAGTATATATAATACTATATATAATATATTATAGTATATTATATATATATATATATATTACACTTTTAAATCCCAAGTGTTATGTACTCTTTAGTTGTACTCTTGTTTCCTTGGAATAATTACGGAGATTTAATCACACCACACACATACAATTCTTCTTCTCTCTCTCTCTCTTTCCATAATATATTATTATATATATATTATATATATATATTATATAATATATAATATATGTTGTGTGTGTGTGTGTGTGATGTGTGTGTGTGTGTGTGTGGAATCTTAGAGAAAAGTGAATAATTTAAAAAAGCCAATGCCTAGAGAAAAGAAAATCACGATGGCGAAATTAAAACAAGTGTTGCACGTTGCTATTGAAGGCGTAAGGAAATTCTAATGAATATTTTTTGGTCATTATTCTTTTTTGGAGTGCCGCGTGGGGGGGGGGGGTGCTCGTAAATAAGGCAGCCTGCCACCTGCGAGATAAGGTGATTAATGGCGATCCTACTGACATGCATCTTCATTATTGGTTTATAGAACACATGGAACCCTAGGGGCTAGGGCGAGTTAGATAGATAAGAAAGGAGCTGAGATCTAAATGGAAGGCAGGTGATGTGAAGTTGCCGTAAGGGGGGAAGAAGGAGAGAGCGAGAGAGGAGAGAGAAAGAAAGAGAAAGAGAGAGGGGGTCAGGGAGATTTAAAGAAAAGAAAAGCAATGGATGCAAGTAAAAAAGGGTAGGAGAGAGAGAGGGGGAGGGAGAGAGAGGGGGAACAATGATAAATGTGAGTGGAAAAAAAGGGGTCGAGTGATGTAGAAACTAAAATGGTAGGATTGCTGAGAGCTGATAAATATATAGTATATATATATAATATAATATATATATATATATATATAATAGTATAATATTAGATAGAAGAGAGAGAGAGGAAGAGAGGAGATGAGAGAGTGTCAGAAGAGAGAGAAAGCAGGAGGCGGAGATACAACGTTGATGGAGGGAGAACTGTAAAAAAGGGAGAGTAGTAAAAAGGAATTAGAGGCAAGGAAAAATAAAAAAACACAAGGTTTACAAGTAAAGAGAGCGCGAAAAGAGATATAGATGGGGAAAGATTAGAGAGATGGAGTCAGGGAGATTTATACAGAGAAGAAAATGTGGGGGGGGCTAGTAAAGAAGAGTAGGGAGGGAAGGAGAGAGGGAGAATGAAAAATTAAGAGGGAGAGGTAGGAATGACTGATAGGCGAATAACGACGGTTACACGTAAGGAGAGCGGAGGGGGAGAGGAGTGGGGCGAGGAGATTTACCGAAAGAGGGGCTTCAGAGGGTAGAGTGAGAGAGGGTAATAGGATCATCACACGAGAAAAGGGGATATAGAGAAACTAAACAGAAGAAAGTAGAATGACACTGGGATATATATTTTTAGTCGGAAGAGTAATCACCGAGTTTCATCGTAGATTCTTCAGGGTTCTTTAAATTAATCGAGTTTACGATTAATCTTTTGGTGTTATAAACAATGCCCCCGTTGGAATTGGTCCATTCCAACGGCATGTTTAAACACCAAAGATTAATCGTAAAACTCGATACATAATTTAAGTAACCCTGAAGAATCTATGCCGATGAAACCAAGTAGGTTACTCATTTCCATTCTTAAGTAAATTTGATGCTCTAACATGGTATTGAGCACTTGTCTTGTTTTTCATCTTTCATTAACTCTGATATTGTGGCTTTCACGACTCGCTATTTATACCACCGTAAGTACTTATACATATTACAAATATATATATATATATATATATATATATATTATAGTAACGCTATGAGTAAAAACCAAAGAAAGGAATGAGAAAATAAAGAAAAGATGAACTCGAGACAATAGACAGAGAGTAAAATGGTAACAAGAAAGCTAAAAAAAAAAATATTAGTCTACTTTAGTCGCTCATAGGCGGCTCGCCTACCATACGAATCGTACACCCAACAAAAGTACAACAAATGATAGTTAGTCCAATTGTAACTGAGCAGACGTAGGGTGATGAGATCGTGCATACCATGTCAAAGGTGTTAGTGTCAGAAAAGTGAACGTAATAGCGCGACTGGAGATACGAACTCGCCATTATTACGATGACCCAGTACAACACGTAGACCACGCAGCGGGGACTCGTATTTAAGAGAAGAAGACCTGCGCGATTTTACCACCAAAATTAAATGAAAAACCCAAAATCCTGTCAGCAAAAAGATAATTAACAATGCCTTTTCTAAAGAATCGTAGACCTAAAAATAAAGGAAAAAAAGGAACAAAAAAGGAAAGAAAAAAAAGAAAAAGTACCAATTTTGAGACAAAGAAATAAAAAGAAAGGAAATAAAGGTGACATTTGGTCAACAGAGAACCCGTTAATGACGGTTTCTTAGAAAACCATAAACAGATCAACAAGTCTAATAACATTGACACACGTACGAAAACTCTTACACATTTCGAATCAAAAAAATATAAAATTGAATCTGTCCCAATTCATGCTCTAAGTTATTCACAGAATAGGTGTCGACTGAATATCACACCAAATTAGACTCTTCGAAAAATGCTAGGGGTGAACTTATGCTAGATGGATGATCTGGAGAGGCCACCTCTTAATCTAATCGGCTGGTCATCGTCAACCTAGCAATATTGATTGTAACCGAGCCCTTATGGCAGAGACCCAATCCTTTTCATCATATGTTGCTAGAAGGCCGATGGCTATGGGTCTTAATGCGACCTGGTTGGATAAGCAGTCCATGACAATGCAACACTCCACTTTAGCCTTACTTAGGCTAGACAGGTAGTCGGATAGGCACCTCAAATTAATGGCTAGTCACGTCAAGCCCTAGCACCTTTGCCCTCATGGCAAAGACTAACTCTTTTTATCATGTATGTGTTAGAAGGCGTGGCTGAAGGTCTTAATGGGTTTGGTATGAGTTAACTGCATACTGGTGGGTGATTTGAATATCTGGAGTCTGGAGAGTGTGGAGTACCCCTACATCACCAATTACTCCCAGGTCCCTATGAAGGGAACGTAAGTAAGTGAGACGACTGGATTCGAACTGCTTATTCTAATGTCGCCGTAAGCCATTGCGACACGGGGACTCCCTCCACCCAGGGCAGACAGTGTGGGTTCTCAGTAAGTAGGCATATGCCGAGAAAGAACGTACTATTCGTACCATTAGGTCCGTCCTAAGTATCTAGTGTGTGCGTGTGTAATATGCGTACACGTATGTTGCAGCTGCAATGACAAACGTGTTAGGAGTGCCATTGCTTTTTGTCTGTTGTTTTCTTCATCCTTTTCATTGTTAGCCTCTTTTTAATCCCACTGATTAGATGTCAAATGAAATAGATGATGAGGAAAAAGATCGTGGAGTCATAGGATAAAAGTTTGTTTCATCTTTTTGATAGGGGGAAGGGGAGGCCTGTAAGTGTGAGAAAGTGGCGGTGGAAGGATAAAACAAAGAATTGTTTTTTTGTTTTATATTCTGTTTCAAATCTCTTTTATAAAAAAAAAAACTAAGAAAAAAGAAATGGGGTCTGATGAAAATCACCTATTGAAATATCTCCCAACCTTCACCACTACCGATGATGAACAAATATTTTATTCATAATTCACTATCTGTAAAATCGTCATTACCTAAGTAGTTCCTATCATCTATTGAGAAAAAGAGACCAATATGAAATGTTTTTTTTTCTTCTTCGAGTTAGATAATATGGTTGCTGTTGTCCTTCTTCTTCTGTCAGGTTTGCGTATTTTGCTTTTCTTATATCTCTCTTCATTATAATAATAATATAAAAATAATTATTATTATTATATTATTATTATTTATTACTATTATCATCTTTTTGAGTTTTCACATCAGTGTTAGCCAATAGTATTTCACTGGGTCTGAGTGCCAAACAAGTCTCTCATCGTCCCCAGACCTCTTTCCTGAGTATTTTTAGCCGATTGCAGCTGTGGATAGTCCTGGATGGTCTCATTCTTCCTCAATTCCAGATCTTTCCGTCTTGTTTTTCAAGTTTATTGGGACAGTTTCCATAGCGCATCAACTCACCATTGGTATCACTGTTCTCTCTGTCATTTCACAGCTTTTTTTCAATTCTTTGCAAGGTCCAGGTATTTATTCCATCTTTGTTATTCTAAACATTATCTAATTAAGTGTTTTTCGAAGCCGGGCTATTGAAAAAAGTCGAATTTTCTTTACTCTTTTGTACTGGTATTTTTATTAGGAATAATTATTATCATATTATTTTAATTATTATATACTCAGAAATAACCCTGCCCCTCCGGAGCAAGTATTATTTATAATGTAATAGATATAATTAAATTAGAAAAGGCTAATTAAGACTAATAAAGAATGCAGATAAAAAGATCTGGAATCAGAAACTGGGGTATCATCGGAAAAATAGAATAACTGAAATTTAACCCTTTCTTCATTGCTAGATTTTCTAAAGTTAACCTATTTAGTGTAAAAATAAGGTAAAAGAAAAATACAAGTATGTTCTTCTTGTATACGATTCTGTTTAAAGATTTTAATCTCTGAAGATTTTGCTCATATGTCCAGTTAAAGATAAAACCAAAACAATGAGAAATTCAATAAATAACTAAACATATAATTATTGAATCAAACATTTAACATCAATATGGAAAATTAGCCTTCCCCGTTCACACTGTAAAGTACGCACTATTTTGTTGTAATAATATAATATAGAAACACATTGCTTTTTAGAATGGATAGGTCAATAGTGATTAATAATGTAAAACATATTTTTATAAAGTAATTTGGGGTTTTAAAAAAAAAAAAATTGATATCCTTATGATCTTTACTGGAGCTGATTAAGAAAAGTTTCCTCGGTCTCCAGGAGCTCTTCTGGAGTATTCCTAGCTGATAATTACCAATTGGCAGGAATGGTCCTCGATTCTTTATCTGATTCAGATTCCTCTAGTCTGTTTTCTAAACTCTTGGACACCAATTCCAATTGAATTACTTTCGACACCAAATTAGCTTATGATAAATAGTATGTGGAAGCCCTAGATGAATTCATATTCCAAAAAAAAGGATATTAATGTTGACTGAACTAGACTTTAGTAGATCATATGTTAGTGAATTCGACTTCTCACTGTGTGACAAAGACGATGTACTGTTCTTATTTCAATTTTTGAAGCCTCGTGTTCACCGTTAATCACACAAACTTCGACCGAACACTGTTCTTCACCCTGTCGCACTAGCAGGTCGCTTCAATTTTTTTTTTACCTTTCTTTGGCTCAGACATTTCTATGAGTCAGATGTGATGCTATCTATTTTCTTTATGCCGACTGACCTACAATGACTAGATGCCGCGGCGGACGTCATCTACGTGAGGGAAGCCCGGCAACGTCTGAACTCTTGCTGCAACAAACTGATGATGTCGTCTCTGATCATATGTTCATAAGGGTTCCCTCTCACTCCTTTTCCAATGGAGACATAGACGAGAAAATAAAGCAAGGCAGTAATATATATATATATATATATATATATTTATAAGCATACTATAAGAGAGAGAGAAGAGAGAGAGAGAGAGAAAGAGAGAGAGAGGGGGAGGGAGGGAGATACTGAACGTGATTAATGATGCTTCATCTGTTGCATAGAGGTTGACAGCCAATCTGGCTCGAAATAGTGCATATTTTATTTCCGAGATTAATGCCAAAAAAGAATACAATAGAATATATTATTGACATATTAGAGTGAACAGGGATGGATAGCATGACAGAGAGACAGCAGAAAAATGTGAGCGAGACAGAAGAGACAGACGACAGAAAATGTGAGATAAGAAAGGAAATAGACAGACAGACAGACAGAAACTGTGAGATATGAAAGATAGACAGACAGACAGCAGAAAAACTGTGAGAGAGATAGACAGACAGACAGACCAGAAACTGTGAAGATAGACAAGACAGACAGACGGACAGAAAGCTGTGGATAGATAGACACTAGACAGACAGACTGACAACTGTGAGACAGACAGAAGACAGAAAACTGTGAGACAGACAGACAGACAGAAACTGGAGATCAGACAGACAAGACAGAAACTGCTGAACAGACAGACAGAACAGAAACTGTGGAGACAGACAGACAGAAACAGAACTTGTGAGACAGACAGACAGAAAACTGTGAGATAGATAGATAGATAACACAGATGGACTGTTGAGACAGAACAGAGGCAGATAGAAACTGTGAGATAGATCAATAGAATAGATATAGTCAAAAGATAGATCGATAGATAAGATAGATAGAACTGAGAGATAGGTAAATAGATACGTAGAATAGAAGAAGAAAAACTGGGATATATTATATTATATATGTTATACAATTACATATATATATATAATATATATATTTGTGTGTGTGTGTGTTGTGTTGTGTGTGTGTGTGTGTATTATACATGACACACCTGTGTGCGAATGTTGTTTTATAGCGTAGACAGAGTCAACAGATGTTTGTAAATCTGTTTCAAAGGTCCAATGATTACCTCTTGAGGTGTGTGTGTGTGTGTGTGTGTGCGTGCGTGATTGTGTGTATAAGTGGCGTGCGGTCATAAACGTGTTGGTCCCATTGCGCTACATATTTATGAATATGTATTTTTTAAATATAATAAACACACACTACACACACACCATATATATATAATATATATAATATATATAATATATAATTCCTGGAAACGATTTCAATTGCTTTCAGAGCGTGGATTAACAATATTTAATGATTTAATAAAAAACATTGCAGTCTTTTTCGACGTGCGACGTAATTTTAATATCGAAAAGAACTTCTTTTCTGCTATATCTGAGCATCTTCAAAAATATATTCACTTTTGTTTTAATAGGTTAACGGATGAAAACTAGTTATTATTTTTAATTTATTTCTCTCTAGGGACTTGTTCACAACTCCTAGCTAATGTAATAATCGATCGAGGAGAAAAACAACCTGATATGCAATATTAATTTCCTTCATAAAATCCACGAAATCAATAATATTAAATCATTCACTGTTATTTTTCTCCTTCTTTTATGTTAATGTCCTGAAGAATCGCATTGGTCACTCAGATTAAAATATCGGACGTGAAGAATCGGTTCAAGTCGAAAAGGCAAGCATTCTTTATGCAGCTCTCATCAACTTGTTTGTCTAGAGCACCTTCGTTGTGGACCACTGGTGCAGGCGTACAAGTAGCACTGATACAACTACGGCTTGGAGGAATTGGTCCCTTTAGCTTGTCAGAGAGATCAGATTCTTATACTGATTTTAATAATCTATTCATAGCGACCTAAAGCCTTCCTATATATGCATTAATATCACTTACATAGCACACACACACACATATATATTACATTATATATATATATATATGTATATAATATATAACTATACAGTATTATTACCGGTGGGTATAAGAAGCGATGTTTAGATATGCGCACAATATCCAAGGTTAAGGTTGAGAAAAACAAATTACAAAGTGCCAATACAATGTAGAGCATAAATTTATTTTAAAGAATGGAGAATATATATATATAATATATAAGCACCGGTCGAGGGCCTTAAGTTTCTCCTTATTGTTCACTCTCTTTTTTCTTTTATTCGTTTTAAAAATTGCTGATCAATAAGTATGATACTTTAAAAAATTATATTGATGCAGCAAATTTTAAACGAATAAAAAGAAAGAAGCGAAAAGAAGGAGAAACTTAAGGGCTTTCGACCGGTGCTTTGATATATATATATATATATATATATATATAATATATATGAGAGATCTGTCTGTGTGCTCTGTGTTTCTTCTTGTACACGAACCAGCCACACGTCGTTTTATAAGGAAAATGTTAAGTGTGAGAGCGCTAAAGTTCTTATAAATTTCGTGTAATTTTGAACGCAGTGGCACACGTTGTGACGAAAAAAAAACATTTGGATTTTCATAGAATAAATAAATCGATGGAAAACCTTTTGCGATGACGCAGAATGAAATTAGATTAATTTTTGAACTGCTGTATGAAAGTAGAAAAAACTATTTCATAATGTGCTTACATATGAATTAGGTTTCTACTTCATACAGCAGTTCAAATTAATATTTCATTCTGGTCCAGCACAAAAAGGTTTTTCTCATCGTAATTTTATTTAATTCTATGAAAATCCAAATGTTTTTTCGTCATCAAACGTGTGCCACTGGCGTTCAAATATATGAATTATAGAACTTAGCTGCTCTCCATACATTTTCCTTCATAAAACGACGTGTGCTTGGTCGTGGTACACAAGAAACACAAGACCACACAGACAGAATCTTTCTCATATATATATATAATATATTATATATATATATATATATATAAGCACCGGTCGAAAAGGCCTTAAGTTTCTCCTTCTTTCGCTTTCTTTTCTTTTTATTCGTTTAAAATTGCTGATCAAATATATTTTTTAAAAGTACATACTTTATTGATAGCAATTTAAACGAATAAAAAGAAAAGAGAGTGAAATAAGGAGAAACTTAAGGGCCCTTTCGACCTGTTGCTTATATATATATATAATATATTTATATATCTTAAAATAAATTTATGCTCTACATTGTATTGAGCACTTTGTATTTGTTTTTTCTCAACCATTAAACCTCTGGATATTGTGCGCATCAACGATCGTTCTTAAACCCACCGGTAAGTTATACTTATATATATACATAATATATATATATATATATATATGTATATATGTGTGTGTGTGGTGTATGTAAGTGATATTAATGCATATATAGGGAAGGGCTTGGTCGCTATTGATAGATTATTTAAACATATAGAAATCTGATCTCTCTTGACAAGCTAAAGGGACAATTTCTCCAAGCCGTAGTGTGTATCAGTGCTACTGTACGCCTGCAAACAGTGGTCCAAACGAGGTGCCTAGACAACAAGCTGATGAGAGCTGCATAAGAATGCTGCCTTTTCGACTTGAACCGATTCTTCACGTCGATATTTTAATCTGAGTGACCAGATGCGATTCTTCAGACATTAACAGTAAAAGAAGGAGAAAAAAAACAGTGAATGATTTAATTTATTGGATTCGTGATTTTAATGAATGAATTAATATTGCATATCAGTTGTTTTTCTCTCGATCGTTTACATTACTGGAGTTGTGAACAAGTCCCCCCTAGAGGAAATAAAAGTTAAAATATTAATAACATTTTCATCCCTAACCTATTAAAATCAAAGTGAATATATTTTGAGATGCTCAGAATAGCAGAAAAGAATGCTTTTTCGATATTAAAATTACGTCGCACGTCGAAAAGACTGCAATTTTTTATTAAATCATAAATATTGTTTAAATCCACAGCTCCTGAAAGCAAATTGAATTCGTTCACAGAATTTATATATATATATATATATATATATATAATATATTATAATGTGTGTGTGGTGTGTGTGTTGTTTTTTTATTTATTTTATAAAATAAATATTCAATAAAATGTAGCGCAATGGGACCAACACGTTTATGACCGCACGCAACTTATACACACAAATCCTGCACACACACACACACACACATCTCAAGAGTAATCATTGGACCTTTGAAACAGATTTACCAAACCTCGTTGACTCGTCTACGCTAGGAAAACAAATTTCGCACACAGGTGTGTATGTAAATACACACACACACACACACACCACACACACACATATACATATATATATATATATATATATATATATAATATAATAATATATCAGTTTCCTATTTCTATCTACGGTATCTATTTACCTATCTCTCAGTTTCTATCTATCTATCTATCGATCTATCTTATTGCTTATATCTATCTATTGATCTATCTCACAGTTTCTATCTGTCCGTCTGTCTGTCACAGTTTCCATCTATCTATCTATCTATCTCACAGTTTTCTGTCTTCTGTCTCACAGTCTGTCTCACAGTTTCTGTCTGTCTGTCTGTCTCACAGTTTTTCTGTCTGTCTGTCTGTCTCACAGTTCTGTCTGTCTGTCTGTCTCACAGTTTCTTGTCTGTCCTGTCTATCTCACAGTTTCCTGTCTGTCTGTCTGTCTTTTTCTCACAGTTGTCTCTGCTAGTCCTGTCTGTCTGTTCTATCTCCACAGTTTCTGTCTGTCTGTCTGTCTATCTCTTCACAGTTTCTGTTCCTGTCTGTCTGTCTATCTTTCTATCTCACAGTTTCTGTCTGTCTGTTGTCTATCTTTCTATCTCACAGTTTCTGTCTGTCTGTCTGTCTGTCTATCTCACGTTTCTGTCGTCTGTCTCTCTGTCATCTATCTATCTGTTCACATCTTATATGTCAATCAATATTTCTATGTATTCTTTTTTTGGCATTAAATCTCGAATAAATATGCACTATTTTCGACCAGATCTGCATGTCAACCTCTATGCATACAATGAGATATAAATCACGTTCCAGATTCTCCCTCCCTCTCTCTCGTCCTTCCTCTCTCTCTGCTCTCTCTCTCTCTTAATATATATATATAATATATATATATATATATATATTACTGCTTTCTTTTTTCGTTCTTTATTTCTCCATTGGAAAGGAGGTTGAGAGGGAAACCCTTTATAACATATGATCAGAGACGCATCATCAGTTTGTTGCAGCAAGTTCAGACGTTTTGCCGGGCTTCCCTCACGTAGATGACGTCGCCGACGGCAATCTAGTCTTGTAGGTCGTTCGGCAAAAGAATAGTAGCATCATCATCTGACTCATAGAAATGTCTTGAGCCAAAGAAAGAAAAAAAAAATTGAAGCGACCTCGTGCGGACAGGGTGAAGTAACACATGGTGTTCGTTTCAATGTTTGTGTGAGTTAAAAAGGTGACACGGGCATTAATATTGAATAAAACAGTACATCGTCTTTTGTCACACAGTGAGAATCGAATTCACTAACAATGATCTACTAAAGTCTAGTTAGTCAACATTAATTCCTTTTTTTGGAAGTATGAATTCATCTATGGTCCTCCCATAATATATCACTAAGCTATTTGGGTGAAAGTATTCAATTGTAATGGTGCTCCAAGAGTTTAGAAAAACAGACTAGAGGAATCTTGAAATTCAGAGAAAGAATCGAGACCATCCGCCAATGGTAATATCAGCTAGAATACTCAGAGAGCCCTGGAGACCCGGGAACTTGTTCTTAATCAGACTCCAGTAAAAGATCATAAGGATTCATTTTTTTTTTTAAAACCCCAATTACTTATAAATTGTTTTACATATTAATACATTGACCATATCTACATTCTAATAATAAGCAATTGTGTTCATATATATATATATACAACAAAATAGGGTTTTACTTACAGTGTGAACGGGAAGGCTAATTTTCATATTGATGTTAATGTTGATTTCAATAATTATATGTTTAGTATTATTGTTTCTCATTGTTTGGTTTATCTTAATGAATATGAGCAAAATCTTCAGAGATAATCTTAAAAAGAATCCATTAAAGAAGAAATAACTGTAATTTTATTCTTTATTACCTATTTTAACTAAATAGTTAACTTAGGAAAATCTAGCAATGAAGAGGGTAATTCAGTATTCTATTTTTCGATGATACCCCGGTCTGTTTCAGATCTTTTTATCTGCATTTTTATTTAGTTTAACTAGCCTTCTAATTTAATATATCTTTAATTAAATTATAAATTAAATACTTGCACCGGGGGGCAGGGTTATTTGCTAGTATAATAATAATAATAATAATAATATTCCGTAATAAAAATACAGTACAAAAGAGTAAAGAAATTCGACTTTTTCATTAGCCCGGCGCGAAAAACTTTATTAAAATTTAATAACAAAAGATGGATAATACCTGGACCTTAGCAAAGAATTGAAAAAGCTGTGAAATACGAGAGGAAAAGTGATGCCAATTGTAGTTGATGCGCTTGGAACGTCCCAATAAACTTGAAAAAAAGATGGAAGATCTGGAAATTAGAGGAAGAATTGAGACCATCCAGACTATTCCACAGTGCAATCGCTAAAATACTCAGAAGAGTCCTGGAAGACGTGAGGAGACTTGTTGTCACTCAGAACTCCAGTGAAATACTATTTGCTTAACACTGATGTGAAAAACTCAAAAGAAGTGATAATAGTAATATTAATAATAATAATAATAATAATTATTATTATTATTATATATTAATGAAGAAGATATAAGAAAGCAAATACGCAAACCTGACAGAAGAAGAAGGACAACAGCAACCATATTATCTAAGCTCGAGAAGAAAAAAAACAATTTCATATGGTGCTCTTTTTCCTCATAGATGATAGACTACTTAAGGTAATGACGATTTAAACAAGATAGTGATTATGAATAATATTTTGTTCATACATCGGTAGTGGTGAAGGTTGGAGATATTTCAATAGGGGGATTTTCATCCAGACCCGAATTTTCTTTTTTCTTATTTTTTTTTTTTATAAAGAGATCTGAAACAGAAATAAAACAAAACAATCTTGTTTTATCCTCCACCGCACTTCTCAACACTTACGCCCCCTCCCCCTATCAAAAAGATGAACAAACCTTTAATCCTATGAACTCACGAATCGTTTACCTCATCATCTATTCATTTGACATCATAATCAGTGGATTAAAAGATGCTAACAATGAAAAGGATGAAAGAAAACAACAGACAAACAAGCAAGGGCACTCCTAACACGTGTACATTTGCAGCTGCACATACGTGTACGCATATACACACGCACTCACATAGATACTTAGGTAATTACGGTGTACAAAAGGTTAGGAATATCGTTTCTTTCTTCGGCTATATGCCTACTTACGTGAGTAACCACACTGTCTGCCCTGGGTGGAGGGAGTCCCCGTGTCGCAATGTTACGGGCGACATTAGAATAAGCAAGTTCGAAACCCAGTCGCACTACTACGTTCCCTTCATAGTGGACCTGGGAGTAATGTGAGTAGGGGTACCCACACTCTCCAGAACTCCAGAATATCAAATTCCCACCAGAGCAGTTTAACTCATACCCAAGACATTAAGACCTTCAGCCACTGCCTTCTAACACATACATGATAAAAAGAGTTAAGTCTTGCCATGAGGGGCAATAGTGTGCTAGGGCTTGACGTGACTAGCCGATTAATTTGAGGTGGCCTATTCCGACTACTGTCCTAGCCTAAGTAAGGCTAAAGTGGAGGTGTTGCATGTCATGGCTGCTTATCCAACCAGTAATAAGACCATACGCCATCGCCTTCTGAGCCACGATATGATGAACAAGGATTGGTCTTGCCATAAGGGCTGGTACATATCATATGTGCTAGGGTTTGAACAGTGACCGGGCCGCTTGATTAGAGGTGGCCTCTCCAAATCATCCATCTAGCATAAGTCACACCTGAGCCATTTTCGAAGAGTCTATTTTGGTGTTCTGATATCCAGTCGACACCTTTTTTCTGTGAAAACTTAGAGCAGAATTGGCATGTTCAATTATTAATTTATTTTTGTGATTCGAAATGATTGTAAGAGTTTTTCGTACGTGTGTCATATTAGACTTGTTGAATCTGTTATGGTTTTCTAAGAAACCGTCATTAAAACGGGTTTCTGTTTGACAAATATGTCACCTTTATTTCCTTTCTTTTTTTCTTGTCTCAAATTGGGTACTTTTTTTTTTTTTTTTTCTTTCCTTTTTTTTGCCTTTTTTTCCTTTTTTTTAGTCTACGAATTCTTTAGATAAAGATGTAATTATCTTTTTGCTGACAGTTTTATTTTGGGTTTTCATTAATTTTTGGTTGGTAAAATGCGCAGGTTTTAATTTTTTTTTTTTCCTTTGAAATAGGAAGTCCCCGCTGCGTAGTGGTCTAACGTGTTGTACTGGGTCATCGTAATAAGGAGTTCGATCTCCAGTCGCGCTCTTACGTTCACTTCGACTACACCTTTGACAATGGTAGCACCATCTCATCACCCTACGTCTGCTCAGTTACTGGACTAACTATCTTTGTTGTACTTTGTTGGGGTTTTAACGATCGTAATGGTAGGCGAGCCGCTATGGAGCGACTTAAAGTAGACAAATATTTTAATCTTTTTAAGCTTTCTGTTACCCATTTTTACTCTCTGTCTATTTGTCTGTGTTCATCTTTCTTATTTTTTCTCATTCCTTTTCTTGGTTTTCTACCTCCATAGCGTTATATATATATATAGTATATATTATATATATATATATTTGTATATGTATAAGTAATTAACCTACCGGTGGTAGAACGATCGTTGAAGCGCACATATCCAGAGGTTTAAAGTGAGAAAAAACAAATACAAAGTGCTCAATACAATGTAGAAGCATAAATTTACTTAGAATGGAAATGAGTAACCTAACTTGAGTTTCATCGATAGATTCTTCAGGTTACTTGTAAATTTAATCGAGTTTACGATTAAGATCTTTGGTGTTATAAACATGCCCGTTGGAATGGGAACTTTTCATTCCAAACGGGCATGTTTATAACAACCAAAGATTAATCGTAACTCGATAATTAAAAGTAACCCTGAAGAATCTATCGATGAAACTCGAGTAGGTACTCATTTCCATTCTTATATATATATATATATCTCAGTTGTCATTCTACTTCTTCTGTTTAGTTTTTCTATATCCCCTTTTTTCTCTTTTGTATCAATGACCTTGGCTCTCTCTCACTCCTTACCTCCTTTTAAATTGCTTTCCTTCTTTTCTTCGGTTAAATCTCTTCGTTTCCGCCTCCTCTCTCTCTCTTCTCCTCTCTCTCTCATCTCTCTTAACGTGTAACCTTTGTTTCTTTTTTATTCCCATTCCTCTATATCTATTTCCTACCTCTCCTCTTTTTTCACTCACCTCTCTCTTTCCCTTCCCTACTCTCTTTTACTAGCCCCCCCCCACATTTTTTTCTTTAAAATTCTCCCTGACATCCCTTCCTATCTTTGCTCCCTATCTTATATCTTTCTTTTTCGCGCTCTCCTTTTCTTGTAAACTTTGTTGGTTTTTTTTATTATTCCTTCCTCTAATTTCCTTTTTACTACTCTCCTTTTTACATCCTCCCTCCCATCAAGCGTTTTCTCACCCCTCTCTTTCCTCTCTCTTTCTCTCTCTCATCTCTCTCTCTCTCTCTCTCTCCTCTCTATCTATATATATATATATATATTATATATATATAATATATCAATATAATATATATATTATCAGCCTCATTCTAATCCTACCATTTTGCTTTCTACATACTTCGCCCCTTTTTCTTTCACCTCACATTTATAATTGTTCCTCCTCTCTCTCCTCTCCCCTCTCTCTCTCTACCTTTTTTTACTTGCCATCCATTTCTTTCTTATCTTTAAAATGCTCCCTGACCCCCTCTCTCTTTCTCTTTCTTTCTCTCTCTCTCTCGCTCTCTTTCTCCCATTACGGCAGTTCACATAAACCTGCCTCCATTTAGATTCAGCTCCTTTCTATCTAATCTAACGCCCTAGCCCCTAAGGTGTTCCATTGTTCGCCTATAAACAAAAATGAGATGCAGTCGAGGATCGCCATAATTCACTTATCTCGCAGGTGGCAGGCTTCCTTATTTACGAGCACCCCCCCCCCACCGCGGGCACTCCAAGAAAATGACAAAATATCATTAGAATTCCTTACGCCTTCAATAGGCAACGTGCAAACTTGTTTTAATTTCGCCATCTGTGATTTTCTTTTCTCTAGGCATTTGTCTTTTTAAACTTTATTCACTTTCTCCTTAAGTCCACACACACACAACACACACAACACAATCCACCAACACCCATATATATCTATATCATATTATATATATATATATATATATAACTTATATATATATGGAAAGGAGACGAGAGAGAAGAAAAGAATGGATATGTGTGTGTGTGATAAATCTCCGTAATTATTTCCAAGGAAACAAGAGTACAACATTAATAAAGTAGTACAATAACACCTTGGGATAAAGTGTATATTATATATATATATAATAATATATATATATAATATAATATATTATACTGGAGACACAAAGAGAGGAGAGGAAGATTGAAAGACATATATACTGAAGGACACAAAGAGAGAAGAGAGAGAGATTGAAGACATATAACTGAGAGACCAAGAGAGAGAGAGAGAGATTGAAAGACATATTATATACTGGGAGAGACACCAAAGAGAGAGGAGAGAGATTTGAAGACATAATACTGAGAGACACAAAGAGAAGAGAGAGAAGAGAGAGAAAACATACAGACAGAGCGAGTTGTGTGTGAGAGAGAAAGATCAGAAGACAGACATAGACGAACATAAGTGGGAGGCTGCGAATGTTAATTCCTCCAATTTATTTATCTATATATATATATGCTCTTATCCACGCTAGTAAAGATGAACGCTTCTTCCTAAATCACAAAGAATTGGTATTATACACGAAAATCCTAGATCAAAATTTCTGCTAACACACACACACACACACACACACACAACACACACACATGTTACCATATCAAATCCTTATTGTTTTGAACTTTTTTTTTCCTTTTTTTCTTCAGTTTCCTAATAATTCTAATAACTCTTTCGAACAACTGGTTAGCTTTTCAAGATGAAACAACTTCGGAAAAAACTTGAAACAATAAGCATTCTATTATGTTTAACCAAATTTGTTTGAATGAAAGATGCTGCTCAAATATACCAATTACACACACGCGCACACAAACAACACACACATATATATTATATAATATATAATATATATATATATAAATATATTATATCAACAAAAAAAAAATATATCAAACAAAAACTGTCGAAATGAAACGTCAGTAGAGTTTAACAAAACACACACTACACACACACACACACACACACACAAACATATATATATATATATATATATATTATATATATATATATATGTGTGTGTGTGTGTGGTGTGTTGTGTGTGTAATGTGTGTGTTTTGTTAAACTCTACTGACGGTTCATTTCGGACGAGTTTTTTTGTTTGATCATTTCTAACTGTCTGGCCATCTTTTTACATTTTTTACAAACTTGTGAAAACTAAAAATCCTACTGCCAATGTCTTTTACACAATATATTCAGAGCGGAATAGAATTTATAACCGATTTCTCAAACTTCTCACCCTTTTTATGACTGTGTTTGAGAATATTCTAACACACAAATATCTTTCTTGCTAGTGAATTCATCGTTAACTCTCAGGGGAAAAAATATAATCCTCAAACTTAGTTTTTACAAATCTTGTTAAAATTGAGATCATTTGAGCGAGAATTGGCTGTATTATTAGACTAAGTCTATTTTGTTGGGGGAAACCTGTATAACTCCTTGCTGGTTTTTGTTTGGCTTTAATTCCCTTCACCATTTTGGGTTTCTTTGTTTATTTCTTTTCTTCGCAGATTGCTCATCTCTTTGCATTTTTCTTCTCCTTTCTGCCATTTTTTCCATCAGCAATGCTCGACAGAATTATCATTTTATTTATTACATACCTATAAAAATATTAAGTCATTGAATGTGCACATATATTGCATTCGCCTTTTTCATGTTTGTTTTGCCAAATCGCTATCTTTTGCACCACCTCTTTGTTCTCTTCTTCTTTATAAATTATTCCAGACTTTCTGTCTTCTCTTGCTTTATTCCCGCCATTTCGCAGCGTTTTATCTTTACATCCATTTAAAAAAAATAAGGCCGGATTTATTTTATTTTTATTTTCTTGTTTCTTTTTCTTCTTTATTACTAATTTTTCTCCCACCTTATATTTCTACCACTTTTTCATCCTTTTTTTCATTTTTTTCATTCTTTCTTTTTTTCCATAATTTCTTTTTTTTTTTCATTCTTTCTTTTTTTCATTCTTTTCTTTTTTCATTCTTTCTTCTTTTTTTCTTCTTTTTTTTTTTCATATCTTTCTTTCATAATTTATCTTTTACTTTATTTTCTATACGATTTTTCTTTAATTTTTCTTCCTCTTTCTTTCTGTATTTCCTTCACTTGTTCTTCTTTTCTATATTTTTTTGCACTATTCTTCTTCCCTCTTCTAGATTTTTTTTTTCACTTTCTTCCTCCCTCTTTCTAGATTTTCTTCACTTCTTCTTCTCCTTTTTCTAGTTTTCTTCTTCCTTTTTCTAGATATTCTCTTCCCCTCTTTCAAGATTTTCTTCCCACTTCTTTCTTCTTTTTTTCTTCTTATTGTATATTTCATTTTACTTTCTATACGATTTTTCTTCATTTTCTTCCTCTATTTCTGGTTTTCTTCACTTGCCTTCTTCCTCTCTTTCTGTATTTTCTTCATTGCTTCTTCTCTCTTCTAATTTCTTCACTTACTTCTTCCTCTCTTTCTAGATTTTTTTACCACTTTTCGTCTCTTTGTTCTTATTGTATATTTCATTTTACTTTTCTATTCGATTTTCTTCATTTTTCTTCCTTTTTTCTACAATTTTTTCTCACATGTTTTCCAATCCCTTTTTTATATTCTAACTCGTACTTTTACTTTTTTAATATTTTCCTTCATTTTTCTTCTTTGATTTTATTTTTTTCAAATTCAGCTCCATTCTTTTCCTATGTCTTTTATTCTTTTTCTCTTTGTTAGTTTCTCATTATTTTAATAAACCTGTCATCTTTTTGCCTCTTTCATTTTTGTTCTTTATCGTATTTCCCTTAAATCTCCAACCAAGATTCTAAACTCATCTATAATAAATAACATTCCCCCGAAACCAGCAACCTAAAACCAGTCAAACCGACGACGCCATCTTTTTTCTTTTTTGTTATATAACATCATGCATTGCTCTCCATTTTTTTCTAACACATATTTTATGGCAACCATTCACACATTATTTTTACTTTAACTTGTTGCTCACCCTATTTTCAAGAATGAAACTTGCTACTTCTATATTTCTATGTTATTTCCTTTACTTAAGACGATACCTTAATGCGCTTGTAAAGTTCACAGGCACAACGCTCATACATTCATAACATGGAAAGTGTTTGCATATAAAAGTGCTCAAATACTAAAATTAACAGAGCTGGTTTTAAAATCTCCATATTCTGGAACTACATTACCATTACTCGAGATTCGACGTATAATTCAGCGATATAACAATACAAAGTGCTCAATACTAAGTAGAGCAAATCTATTATGAAAGATGGGTACAAGAGATAACCTACGTGAGTTTCACCATAAGGATATTCAGGGTTAAATCACTGAATTAAAATCGAGACAAAACCGATTAAAAGCAGTCGAATGCAATGACCACACTCGTGAAATCGACTGATTAATCGGTGTCTCGATTAATTCAGTGGATTTAACCCTGAAGATCCTTATGGTGAAACTCGAGTAGGTTATCTCTTGTACCCATTTTTTAATATATATATTATATATATATATATATATAGATAAACCAACAATAATTAGAGGCGCAATATTTTTAAAAAGTTTTCATGGAAAAATAAGGTTCTTTATTTTCTTACGAACCGATTCCGAAATATGACAAGGATCGTTCAATTGATTTATTCTTATGGCATATCAACCTGTCAGGGTTGTTTTATGCCTACAGATTAGGGAATCTCGTTTATGTTCACAATGTTTTTCTGTAGTTGTTTTTTTAAGCGCGTTTATTGAGCCTCGTGCTGAGCTGAAAAACATATCAAACGATGTTTGGTATTCTATGGATAAAAACTCCAGCATCTGGGGAAGTGGTGTGGAGGAGGAGAAAAGCCGGGTGTTACAGTTTAGAGTTTAACGTAGGCAGAGCCAAGTAATATCGTTATCCCTGGTGTGTCTGTTCGCAAAACAAAATTATTGGCTTGTCTCTTAGCGCTGTAGCAACACCACTGATCATTATGGCTTTATCCATTTTTTCCATTGTGTCTCAGCCGAACACCTGCTCCAGATCAACAGGAAATAGTAAATGGATGCACACATGAACTATCTCTCTCTTGTCTCTTCCTCTTGCGCATTCTCTCTCTCTACACACACACACACACACACACACATATTTAATATATATATATATATAATATATATATATATATATATGTGTGCGCGTGTGGGTGTGTTGTCCGGGTGTGATGTTAAATTGCATCTAATGGTGAACTTCCAAGTCTGCAGTAAAGCCAAGGTTCACCCTGCCAGAGTGGTTTACCATTAGGCTCCATCTATGGGTTAAATAGAATAAGAATAAGTTAAGAAATGGTTTAAAACATTGAGTTAAAAAACTTGTTCAATACCCACAAAGAATAAATAAAACATGTCTTCTGCATGAAATAACTCAACAAGATTGACATTTGCTGTAAATTAAACCGACCGACAAACATAATATTATATATAATATATATATATATTTATGGAGAGAGAGAGGAGAGAGAGAGACTTTTTAATGTAGGATGATCCTAACTCATTATTAATATAATCCACGCACTTAAAATGAGATATAAATGTTCTTCATGTATTGTGCTTGTTTATTTATAACATACACACACACACACACACACACACACACCACCACACACACACAACATTATATATAAATATATATATTATATAATATATATTTGGCATTTAATGTAATGAGGATCTAACTCCATTATTAATATTATCTAAAACTACCTACTGAGATAAAATGTTGTATACTGATATTGTGCACTGTTTACTATAAACAGACACCCATATATAATAATATATATATATATATTATTATATATATTATAGGCCTTTATTAGTTAGGTCTAAAACTAGTTTTGATAATATCCAACGCTACCTTAACCTGAGATTAATGTTCTATCTAATAAACCTGTGCACTGTTTTACTTATAATAATAAGCCCCCCCCTATAAATATATAATATATATATATATATATATATATATTATGAGAGAGGGTCTTTAATGTATCTAAACGGTAACTTAGATGAAGCATTAGCCACAAGTTTGGTCCACAGAAGTTCCTAACTCACTATTGAATAGTAATAATTTACTAGAATGAAAGGAATACTTTCTGCTCATACGCGGAAGAAACATATCATGTTATATTCTAGTAACCGGCACGTATAAGATTAATAATTTATAAGTGGTGGCATGCGCATGTCCGTGTCTGCATGTATATTAGGCAGATATGTAAAATGTTTCTCCATTGCCGTAAGTTTTTGTATTTAATTTCCTCGTATGGATACATTTTCCTGCAGCCTTTCCTCCCTTTCCTGATCCTCCTTTAGATTTCGTCCGCCATTTTCTTGTTCTTCTTCTTGTTCGTCTCTTCCATTCCTCGGATTTAAAAAACTGCACAGTCTTCGAAAATGGAGGCTTCCCGTTGTGCAAGCAGACATAAATGATCGCCCTTCGTTGTCTACCTAAAACCTTTTTTTTTTTTTTTCTTTCTTTTTTTTTTGGCTGTTGCAATAATCGAACGCACACTTCGAAAAAGAGAGAAGGAAAAAGACAAGAAAACGGAGAAAGAACGAAAACGAAATACATTGAAACAAAACGAAATTGAAAAAAAAAAGAAAGCAAGAACTAAAGAAAAGGTGTAATAATAAGTTTCTGATTGTAAGAAATGATTCACTGAATTTTCTTTTTAGCAAATACGTGAACTTATAGTCATATATATACTTTATACTGCATAACCTTATAATTTACAACACACACACATTACATACATACACACACACACACACATATATATATACGTAATATGTTAGGCTTGGACATGGAATCAAACAAAATGCCGAGTAGATACTGAACTAATAGTCATATAATATCTACATATATATTAACCTTTATATTATAACATTTTATATATATATATGTTAGGGTAGCGGGGACATGGATTTCACCGGCGCCTGGTTAAGTGACAGTTCTTGTCTCTGATCTTTTGCCAATGTGGAAACTGTCAGTAACCAGGCGCCGTTAAATCCATGTTTACGCTACTTAACTTAATAAAATGCTATATCCATGATTTAAGCAGTTTACACTTATAAATAAACCCATATTACTATATGTATATTGTAAACACTCGCCTTAAAAAAAGTATAAATATATATAATATATATATACCACAAACAAAACACAACAACAACCAAACCCAATATATAATATTTATATATAATATATATATATATACTAAGAGAAGTAAACAAGACGAATTGTTCAATTAAGCACATATTCACCAAAATATATATATATATTATATATATATATATATTAAATATATATATATATATGATATATGTGTATGAGAAAGATGACAAGAAGGACTGCTAGAAGAAGACAGAAAAAATCTAAGAATGAAAATAAAAGGAAAATATATATATATAATATATATATATATTTATAATATATATCATTATATATAGAGAAGAGAATACATGAAAGAAAAGAAGAAATAGTGGGAAAGAGGAGGGAGAAGAAAGAAAAG
This sequence comes from Doryteuthis pealeii, assembly GCA_023376005.1. Taxonomy (NCBI): domain Eukaryota; kingdom Metazoa; phylum Mollusca; class Cephalopoda; order Myopsida; family Loliginidae; genus Doryteuthis; species Doryteuthis pealeii. The sequence continues at coordinate 85,165,115 of CM042154.1, read as the reverse complement.
AAAGAAATAGGGAAAGAAATGAATAAAAAAGAGAGAAAGGGGGAGAGGGGGACGAAAGAAGAAAAGATAATGAAATAGAATTTGAAAAAGAG
>CM042154.1:85136516-85164923 GCA_023376005.1 Doryteuthis pealeii | reverse complement strand
GCAAGAAAAAATAGAATTAAGGGTGAAGAGGACAGAGAGAGACGAGGGAGGTTGTGGGGAGACACGAGAGGGTGAGGAAGGAGGGGGGAGGCGTAGGGAGGGAGAGAAGGGAGGGGGGTGAAGGGGGAGGGGAGAGAGAGGGGGAGAGAGATGGAGAGGGAGGGAGAGAGAGGGAAGAGAGAGAGAGGAAGGGAGAGAGAGAGAAGAAGGGAGGGAGAGAGACGAGGTAGAGGTGGGAGAGAGTGGGAGGGAATTAGACAGAGAGAGGCGTCGGGTGACGGGATGGAGACAAAGAGGAGAGATTTAGAGGAAGAGAGGAGAAGAGGAGGAGGCAGACGTGACGAGAGAATGTAGTGACAACGAGAAGTCGAGAGACGGATTGGAGGAAGTAGAGAGAGAAGAGTACTAGAGAGAGATGAGAAAGAGAAGAGAGAGTGAGAGAAGAAGAGTGAGAGAGACCGAGTGAGTAGAGAGAGACGAGAGAGAAAGAGAGTGAGAGAGGAGAGAGAGAGAAAGAGAGTGAGAGAGAGAGAGAGAGAAAAGAGAGTGAGAGAGAGGAGAGAGAAAGAGAGTGAAGAGAGAGGAGAGGACTTCAATCGGCTTAATCAAAACCGTGTGGGCTTACTTTGTTCCCATAGAAGTTAAGTATTGGCGTCCCATTATATATCTATATTTTACATATTTTTGTTTTATTTATTTCATAAGATTCTTGTTTATACACAGATTATATGGTATCATGGATTTTTCCTATCTGATATAAATATTCTTGGCCACACAGTTGTATGTTTCATTTATCCTGTTTAATATTAAATATCTTATATGGTTTCAGTTAATTAATTCTACTGTATTATTAATCATTTTATTTGCACATAGTTATATAGTTTCCACAGTAAATAATAATAATTTCTTAGTTTACCAATGTCAAGTAATTTCTTAATAAATACATTGACAGGTTATATAACATCAGTATTTCCTATTTACGACAAAATTAATTTCTAAAATGATAGTATTTGACTCCATCAGAATTTGGAAACTAACAGGTACTACACTCCGGGTCAGATAGTGGACCTGGGAGTAAATGAAGATCTTTCAGACTCATCTAGACAGTTTAGTATCCTCACAGGACCGATTTTAGTGTGGAGTTGAGGATGCTGTCAGTGTATTTTAGACTTGCCCACTGGAACGACTGAGGAGAGAGAGAGGAGAGGAGAGATGAGGGGGGATTGGTGAGAGGAACGGCGATGGAGTGAGAAGAGAGAGAGTGATGAGAAATCAGAGATGTGGGGGTAGAGAGAAGTGAGGGATAGAGGGAGAGAGAAAGGGAGGGAGAGAGAGAAGAGGAGAGAGAAGGAGGGAGAGAGTTAAAAGAAAATATCTAAAATACTAAAAACGATCAAGATTTTAGATTGCCGAAAAAGACAAGAACGAAGATAAACTGTATCTTTAAAGTAGGCAGAAAACAGAGACTTGCTGGAGAACGGAAACAATTATGGAACGATAGAAGCTAACAATGATAACAATCATAGTTTGAAAAGAACCTTCCATAGAAACTGGAAAAGTGAATGTGTGAGAACTCGAGATCTACGGTAACATCATTAATATTCCTTCACTTAGTCTTGTGAGTTTTTCAGCAGCCAGCGCAAAGAGTGCTCCGGACTCTTCTGGATTCTAGCAATTTCACATTGCTGTGTCTTGAATAATTCCAATTTGTTTTGATCCCAGTTCTTCTAGTGATATTTTTTAATCTATGGGTATGTTCCAGGGTTCACCAATTACAATTAGTATTATTCTTCTACCGCTCATATTTCAGGTAGCTGTCTATCTTTTCGTTTTTCACTTTCATCTTAATTACTATGATCATACTTGTTATGCAATACGCATGTCTGATCTTCTGGACTCGGTACAAGGCGATCCGCGTCGTTTTATCTCAAAAGCCCGCATAAAGAAATTTATCTGTTTCATTCCCAAGAACAGATTCTGGTTATGCAATATACATTTTGAGTTGGCTGTCGTTGTGACGGACTTTAGTTTTGCAGCAATTCCCCTAGGGGAGTAACCTTCTCAACCCAGACGTGCTAGCTTGTATTTTCCGTTGTGCTTAAGTTTGCTGCTTTTTGCTTAATTGCGTATTATTCGTCTTCTCTGTCACGCACAGGCACTAGGACATTTGGCTGTTCTGTAGTGACTTAACAATTTTTTTGCTTCGATACTATGTTTTTTCTCATGGATTGTTTCGTGCAGCAATTTATTAATGAGTGTTTCTCGTTCTTGTGGATGTTTGTCTTTCTTAACTATATCAGGTCTTTTTGCCATGCGCAACCCTGCCCAAATGTCGCCATTTAGCATCTATCCTATGACTTATTAATTACTAGCAAATATATATGCAACCCTCCGGGTGCAAGTTCGATGTATAAGGGTTTTAACTATGAATAACATTATCAAGCATCGTAAATGAATAATGTATTTAGGCTAAAGTGTGAAGCTCAACATAAGAATGGCGATAAAATTATTTGACACAGACCAGGGGGTATCACGAGGACAAACTGAAAGTGGCTTCTATGAGCTTGTTTATGATCTGTCCCTCATTTAATAACGTTACGTTTTACAATAGGAAGTTAGAAAGAATTAATTAAGTCAGAATATCTTCGTTCTCGATTAATTGGCGGAGTTTCCATGTTTAAGATTCATTGAAGGATTTTTGATCATATACATTAAGATAAAACATACGACTTAAGTAAAAAGTCAATAATAAACTAGAGGCACATCCTTTATTAAAAATCTATACATTATTACTCATTTCAATATGCAAATAGGCCTTCCTTTCACGAACTGGTAAACTGCTATTTTGTGTATATATAATACAATTGCATCTATATTTATTTGTAGATCTGATTTAACAGTAAATTAATGTAAAACAATTTATTAAGAAAATTGAGGTTTTAAAATAAAAATAAAATCATGGAGAATGTGACGTAAATAACAAAGAAGAAATGTGTCGACTTGAAGTATGATATAGTTTTGAGTTATAGATCATGTAGGCAACCAACAATCTCCATTATAATAAAATATTATTATTATTATTATTATATTATCCGAGACAAAAGTTGATCTCGGATTGCTTACTAGCCTACCAGTGAAGGGATAGAGTCGTACTGATTGTAGTGATCGTCATCGAGATCTCGCAAGTGCGTATACAGCTGAGGTCATGTTGATCATAAACCGATTATAACGATTCTCTATAGCGTTCATCATAGAGCCTGAGGAGTTTCATGCAGACGGGCGAAGACAATCTATGGGAAATAAGCGTTATCCGTATGCAACCAGCTGATACCGAAACAGGAGCAAAGATGAACTAGCGAAGACGACTATGCTGACCTGAAAGCTAGATTCTCTATCATGGCACATCCGAGAGAAGAGCCTTCCCTTAGATTGGCCTGGAAAGTATAATTGAGCAGTCGTCTAAAGTAATCCTAAACAGACAGCACTGCCATTGCGCTATAAGAACGCCCGCCGACAGACAAGAGGCGTGCTCGCTGATGACTTGGATGATCCCCGATCACCTCGCACAGAGGCGAACGTTTCAATTAGCAGGAACAACCCCAAGGAATACATGAATTAATGAATGCATATGTAATAAATAATAATATAATAAGTAATAAATAATATATGATATATAATAATCTCATGCCTCTGAGGAGACCAGAAGCTGATAAGTATGGTGATTAACAATATAGAAAGAAAGAAAAAAAAAGAGACACTTGTCAAACTGTAGTAGTCAACTCTTTGTAGTTCCGTACTTCGGTAGTTTATAGGGTTGAGATCGAAGGAAAGACAGAAAGATAGACAGAATACGTGGACGCTGAATATGAAAAAATTATTGGAACTATGAAAGGTGGAAAAATAAATAAGCCCTTATTTTTAGTTGGTGTCCGAATTTGAACCAGCGAGAGCCCACAGCAATCGTGGCTCAAAGGAACACAACTGGGAGAAACTATGTAAATCAGAGGAGAGATTGAGTCCAACCAACCCACTACATTGCTGAATCGGCTAGAATACTCAGAAGAGTGCCTGAGACGTGAAAGAACGTGTGGTCACTAACGAACTGTTCGTTGAAGCATTCAAGGTGAATACGATACTCATCCAGCCATAACCTTGTGCGTGTGGGGAAATTTCACGAGAGGACCGGAGATAATAACTAAGCGGAGGATCCACGATGGGCAAGCGACCACCGAGATGCTGTGGAAGGATATGACACGTGATCTACTTAGGTATAAATGGATTACCCTTTATGGTGGCAAATAGTTATACTAGCATCAGTAATAGTCTAATGCGAAAGTCTTGTGAATTTACTTCTCTCTCACTCTTTGTGGTTGGTTCTTTCATTCTGTCCTTACTTCTAACTCTTCTTTCATTATGTTAGATTGAATAGAATTAGCGATATCGTTTCTTCCGCGTTTTGTCACCAGCATAATTAATCTTTTTTCCGCTACTCTTTTTATATTTTTCTGTGTAATAAAAACGGATTGTTCCATTATTTAGCTGTGGTGATGACACATATGAGAAATAAGAATATCGGTGGGATAAGAACACCAGGGACTAATCACGGATTTTTGCATTTGCAAATCTTGGACGATCTCATTTTTTAGAGAGCAGCAGAGCGTTGCTGCGAGTTGGTGATACAACAGTTGTACCTCAGATTAAGGATCACGAGTATTAATAATGCCTCTAGATGAAGCTCAGTGATTAATTAGCAAAAAAAAGTTTCGTTATAATGGTTGGATCTTTGATCTTATTTTTCTTATTGAAGGGGGAAATCTGAGAAATTATATAGTTGAAAAAGTGCTCAGGCTGAAGAACAGGGACAAGAAAGGAATTGTATCAAATCAGGTTTTCCCGTATCTTTTAAGAAAAAAAAGACATTAAGGAGTCTTCAGGGTGTTAGAACGGACGAGAAGTCAGGAGAAAACAAGAAAATAATATATTAGGGAGTACCTGAAATCTTTGAAATGGGTAGCAGTGATATTTATGACTATCGGAAGGAGTTTTTTCGGAATTAGCCATTACGCAAAGGCGGTTGGAGGAAAAGAACTCTGAACACGGAAATCTTCAGATTATGTTGATTTTTTCTAGATTTTTTACACCTATATCTATTATCTCTTTGTTTGCGTGCTCAAGGAATACAATGCTTATAAATGTAGTATAATGAATGAATCTCATTTAATAATGGAGATTCGCTTCCCGGGTTTTTGTTCTATAACAAAAATTGACGATCATTAAGCTTCGTTACATTACTAAAATCGTCATAATGATAAGTACATCAAATTTGAATATGCAGCATTAGAGTACAGTCCCATCATTGTTTTTAGAAACATTTTAATATGAATACTTGACTGGTGATTTATATCTATAATAGTTTTTGTTTTATTATTATACATATATTAATAAGTTTAGCATTTCAAATTGTTTTATTTTTTACATACCTTTAATGGAATTTGATTTACTAGGGTACAAACGTCGCAGACCCTTGAATTTTATTTTTACTGCCCACTCCTCGCCGTCAATATGTTTCAAACAATCTATTTTTTCCATCGCCCAGAGGGCGTTTGTTTATTTTGTAGCTAGTTATTTATAAATGTTGTTATTCTTAGTTGTTATATTAATTAATGTCGTCAGTTTTTACTATAAACGCAAACGAATGTTAGTGCTAACTATTATACACTTCATTCAGTTTGGATGTTCTCTAATATCTAAACTATCTCTCCGATTAGGTATATGACCTATATATATATGATATATTATATTGATGTGTGTGTGTGTGTGTGTGGTGGTGTGTGTGTGTTGATAGACGCATTTTTTATTTTAGTGGCGTCCGGGGACGCAGGCATATTTGCTTTGACTGAATGCGGCCCGGAGAAAATTTATAGGTCCCAACTAAACGCTGTCTAACTCCTACCTATAACCTATAACTGTTGGTAATTGGTTTCTAAGAAGACTAACAAAATGTATTTACCTAGTTAGCCTGAAATGGTGAGGGAGTAAAAAAAAATTAATAACGGCAAGTCATCGCTTCCTTAAACAGCAAAGCCCAATATCATCCCAGAGGATCGATGTGTATTTACGATTTTTGTGCCATCCTTTAGGTTCAAAGCAAGATAACACTCCCTCAGCCAGTGTTAAGCAGAGCAGCGAATTCTTATGAAGAAACCGTTGGTTGCTCCTGGTGTTCCATTGGTATTGGGTATGATCCCTTTGCTTATTTCCCTGGAGTCCCAGTCGCGTTCGTCAATGTCCATAAGGGGTACAATTAAATAGTTTACTAACAGCACGTATTACTGCTGGCTTGATTGGATGGTGGTCTTAAACACACGTGACTTTCGCTAGTCTATCAAAGTTTAAATACTGGATACAGCGACGCCGTTATACCGGGTAAGAAATAATCCAACAACGATGTTAACGAATACCGCAACGGACTCACGGAAATCTGATCGTTTAGATAGAAGTACATCAAAGGTAGTGGGCCACACGTTTGGCAACAATAGAGAGGAGAACTTGCTCGAAGAGTGGCGAGGGACAAGACCCACTGCGTTTACCTAGAATAACAAGAGCACAAATAGCTATATGAGACAAGAGTACATTTAAAATCCACTGAATATCTTGCAGTGAAACGTGGCGCGATTGAAGCGCAGTAGCAGGAATCTCCTTCAGAAGCAACAAGAAAAACAGGAGAAATAAATGTGACAGTAGACGCCTGACATGGCTGCTTGACTTTGGGGCTTCCCTTTCTAATAAAAAACAGCGAAACCTGACACATTTTCAAGATGGGCCGTTGGGGACAATGTGGGCCAATTAAGACATAAATTAATTCGCTGTCAGTAACAAACAAAGAAGGGGAGGGCCGACGAATAGAGGAAGTAGGGGAGGAGAAATGGGTTGTGGGGAGAGAGAGGGAGAGAGGAGAGAGAGAGCAGAGACAAGAAAGATAGATAGAGAGAAGGTTAGGGAGCAGAAGAAATGGGTGTGGGACCGAGGAGCCAGAGAAAGAAAATGGGTTGTGGGGAGAGAGATAAAGAAAAAGAAAGACACGAGAGAAAGTAGAGGAGAAGAGAAGAAATCGGGTGGTGAGGAGAGAGAGAGGGGAGAGAGCGAAAAGAAAGAGAGAGTAGGGAAAGACAAGAAATTGGGTGTGGGGAGAGAGAGAGAGGGGAAGATGACAATAAGGGGAGGTAGCGAAGATGAAAATAAAAAGGAGGAAACCAAGGAGGGGAGGCGAAAAGGAAGTAGGGGAAAGAAAAATGGTGTGCTGGGGGGAGAGACAGTGGAGATAAAGTGGTGAATATTGTTGAGATAACTATAAGAAGGGAGGAAGGAAAGGAAAGTGAAAGAGATAGTGGTATAGGGAAGAGTCTAACGTTAGGGTTGGAGAGAATGCGAAATGGCTGAGATGTGGAAATAGAAAGAAAGTAGTTGAGAACGAGGGGGTAAGGTTTGGAGGAAGGATATGATGTTTGGTGAAGACGGGATAGTTGAAGTAATGAAAGAGAAAGCTGGAGAAAGGAGAAAAAAAGAGAAGAAGGATTGATGAGCTGGTAAGAGCATGGGAGGAGAGAGAGAGAGAGAGAGGAGAGAGAAGAGAGAGAGAGAGAGATGAAAATTAAGAGGAGGAGAAAAAAGAGGAAGAAGATAGACGAACTGGTGAGAATATGACGAAGAGGGGGGAGAGGAGTGAAAAATGAAGGGGAGTTAGAGAAGATGAAAATAAGGAAAAATGAGGAGAAGGATAGACGACGGGTTGAGAATATAGAGGAGAGAAAGAGAGAGACCGAGAGAGAGAGGGAGAGAGAGCAGGATGTGGTGCTGTGGTGTGTGTGAGAGAGAGGAGTGTGACAGAACTTTGTTTGTTCGATGAATGGAGAGTCCAAAGTATGATGGAAGAACGAAAGAGAAAAAATTGACAGAGAAAAAGAAAGAAACAGAAAAAGGTTGATGAATGGGTGAAAAATAAGCGAGAAAAAGAAACAGTTTGGATGAGAGAGAGAGAGAGAGAGAGAGAGAGAGAGAGAGATGAGAGAGAGAAAGAGAGAGAGAGAGAGAGAGTTAGAGAAGAATATAAAATCAGAGAGAACATGAAGGGAAAGATATTCGGAACGGTGAAGGTGAATAGTGTGGACGAAAGAAAGTAGAACATAGTTAAAGAGAGAAAAGATTATATAGTATATATATATATATATTGTATATTATATATATATATATATATAGATAGTAATATGCAGTACAAGACGCTGTTGACGCGGAAGTGAGAAAGACGTTTTAGGAAAAAAGAGAGAAGGGCGAAAATAATTGTAGAGAGAGACAGACCTAGAAATAAAAGGGCGAAGGTTTTTAATATATAGAGAAGAATGAAATAATAATAATAAACAATAGAAGGGTGTTGACAATCAGAAATGGGGAAAGACCATTTAGGAGAAAAAGGAGCGCAAAGGCGGAAGAATGGGAAGTCAGACATTCCTGAAATAGGGTAACAAGTGAGAGTGAAAAAGAAGAACAAGCAGGAACGCAAACGAAGAGAAGCTAAAGAAAAAGGAGGGGAAGTAGTTGAATAGAGAAGATGGAAGAGAAGGAAGACAGCAAGGGTGAGTGTGTGAGAGGTATAGAAGGAGTAAATGAAGAGAAGCGATGAGGGGAAAAATGGCGATTTTCCTTGAGCAGACGCAGCTTTCATTTTTAATTAACTCGGACAATTAACGATCAGGCATTTCGAAAGAAATTTGGGCGTTGTTGTTTCTTTTCGTCGCGCGTGGCGGGGGCGGTCTGCTAGCTCAATTGTAGTTGGAACAATTGGATACCAAGAGAATGGATTTTCGTGTTGGTGACTTTTTCAAGATGGTGGAAGGCATGCGCGTAGTGAGAGTGGTCTCGTCCTAGGGCTTCTCACAGTAGGCGTTGCCTCCCTCGAATATGAGTACCGTAAATTCTCGGGGACGCAATATATATACAAATTGCGTCCTAGCAAATATTGGGAGGCTACTTTCACAGTCACATTCAGGCACGTGTGTGTGTGTGTGTGTGGTGTGTGTGGGGTGTGTGGATAATGGTGCACTGTACAGCACGGATTATCCATTGACTGTCCTCACTCGCCGACCATCCCTATAGGCCATCGCATTGGGGTAGGTCCATCGCGCAGCATCAAAAGACTTCGCACAGAGCTGAAGGAGGTCACTTCGAAGAGATGCCCTAGGATTTTTTCTCCAGTCCTGAGTACTGTTACCGGTACTAAAGCCAGCACGAAACGAGGGGGGCGTATCCCATTTCAGCTAGGTGGTCGTAGAACTGACGAGAGATGATATGATGTGCTGAAATGTATAGAGGTGGGAGGCCGTTTGCCGAGGTCATGTGCAATGGGCGTACCTGCAGCACAGCCTACCCGCACTACGCATTTCGTCAGACCCCGGCAGGCGAGTCATCTCGGCGTCACGCTCGCGCAAAAGCCGCACATAAGATTAGCATTATGAATGAATCTGTGAACTCTCTAGCGGTACTGGAGTTGGCTGGGAGCGGAATGAACGCTTTTGTTTACTGCGACCTTCTACCTCACAAGATTTGTTCATTTGCAAATATGAATATTGAAAGATTGGAAAACATATATAAAAAGAAATTAATGTACAGTGAAAGGAAATTCTTTTCTTCCTAGGACCTTTGATCGACCTAGTTAACTGGGCCCACAACCCTCCAGGGCATAAAATAAACGCCTAGATGGTTTGAATTCCATTAAAATCAATATGCCATCAACATTCGGTGGTGGTGGCAGTCATCGATGTGTTGGTATTTGAAGTTTGATTTTTAAGGATTCAAGGCATCCTATGAGGTTATTTTCAATGCCTGAGTAAAGAATATATCCTTAATATACACTGTGGCATAAATTTCTCTGTTTTGGTTATATCTCTTCATTGTGTTTCTAGATATGAACTCATATTAGTTATATATTCCCGATCGTCTAAATTTAATCATTATTCTTCTATGTTGTTATATTTTTGGTGTCGCTATGGTTTTTGTTCTGTTGCGGTGTTCACCCCGCGCTTGTCACCTAATATCCTCTCTTCATTTGTCTTATCGAGCTCGTTATAGTGGCATTAGTAGTGATTTATAGCACTGCTTTTTCGTTTTCTTTCTCCGTCTTCGTATTATAGTCATCAAATACTATAAGGCACTTCACCGCGCATATATAAGAGTATCAATCCTATCTTTATTGATTATGTTCTCATGGTATTTCCTTACTGATTTCTTTTGGTCTTGATGGCGGAGATATTGTCTTATTGAATTGCTCCTTCAATTGCTCTCGATGTGAATGTCGCTACTGTTCTCAGATTGGGTCATCTCATAGTAAATTGTATGTTTTTCAGTAGTGGTTCTGGTTGTGTGATGGTTGGTATCCTCATTTACGTTGGGCACCTCAAAGTTGGTCAGAGGCGTGATATAGGCGCCTAGTCATTCACATATGCGATGTCAAAAGGAATACGCGTCATGTTAACATTTACTTGTTCTAACCCACCACTACGCTTAAAAGCCGCATTATCTGGTTTGATCGGTATCAATGACACTACTTGATTGACGCTCACATCATCAAATTTAACGCTTCTAATCTTCCACACATATTGAATTTCAGTTATCAATCAGGTTTTGTCGGTTCGCTAGGAATTATATGTTTCGTGTGTGTATCTACCAAGCTGAAGCTAATTCTTGGACGGTTACGGCTCAAGATTAGTTATTATATAGATCATCTTAACAGGAGAATCTGGAGGAATAAAAAGTAGTCACTACTAAGATGGTCAGATAAAGATTAAAAAGTGCACATAGAAGGATAAAGTATTATCTAAGAGTAGCTAGTCTTCACATATTTGGCCGTAAAACGACTCGCAGATCTGAACTGTTAACTTAATCAGCACGAATCGATTACGGCATTACGTATTTAGAAGTCACCACTCATTGTTTAAATATACTTCCTATAATTTCTGCCTTCTCTATATTCGCATAATTGTGGTTTCTAATTATTTTACTTATTAAGTGACAACACGCTGCGTTCAGCTTATCGCCACAGCTACTATATACACAAGTAAGAACGAAATATTACATTACGGATTCCACTAGATACAGTCATTAAAAATTAGTAAACAGTTATAAGTTGGAAGCTGCCGTCTGATGTAGCTACTTATATACTAATACAGCGCGGAATGTATGCCTATATACCTCGGCTCTATCTATAATAGCTCGCTTACATTTAGATTCTTCCACTACGTCAATTTACGTTGGACCGTATCTCAACCCGACGGTAACATCACCTTCGCGTCCTCTTTGTTTTAATACCATACTTATTCTCTGTTCTCCATTCTCATCGTTCTGGCCTATTCATGATTTCAACGATGCCTCTATCCTATACATAGTACTACTATAGACATGACCTGTGTCGTGTGGGGTACGGTTGTACGGTACGCACGGCTGTGTGGCTGACGAAAGACGATATAAGAATAAGCAGACTAGGGAGAAGCACAAACCGCGGCACACGTCTGGACGTGTGCGACCTTTAATATATTTATCCCCGTAATAACTATGTCTATCTCTATTTTTTCGAAATTAATCTGTTCTGAGTCTTCTGCATAGTCTTCATAAAAATATTATCTCTTTCTCATCAAATAATAATACTGCCTCATTATGATATCACTCCTCGTGATTTTTCGCTTTATGACAGGCCTACGATTTTATAGTACTGTATATGTCACGTAGAACCATACGTCGCATTCGCTCGTCTATGTCACTTACGTATAACTATATACTTATATATTTACTAGCTATACATATATTTAATAAATATTATACTCCTACTTAACATGTTATACGTAAAGTCAGTATCGTGGGCGTTGCCAAAGTATTTCCGCGCATACAATCAGTCAGCAAGTCGGGATTTCTAAATTCCACCTTTCACTAGCGCTAAGACCCAAGGAGAGTTGTTTTTTGCGTCTGAGGTGGCAAGCGTTACACACTCTATCCATCCACCTCTTTTACTCATACCGCATATTGTGTATCTGTTTACTACCTTCATTTACGACCATGAGTTGGCTAGGACCGGTATCCGAATTTCTTAGGACCTTTGCGCGATTTCTACTAGATTACCGCTCTCGGAACTGACTTTTCGCAATTATTTACTCGATATTTACTACTTTATATAACTATTCATCTCCTCTATACTTCATATATCTTCCTGGTCTGTTGTGTCTTGTGTCTTGGTGCTCTCGTGTCTGTCTATATTTTGTACTCTTACTTCTCTCCGATCTTTATTTGATTTAGTGTGTAAGCATGGCTTGCTAAAGTCGTGAAATAGGGCGGGTTCTGAATTGGATGTTCACATAGGACCAAAATGTCCTTCATTGGTTATTTTCTACTATCTACTCTTCGTACCGTTTAGGTTATATTTTTTCGTTATAATACTTCATATTTTCAGACTTCAAAGCCCTTTCACTTACCACTACTACTTTATACTTTCGTATTCACTTTTATGTGAGATTTTTGTGCGTCTTTTGGTCTCGAAATTCTGTCTTCTGCCACATATTCTAATTACTCTTCTTCTTTCCATTTAGATCACAATTTCCCTTGATCTCTGCCTTACTATTGGACACAATTCATAACCAATTGATTTTACTTTTTTATACTTAACCTAATTTTACTCTCAGTAAATTAATCTCTTCACTACTCCATTCACACGACACTCAGATTACCAACTCATCTACATACTAACTAACAACATGCAATTTGTATTTCTCTATTCTTTCTTACTTCTACCAACTCAACACCATTATTTGCACGCTTCTATCATGTCGTGAAAATGGAAGGTTAAATCCGTTTGCATTTACTTGATTCTTCCTTCTTACCACCATCATTTTTTTGATCCTTTAATTTCAACAAATTATATGCCTCTCAGTATACACTCCCATTTATGATTTTCTAATTTTGTTTTCGATTTCTTACTTTTCATTATGATACCATTGCAACAATTTCTTCATTTGAACATACATTAACTCAAGAAATTAACTGTTATCTTTCAATTTATTCGATCTGTTACTAATCCTTCTTTCTAACTTAATCTGCTTAAATATCTAGCAATAAAATTAACTCTTACTGAACATTATACGAGAGTGAGGAAGCGCATATAGTCTTTCTCATGTTCTTATCTTCTTATTCTCTTTCTTTTTCCGATTATACTCCCTCCTCTGTCTTCCATAGTCTCTCTTATCTGCTCATCTCTTCGCTTCATTCTCTTAGCTTCCTTCACTTATCTTCAAGTTACACTCGACCTTAATTATCTCGCTATTCTTATCGATATTCTCTTTTATTTTTAGCTCGTTACAATTACTCCCCGTTAAATCACTTTGCACCCCGTTAAGTGATGTGCATACATTTATTGCTCGATCACATAACATAATATCCTTCTCTAAAACCTATCCCATTCATTTATACACTAAATTTGTACTCTATTCAGCACTATCATTCCAACGCAAGACAGATCATTTACGGGAGTATCGCCACATCGACTAGAGTATCATGTAAAAGCAATAATACATCTTCTCCCATGAAACACGTGACTCGATGCTGTTAAGGCAGAGTAAGCAACAAAACTAGAATATTATGGCTATAAAGCTCTTATAGTTCCATTACTTAACGTTTTTGTAGTGAAGGAATAGTAAAGAATTAAGTATTTATGATTGCAATCTGTCAATCTGGTGAGATGCATGTCATGTTAGACCGAAAATAACATCATATAAGAGAGAGAAATAGAGGGTACCAACACAGGAAAAATGAATTAGGGAATTAGTCAAGTGCATTAAATGACATAAGGCAGAATTTATTATGTGTCCTGCAACTTGGTATTAATTCGCTTCTTTTTATTTTTATCTTTATTTATGTTTATTTTCGATTTGCAATTTATTTTCAATATATTCATAAATGTGGGGCTTGAGGTACTATGTGAGGAAATCCGTATCTGATATGCTAGCCAATTCTGTGTTAACGGACACTACCCAACCCGCAACTAATGACTGCTGAACATGAAAAGTATCTCATTTTGCATTGATGCAGTTTCATATAGCGGAATACTCGAACTAAAATGATTCTATGCCAGATGATGCGTTTTGTTCGTATAGCAAAACAAAACAACAGTTTCCTATACGTTTTAAAATTTATGTTTAGATTTTCTCCCCTGCAAGAAAATGGAGAGAACAAAGCGAACGAAGACAGGTGAGGTTCAGTTGTTGCGTCGTTTGATAAAGGATTGGCGAGACATTCTGTGGAGCTTTCAAGGAGGAACGTTGAAAAAAGAACCGGAATTACGGAAGATGGATAAAAGAAGAAGATAAACGAACAAAAATAAATGATTATAAACGGCTCATTAAGTGAACGCTGAAAGTATGTTACGTATTTATATTTGGATTTCAGTTTACACCTCTGAGTTTCGCCTTCGCCCATCTTTTTACTTCGTCTGTTGGCTGGTTTTGGCAGAAGAATGTCTGGTGTCTCGCTACAGACAGAAGAGAAAGGGTTGACTGTGATAGTAGTGTTTGTTTCAGATTGAGCAAGGAAGAAGAAGTATAGAGTGGATGAAACTTGAGAATGAATGGGGGAAGAGAAGAGGAATCAATATAAGAAGTAGAAGAAGAGGGTATTGAGGTGAGAATAGCAAATGATGAAAAAAGAAGGCAATCGGTAGACCACAGAAAGAAAGATAGGTAAATGAATGAATCGAGAAGCTTTTAAAATAAAAGTGTAATAGGTGAGGATTGGAAAAAGAAGAATAATGAAGTGAAAAAAAAGACAACAGTGATATAAAGAAAGAAGCGAAATGAATAATAGAAAGGAAACAAACGGAAGGAAGAGGACAGAAGAAATGTTTTAACAAGAAACAATAATCGTTCCCTCCTCCAGCGTAAAGCCCCACGTAGCTTCCATTACTATCTCTTTTCACTGTTTCTCTTCCTTCCTCCCGTGTCTATAGTTTATCTTTCAACAATATCATCAACTTTATCTCACTGGCTCTCTCTCTCTCTCTACAGCGACGTATTGTGTGCGTTGATCGGAGTCAGGCGGCACATTAACAGAGTAAAAACAGATTGGACGAGAGTCAAAGTAAAATGATAGAAATGAAAAGAATGAAAGAAAGTTAGGAAAAGGAAAGGAGAATTAATAATTTTACAAAGAGCGCGTTGACTCATGTCCACGCTACTTAACTTAGATATGAATGAGCTCGATCCATGTATTGAGCACGTTTACTTACTGGTTTGAATTTTTGCCCCCATATTCTCTCCTCTCCATCTCTCTCTATATATACCACACATTATATTATATATATCATTATGTAGAACATATATATAGTTATATATACTATAGTTACAGACTTTTTAGCTATTTTCAGCCGACAGTATATTTGGGGAGAATATGTGCTTTATTTATTTTTAGTCCAGACCTCCCATTTTTTTGAAGCTTAATTCCATTTATGTTTAATTAGGCGGGATTTAAACTACTTAATAGTGAGGCTCGAGTCGTTGTGAAGTCACGTATGAATCCTTTGTGTTTATATCTGGTGAGTCTAGTTATCAGTGTGAAATTCATATAATATACATTATAATATATATATATCATTAGTATAGTAGGGATTTTGTGTGAAGCATGGGTGTGAATGAATCAGAAATTACGTTGGATGCTAAGTTTCTTTTATTTCATTCAATATTTGAGAAGCATGGCCTTCAATTTCTCAACAATAATTTAAACTATAAACTATATATATATATATATAGTATAACTATATATATATATAGGTATATATATATATCCTTTTTCTCATATTGAGTACAAAGCCAAATCTTGAAAAGAAAGTAATTAACGCCGTGTGAAGGTGTGTGTGTGTGTGTGTGTTTTTTATCTTTTTCGGTTTGTTTTTTAAAGCAAGTATTTGTGTTGATATAACATTACCACAAGTGTTGTCGTATCGAGTTCATCCTATCGAAAACCTTCCCCAGGTTTTCTCCCTTTTTTTTTGACC
This sequence comes from Doryteuthis pealeii, assembly GCA_023376005.1. Lineage (NCBI taxonomy): Eukaryota > Metazoa > Mollusca > Cephalopoda > Myopsida > Loliginidae > Doryteuthis > Doryteuthis pealeii. The sequence goes on along the minus strand of CM042154.1, from coordinate 85,148,845 downwards.
CAAAGGTCAAACCCCGAAACAACCTGTCGATAGAGCACACAATTAGTTACGTAAATAAACAGTTGCGGTTATTTATGCTGGTCAATTTGTGTGAGCATTCGGCGGGGGGCGGGGAGAGAGACAAATTTAAAGGGTTTTGTGTTTTATGAACACCTTGGGCGAACTTGGGCTATTTATTCTTGCTACCAGTGGTTAGGTCCCACGTTTGGCGCATAAGCAACGGTTGAGTCATTGGCCACCTCTCCTCAGTATACATTTACAATCTGAAGAACAATATCAGCTAAAGATTCACCTTCTAGTCAGGTACTAATTAGTTTTATTAGTGTATCAACTTCCCTAAATAGTCCAACCTTTTTAGGGAACAGTTAGGAGACAATTGTTCCATTTATCTTATAATCTATCTAAATCTATCATACATATATAAGTATTTTTCTCCAACGAATTTTTTTTTTCATTCAAAATAAATTTCACTCTGATGAAGGTCGAATTTTCTCTGTGTACGGAATATTTTGGCATTTTTCTATTATTATTTCATTTCATTTGGTTATTTAATATAATAATAGTTTGAATCGTGTACAGAGATGAACTGACCGAAACACATGTGTAAGTGATATTGATTAAATTCATCTTTATTATCCATTCTGTACTTTCTTTCTTTATTCATTCTTCCTCATATATAAGTAAGTAGAAAGTAAAGACGTCGGTCGACCTAAGGTCAGTAACAAGCCATATTCAAAAATTGGTCTGTTCAGCCACTCACGCAGTTGCAGATAAAAAAAGTGGACACTACACATCGTCTTTAATAGACAGAAAGAGGCCAACCATAAATATATTATATATATATATATAATATATATATATATATATATATATATATACACACAAAAAATACCTACAACAAATATCGTCATCGTTCTGTAACGTATATGAAGCGAACCGATTTCCGTTCCTCCCGCTGCCATTTATGGTCACGTTTCAAGTTCTTCGTTCTCGTTTTCCTTTTTCCTTTTTTTCTTTTCAGTCTCGTTAACATCCTTTTCCGCTTCAATTTGTGCTTTCCAGCAAATCAGTGTTAATTTAATTAAGAAATTTAGAAGCCGATAAGATCTGCTCTTATTTCGTTTAGCTGAACTCCTCTGCTTAAAACTAGATTAAAAAAAACTGCATACACCTTTGCATGCGAACTGTTCAAGGGAAAACTGAAACATTCGAAGGTTAATTAATGAAGGTGACCCTGAAAGCAGCAAGATAATTTTCAGGACTGTCACTTTCATTTTCAATGAAGCCTGTGCATTTCACATACGGAAGACTTTAATTTGCATTCGCAATGAAATGTTGAAGAAATGATTGAAAATGTTATGGATGAAATTTATTGTTTCATATAAGTAAAACACTGGGGTTTCGATCACGTTTTGTTTACATGTACGGAATATTCATTTAGAAAACTAATTTAGATAAAATACGGGTATGTTAAATTCAGATACTCATCAGGACAACAGATAAGTGTTGTTGATTTCTGCTTACGATGTAATATGAAAGAAATTATATTCGAAAGTGATTATTACACCATAACGGATGTTCTTTTTAAATCTTTTCTCATATATATATATATATATATATATATATATATATAATAATAAGTAATCCACAGACACGTGTTTCAAGGTATCACCTTTCATCAGTGTGGCTATACCGTAACAGCTACCTCTGGCCGGGTTCGAGACCCGAATGAACTTTCGTTCGCCAAACCTTTAACCCGTACGGCCAGAGGCAACTGTCAAATATAGGAGAATAAATAATCGCTACATTTCTAAGCGGAAATAGTGTGTCAAAAAAGTATCGAGATTTTATATTTTTTACACACCTTGTAATCTGAAAAAATTAACGTTCCATTCATTGTTCATTTCTCTCTTTGTAAATGCAGCTTCAAACTCGATACTTTTAAGACACACCTTGTATATATATGATTATAAATCATATGTGCGAATCAATTATGTGGAAAAACTTTTTCATATTTAGTTTAATGATACAAAATACATCCCAAAATATTCCTTAGTTTTGGGATTAAGTTATGTTTGAAAACATTTATAATAGCTTATGATAATTCATATATAAGACGATTCAGTTTTTGAATGAATTGCATAATTTAGCAAAATAATTTTTTTTTAAATTCTCCGGTCGTATTTTTTTAAAATTCAATTTGTTTTGTAAACTAACTTTTTTCCTGATCATAATTATCTACCCAGGGTTCAATATGTGACTCAACAGGTCACGTTTTTTTCTTATATATATATATATATATATATATATATATATATATAAGTCGTCGGGGGGCCTAAAGTCGGTATCAGCCAATCGGCGAGGGAGTCTATCCCCTTTTCAATAGCGCTAGACCAAGGAGATTATTTTAGCATATGAGGTGAGCACCGCACTACAATCAGCTCCTTACTTTACCGCAAGATCCTGTGCTACTCAGTACGCTGAGTTGGCGAGGCCGGTATCGAACTAGGAACCGTGTGGTTTCTAGCCGAACGCTCTACCGACCGAGCTAACCCAGCTCTCTCTCTCTTATATATATATTATACACATACACACACAAGGTGAGTCAAAAAGTGTAGAGATTTTTTTGTACTTTTTTTTTTACACACCTTGTATTCTGAAAAAAATAGCGTTCCATTCATTCTTCATTTCTATCTCGGTAAATACAGCTTTAATCTCGATAATTTTTGACACACCATATATATATATATATATATATATATATATATATATATATATGCATCTGCTTGTGTTGTGTTCGTAGTCAATATGTAGAACATCCGTTTATCTTAAAGTTTAAAAAAAAAATGAAGAAAATAAGAGCAATTCATGTGCAGACGAACAGACGATAAATGTGTATGATTAAAAAATACCAACGACCAAAATAACAAAAGGACTTGTTAGATATTGACCCAAAGTCTAAAAATAAAAGGAACTCTTTAATCGGGAAATCACTAAAGGTCCAACAAAGAATAACGTGATTAATTATGTATTAGACACTTTTTTTGTATAGTAGTAACAGGTCTGAAAAATAAAAAGTATATAAAGTTAAGAGGTTGGTTGGTTGGTTGGTGGGTTGCTTACCAACCTTTTTCAGGAATTATTTGTCAGAATTTTTTTCTAGATGAAGCTTGATCATTTGTATTTTTAGATTTCTCGGTATACTGTTCTCATCTTTATTGGGTACTAATGCAGAATAGCGCGCAGGAGAAATATCATTAGAATTACGTATAAAAAGTATTAATTTTCCAGCAAAACCCGAAACTTTGAGGGATTAGGGTTAGGATTACTTTAGTGTAAGTGTTGGGGTACTTCGGGAGTTTCTGCAATCTAATGCTATTTATACGTAAAATGCGATTCTAATAATATGTTCCCTTCCGCGCTATTCTGCATTAGTAGCAAATAATATTGGTCTTTATGTAAACCCGATAAAACGAGTACATATGTTTCAAAAGAAAAGGAGACATAATACACTCAACGGTAAGCCCTTAAGTCAGTAGAACAATTCACATACTAGTAGTAATATCTCATCCACAGAAACCGATGTAAATACACGAATAGAAAAGCGTGGTCGGCCATTAACAAATTATCAGTATATGGAATCCGATCTCACTGACAAGCTAAAGTGACATTTCATCCAGCGGTGGTTGTATCAGTGTTGCTGTACGGCGCACCACTTGGACCTAACGAGGCGCCTTGAGAATAAGCTGGATGGGAGCTGCACAAGAATGCTGCGTGCAGTCCTGAACAAATCGTGGAGGCAGCACCCCACGAGGAAACAGCTATATGGCCACCTGCCCCCCATCTCACAAACATTTTAAGTGAGACGGACAAAGCATGCCGGGCACTGCTGGAGAAGCAAGGATGAGCTCATAAGTGACGTTCTCCTGTGGAAGCCAACACACAGACATGCTAGTGTGGGCCGCCCATCAAGGACCTACATTGACCAACTAAGCAAAGATGCAGGTTGCTGTGCAGAGGACCTCCCTGGGAAAAGGAATGATAGGAAAGGTTGGCGAGAGATTGTCATGGATATCCGTGCTAATTGCGCGACATGATGATGATTGGTATATACACAACATTTCGGCCGATGTGCCAGTGGCTTTCTTCAAGTGTTTCTTGTCGAACTCCAGAACCTTCTTGTCGTAACTCGAAGGCCTTCATGTTGTAATCGGGAGCCTTCATGACCTTCGAATTAAACCCTTTACTTAATGCATTGCGGTTCTTTTAATGTCGAATCAAGTCATTTTGATTGATTTTTTTTAATTCAATGGGTATTATATATTTTTTAATTAATTTTATTAAACCAAATTTCTTTTTAATCAAATTACTTTTTCAAACTCAATTTCTAAATTAGTAGAAATATTTTTATGTTAGATTTCTCATTAAGTTCATGTGTATCAATAAACTGGTTGTTGACTCTGAGCCATCGCTTTTCTCGACATATACAGCCCCCCCCCCCCGCCCACAAAAACGGGCTCGATTTTTGATAAAAAATAACTTCTAAATTTCTTTTAGAGTTCTTCGACATCTTGTTTGATCAACAGCAAACTATTCAAAATGACTTCCTAGGTTGCTCGGATACAAAGGAAACATCTGAGGAAGGCTGGAGATACAGCGACTGAAACGTGGTGATTTTACATACCGTAATAAAGATGGGAAAAATCAAATAAAAGGAGTATCATAAAATATGTCGTATTTTCAGCATTGTAAATGTATAAAAATGATGAAAACCCAAGTTAAATCGAAAGTTGACGTTTATTCAAGCCGACGCTATATAGTTTCGGTTTGGTTTTCAAACCATTACAGCACTATTAATTATGTAAAAAGAAAACTATCTACGTACAAAGCTTGTAAGGCTTTGTTTATATCGTATAAAGGCTTACGTATGAGAAAATATGAGAAAGGCACGAATTAACACGCCACATAAGTTGGCGTCCCCATTCAAACTATGTGACGAATGATCAATCCCAGAAAACATTGGTTCTAAGAAAGTGTGTGTGCTTTTTTTTTTTTTTTTTTTTTTAATTAATAGCACCGTTGATAGTTTGAAAAATAAAGCGAAACGCTATAGCTTCGGTTGAATAAATATTAACATTCGATTTATATTTTTTCCTCATTTCTATACATTTAGACTGTCTGATTTCCATCCATTTTTTCCTGATATTAGCATTGTTTAACTGTATGTATTGTCAGCATATAATTCTATGCTTCAGCTGGTATCTTATTCTTGTTATTTTTAGCAATCTATTTCGATCGGTGAGTGCTTCGACCACATAGACGACAATGAGTCAATCAGAACAGCATTTGTATTTTTATTTTGGAGGAGACGTTAAAAGACTTGGAAAAAAATGTTATATCGATGTTTTTTATTGTCTGTAAAATCAGCCATTCAAGGCGCTTTTTACCGACAATAAATAAAAAAAAAACATCGATACATGATATAATATAAAAGATAGCAATTATACGTGTTAAGGCAAATCTATAAAACTGTACCTGCTTCGATATATTTTCAGTGTTCATTTCCCTTGTCAGTGCATTTAATAATAGAGTGAATATTAATCACGAGATCTAAGAGGAAATTTTGCAAATCAAAAGATTTTTAATATCGAGAAGTCAGAAAAGGAACATATTGATCTGATTCGAACTAAGGAATATTTGTCATAAAACCTGAATTCATCTATCTGTTTGTCTATCTATATATCTAATTTTATAAAAATAAAAAAAAAAAAAAACAAAAGTTTTTATAAAATTACATAGTATCTATCTCCCTATCTGCTTTCATTCTTCTCTCTCTCTCTATTATCTTCCTTATCTATCTAGCCTCTTCCTTGTCTATCTAACTATCTATCTTAGCCTCTTTCTTATTTATCTATCTATCTATCTTAGCCTCTTTCTTGTCTATCTATCTATCTATCTTAGCCTCTTTCTATCTATCTATCTTAGCTCTCTTTTATCTATCTATCTAGCCTCTTATCTATTATCTTATCTTCTATCTATCTATCTTAGCCTCTTTCTTATCTATCTATCTAGCCTCTTTCTTATCTATCTATCTTAGCCTCTTTCTTATCTATCTATCTTAGCCTCTTCTTATCTATCTCTTTCTTATCTATCTATCATAGCTTCTTATCTTTCTTATCTATCTTCTATCTGTCTTAGCTCTTCCTTATCTATCTATTGTCTTAGCCTCTTCCTTATCTATCTATCTGTCAGCCTCTTCCTCATCTATCTATCTTAGCCTCTTCCCTTATCTACACACACACATCTTAGCCTCTTCCTTACCAACCCATCTATCTATCTATCCATCAATCAATTCATTACATTTAAAAAAGTTACTATTTGGTCAGTGTTTGATTTTTTTTAAATTCAAAAATTAACTTGTTTTAGAATCTTAGAAAAATAAAATAAAATAAACATAGTGTATAATCCCGAACATTGTAAATATTGAAAATTTGATAACAGGAGAAATTACTGAAGCCTTGAGACATTTAAGAATACGAAACCCCAGCCATCGTCCTCCTGAAACCTTACAAAAATTTATCATTTTTTACCTCCTTCCTTCCTCTCTTCCCATGATTATATTTTCCCGCCAATTTCTTTCAATCTATGGACCATTTATGAGCCAGTGTTCATTATTGACATTGTCGAATGGCCGCCAACCCGGAAACAGGGGGGGGGGGCGCGTAAACGCCGGTGTATAATTTGTAATTTTCCTACAATTACTGGAGCTGATTAAAATTCATAAGAACTCCTCAGGAACGCTGCAACAAATGGCTTTTGCGTTGAAAAACAAATAATAATAATAATAATAATAATAATAATAATAATAATAATCTTACGCTGGTGTGAAAAACCCACTCAGAGTGAAATAGTGATAATAGTAACATACAGATAGAAATCAAAATACGAGGGAAACCCGCTTGATGAATTTTCACTGGTAGAAAATTAACATCCGCATCTTTATTTCTATTATAATTAGTAGTAGTAGTAACATAATAATAATAATGATAATAATAATAATAATTATAATAATAATAATAATAATAATAATAATCTTACGCTGTTGTGAAAAACTCACTTGGAATGAAATAACAATAAGATTGATAGTAATCAAAATACAAGGGAAACCCGCTTGATGAATTTTCACTTGAAGAAAATTAACATCCGTTGATTAATTATAATTATTATTATTTATAGTAGTAGTATTCGTAGTAGTAGTAACATAATAATAATAATAATAATAATAATAATAATAATAATAATAATACAAAGGAAATGCGCTTGATGAATTTTCACTTGTAGAAAATTAACATCCGCATTATTATTAGTTTTTCACTGAAGTCTGAGTGACAACAAGTCTCCTAAGGTTTCCAGGACTCGCTTCAGTATTCCAGCTGACTTCAACAATCCTGTTGTCTGGATGATTTCCAGTTCCTCTAAAAAAATTAATTTTCTAAGCTTTTTAGGACCGTTCCAAGTGCCCTAACTACTATCACTTTCACCTTCATATTCCACAGCCTTTTTAGTTCTCTAGCAAGGTCTAGGTATTTGTCATTATTATTATTATTAGTGATCGGAGGTGAAATAATGTTTTCAACAATTTCCTTCATTTATTGAATATTTTGCTCTGTCCGTCCACTAACTGGCACAAGGCACATTGAGCTCTCTCTACAGTTTATCTGTATCACTACGGTTAAACGACACATGGGAAGATCCTAACTACCAGTAATATATATATGTGTGTGTGTTGTGTGTGTGTGTGTGTGTGTGTGTGTGTGCGGGGAGAGAGGGGGAGAGAGAGGGGGACCTTTAAATAAGGTGGAACATGCCAACTTTGAGTGACAGTCTATTAGATTTTCATCCTTCCAAATATACCCTTTCTCTCTGTATCTGTTGTCTTGCGTCTTCGCACCAGCCACACACGTAGCCTGACACCAGGAAAATGAAAATCCACACACATTATTTGTAAATATTCCAAGCCCTAACATATCCTGACACCTCGAAGAGACAATTTTGCGACGGTCCTTAGCATAATTGTTTCTCTAAATCTAAAAGTAGAAAAAACACCCACGTCTCTTTATTTCCCACAAAATAACTTTTTCACAATTTTGACGCAAAAAAAAAAAAAAAAATGTCAGTGGTCAGAATACCAGCTATCAAACGCTGTTGTTTTGCTTTTGTTATTTCGGCATTCCCTCTGGGTTGGTTGAGCAGGCTCCCTCCAACGCATTCATCGTATCCCGAATAGACGTGATAGCGAATTCATAAAAAGAGTAACAAGGTAATAGGGAAATTCACAAGTGGTCCTCAAACCCTGCATGCATATCCCGGTCAGATGAAGGGGATGCCCTTTGTTGCAGCAAATTTTCAACAGACGCAGTGACAAGTACACCAAAACCATTTATTCATGACGATAATGGTGACACCCCTTTAACCGGGTTGTGGCCCTAATGCTACTGGGTGACAGGTCAATCCGCCTTGGAAGGACCTATAAGAAACTTGAATTTCAAAGCTCTGTCACGACCACATTGTCACCAATTCGCCACAGTGAGGAGGGGTTGGGCTTTAGCTATACACCGCGCTGGTAAGCAGCTGTTCCATAATCTAGTTCAGGATGGTTCCCAAGTCCGACAAGAAACACCTGTAGAAGGTCGGAGTGCATATCGACTAAAACGTTGTGTAGATAACAATAAAGACGAGGACAATAGTCCGAATAATCCAAATTATCAAGCCTCATCTAAAAAAAAAAATCCAAGAAATAACAAAAAGTTTATTCTCTCTTTATCACTGAAACGTTTTCTCATTCCACCTTACAAATGTAACAATGTCCCCAGGACTAGTATTATTGTTCTTTTTTGTTTCATTGAAATCGAATTAGCCGGTCCTGTTTCTGAATTTTCGCTAAACATGTTTGTGAAGGTTGATCATGATCGGATCATTGATTATTGAGGCTAATTGGTTATACAATTACAGACAGAAATTGCTATGTTAGATTTCATGGTCAAACAAAATAAGATTTTACGTATTTTTGACAAGTAGATGGTTTTGGCTAAAGCAACTGCGTAGAATGTTAAACCTATCTTAATAGGTCAATAATGAGTGCAAAATTCCTATCATAGCAATTTTCAAGAGCAAAAACGTGCGCAATCACGGCCGAGAGGTTTATGTTTCCTTGTAACGACAAGCCGTAACCTCCGGAGGGAAATAATATTTTCTAAGCTTAGATTATTAGTACGGCTTAAAAGTATTACGTGTGTACATGTTCTTGATTAAAAATTAAGTTTGGTTGGAGGGTTTTATGTCATATCAACACTTGTTGGGTTATTTAATACAGAAATCTTTCTTTTTTTATAGTAATTATTGGGTTCCACGTAACTGTTTCTACATAATAATAATAAAATGGAGTGAAAAGGATGAAAATAGGGGAAAATTAATAGTTAAAAATGGGAAAAACGTATAGAAAGAAGAAAAGAAGAGCGAATAGAAGAAGAAAGGCAAATACTCAGAAGAGTCCTGGAGACCTGAAGAGACTTGCTGTCACTCAGACTCCAGTGAAAGACTAATGCTGATGTGAAAACTCAAAAAGAAATAATAATAATAATACAATTGTAATTGGTGCCCTTGGAACAATCCCCAAATCTCTGGAAAAGAATTTGGGTGAACTGGAAATCAGAAGAAGAATCGAGACCATCCAAACTACGGCACTGTTGGGATCAGCTAGAATACTCAGAAGAGTCCTGGAGACCTACTTGCTGTCACTCAGCCTCCAGTGAACCCCCAGCTACGGCAGGTGTGAATAACAATAATAATATACCATCCAGAACACTGCACTGCTACAATCTGCCAGAATACTCAGAAGAGTCCTGGAGACCTGGGGAGACTTGCTGTCACGCAGACATCAGTGAAACACTGATGTGAAAACTCAAAAGGAGTAAATTATAATAATAATAATCTTTCTTTCTTTTCATCATTGATTGAAACAGATTAGCATTATTGTTTTTGCGTTCTCATCCTCTCTATCTTTCTCCTACTCCCTTTCTTTCTTATCATATTCTTTATATATAGCATGTCCTTTCTTTCTTTATAATAAAAATGGTATAGTCCATAATTTAGCTGAGGAGACGACATTCATAAGAAATAAGAATTCAGCGGACATGCGACACCAGATAATCAGGCTTAACATTTTTGCGTTTTTCATCTTGGATGATTTGGACGGTCTCATTTTTTTAATCAGATGATAACGATCGGAAGTTTAAGGAATGAGAGTATTAATTTATGAAAATATTCGTTATAAAAAAATATAGAAAATAAGTTTCCTACGCGATTGTCCTAATTTACAAAATTTCTAATTGACAATTATAAAAATAATTATTGAAATAATTAGATATAATGTCATTCCACCACTCGTGTTGGATTCACTATTTATATGATTATATTGGCTGTTCTGTTTTTTGAATCATTGTTTTATTGTTTTTTTTTATTTGAGAAGGAACTCTTCTGTGCCGGAGTCAGAAAAGGGAAGGAAAATTGATTGTTTTAACAATTAAAATTATTTCCATCATTGTTTATTCGACGCGCTAGGGACAGAGTATTTAAATTTTTCAATTTATTTATTTATTTATTTGTTTTTTCTATTTTGTTTATCCTTTTGTTTTTATTTTTCTGTTTATTTTTTTTTGTTTTATTTTTTATTTTATTATTTTTTATTCTTTATTTTTTTACTATTTTATTTAATTTTTTTTACAGAATTTATTTTTTTTATCAAAATGCGCGAAGATATTCAAATTTATTTATTTATTTATTATTTTCCTATTTAAAATTTTTTTTTTCTGTTTTTTTTATCTTTTTATTTTATTATCTTTTTATTATTTATTATTTTACTTTTTATTTAATTTTTTACCTAATTTGTTGTTTTTTTTATTATATAAAATGCGCGGAGATATGATAAATTTGTAACAAAGATGATTAGAGTTTTTGCAAAGCCATTTTAAACTTCAGCTGAGAAGTTCATTGATTTTTCACCCTTCGATTCAATCGAGAAAATGGAAATGAATAAATAAAAGTAAATAAATATATAAATAAATGAATAGAGAGCATTAAACATTTTGAAAATATATTTTCATTCTTCTTAATTTTTTTTTTTTTTCAATTACTACATTCTCGCTGATTTAAAGTAAATGTAAATATGTATATGTGTCGACTATCGATACGCACGAAAATGCATATATAAATACATATCTATATACATATGCACAGACAGGGATATATAGACATATAACATATTTTTATAGTTTTCTATTATTATTATTATTATTATTATTATTATTATTATTATTATTATTATTTTACTTTGTGTTCATAATAATAATAGATAGATAGAGTACATATGTGCATGGATAAACTCCGGGCCGAAACACATGTCAATAAATAAAATCAATTTTATCCATTCAGCATTTTCTTTCCTTTATTTTTCCTTTCAACATATCACATATGCACATATGTATAGAACTAAATCTATGAATACATGCATAAATGGCTGAATCACCATTTACCTTGGAGATGGATAGGTAGACGTGGTCCGCCTGAGTGGTCTGACTGAAGCCCTGATTTAATACCCTGCGACTTTTTTCTTTGGGATTGGTTAAAGGAGAAAGTCTACTCTACGAAACCAATGACTTGGGAAGAATTTGAAAGACGAATACAAGAATTTATTTCTGCCATTCCACAAGAGTTCCTGTGGAGAGGCATCAGTTAATACAATTCCCAAACGGCCTTACAGGCTGGAGGCGAATGCTGGTGTTTATATAGGAGTTTAAATAAAACTCCATCTTAGCTCTGTTATTCTCATATTCATCTTTTGTAAAAATAATGATTCAGAAATAAATTATAAGATCTTAAAAAGAGGGAGTTACTTTACAACACCAATTCAATCAAAACATAAAACACAGAAAATTAAAGCATACATATTCGCTAGTAAAAAAATCGAATTTCAAGACTACAAACTCACAGGCATAGCTAACACGCGCAGACCATGAGGTTTATAGAAATTGCGAGTGAGCGCGTGCCCGTGAACTTGCGTGTTCAACAAACGCGGAATTTTTAATGAAAAAGTGAAAAAGACAAAAACAACAATAAAAACAACAATAATAATATCTTCTTGTTGAGATTTTTTCTCATATAAGGTTTGTGATGGATCCCCGCTCCTACTTATAGACTAGGCTAGATCATGTGATCTATTTCTTGGCCAATCACTGGCAGTACTCTGAGGCTGATACAATACTTAACCGACC
>CM042154.1:85081516-85131516 GCA_023376005.1 Doryteuthis pealeii | reverse complement strand
GCGTGGTGTAATGGTTAAAGTCATAGGAAATGCACTCGTCGCCCCGAGTTCAAATCCTGGACGTGGTAATTGCATTTCACTTAGAGCTAATACCCTTGGGAAAGGTACGAATTCTACTCTCCCTTCAGCTATGGGTAAATAGTAGGGCAGACACGTCCAGGATTTGAACTCAGGGCGACTTGGGCCGGCAACCCGTCTAGGAGAAGGAAAACTCTGAATTCAAACCTGTTTAACTCCGCTTAAGGAATAGGCCTAGCGTCACATCCTGCTCGTGCGGAGGGTTGAGATTTTATATTTATATATATATATATATATATATATATATTATATATATATATATATATATATGCGTGTGTGTGTGTGTGTGTATTAGCTAATAATCATGAAAAAGGTATGAATAGTAGGGGCAGACTGGGCTCTTTAACCTTGGCATGCCAACAAGGAAACCCTGAATTCAAATCACTTAGCAAAATGACCTGCTCCTGTCGAGATGTTGTTATACATAGATACACACACACATATATATATATATATATATATATATATATATATATATAGGTAGGTAATCCTCTGAGACAACTTCTTCAAGCAGACAGTCTGATTATCGTAATAACGTCTGAAAAACGTAGTAGGTGGGTATTTAGGGAAGATATTGGTGAAAAAAGAAAAAGAAAAAGAAGAGAAAACAACAGAAACACTCCTATACGCAACCTTGATAAAAAGATCGGGTTAGTAAGACAGCAGTCAGTGGAGTATGAACATACCTCGCATATATTTGATGTTACAGTGTAGACCCAATCATACTTGATTAAAATAAACATATATACATTGCCAATCCCGTAATATTTTCACACCTTTTCATGTTCTGGAATTCATAGACACACGTACACACATACAAACACTCACACCTGAAGGTATCGGTCCGTATGCACTCAAGATATTCACATATATATATATATATATATATTAGCCGCCAGTTAAAAGGAGTGACGAAGCCAGCTTTCACCTAATGACATTGTTTGCCATCTTAATTTGATACTTCAGTTTCTTTCATTACTTCATTTTGAAAAGCGAGAATAAACTCTGTCTCTCTCTCTGTCTCTGTCTCTCTCTCTCTCATATCGTCCTTTTATTATTACATTTTCAAAGACGAGTATAAACTCCTCTCTCTCACGTCGTACTTTTATTACTACATTTTGAAAGATGAGTATAAATACTCTCTCTTTCTCTGGTAGTGGTTTATGGTAGGATCGCAGTGGTGGGAGAGAGCCGCTGTGAATTGTGCCATGTATTGTTTTGTCTGAGATGGATAGATAGTTAACTTTAAAATATTCCATCATACAGGTAAAAATAAAATACCTAGAAAACTTGGTACAACTGTCGGGGAGGGGGAATTTGATAGTCAATGAATTAAACCGCCCACCGTGGCTCTCCCACCATTATGATCCTGCCAATGATTACTTCATTATAATTGAGCTGAAGAACGCAAATTATAATATGACTTTATTTGAATTGAATAAATTCTGAGGTGAATAGATAGCGAACTTTGAAATATCCCACCATACAGGTAAAAAAAATACCAAGAAAATTTCGGACAGTCGTGGAGTTGAGGAATTTTATAGGCAAATTTTGTAAACATTTAAAAGAAAGATGTAAAAAGAATAATTACAAAGATAAAAGAAAACGAATGAGAGAAAGGGAGAAATAGAAATAAACCAATATCCTTAATCGTTAGTTAAATGTAAAAAGAAAGATTTGGTTGGTTGAATTTTATGACAGGTCAACCCTTGTTGAGTTATTTTATGTCGAAGACATAAAGGACAGAACAGATCCATCTCTTCTTGTAAATCTGACTTGCTGACAAAATAAACATTTACCTGACACCAAAATACTAGCATTTAAACTCCAATAAACAGTTAAATCTCATACTACCACCCACCCACCCCAGCAATCGGGTATTATTGCCAGACGGTTTCCCGAAAGGATACGCACACAGTTGAATGGACAACAAACAAATGAAAGCGTCGCTGAATACATACATATAATATATATATATATATATATATATTCAGTGACGCTTTCATTTGTTTGTTGTCCATTCAACTATGTGGGATGTATAATATATATATATATATATATATATATATATATATATATTATACATCCCACTGATTCGAAGTCAGGCAAGCATGCGGTTTTGGACGTTAATGAATTTATAGACGACTGATAAGAGACAATAAAAAGATTAGAGTCGGTTATAAACAGACATTTCACATCGGGAAAGATGGACAACATCTATTGGTTCATAAACATTCCCCACTGTAAACAGTCTCCTTTATTCTTATATATATATATATATATATATATATATATATATATATATATAATATAAGGACATATACCTTCAGAATTTAAAGTGAAAAAAAAAAAAAAAAAAAAACAGAAATAAAGAAACGGAAAAATCACACCAGTAAAATCTACGATGAAATAATTTAAAAAAAAAAAAAAACTGATGAGGCGACAAAAGTCGAAATAAATTTATTTTCTGAAGATATATATCCTTTATTTATTTATTTATTTATCATACTCCATATATGTAAAAAATATACATAAATATTTATATGTGCGTTTGAATTCTCAATTTTGGTTGACTCTTGTCAAAATAATACTTGGTATCATCCACTTATATATATATATATATATATAAAAAAGGCTTAGATATCAGTTATATTATAGATCTATTTACACCTTGTAAGGGCTTCTTCAGACGGCAACCTTTATTGAAATAAAATTGGAAATGCTATGGATTTTGCGGATTCTAGAACCTTGTAGTTTCAGTTATTATCATCATCATCCTAGTCTAGGTCATTTGTTTATATTCAGGAGTTAATTTTGGTAGGTGGTTCCTTGTGGTTAATTAGTTAAAAAGTTACTTTAAAACTATTTCATTAAACTTTCATTTTTAGTTAAGATTTTGATATTCGTTACTAATTTATTTCTCAATCTCCAAACCATAACATATGTTTATCCACTAAACTTCCAAAACCCAAATTATCATAAATAATATGTGTGATATATTTAAAAGTAAATAGTGCTCAATATCATTGATAGAGCATTGTGTTGTTTAGGAGTCTCCGTATGCTTCTAGTAAGTATATATATTTGTGATTATTTTGGTATATGTATCCGTTTTTTGGAAGTACATATATCAGGTTTGGGCATTAGTGTGAAGCATTAATGTGATATATTATAATAATGTAGTTATCATAATATATTCATCTGTGAATACATATCAGTTGTTTTTTATGAGTTTCTTTTATTTAATAGTAGAGTCATGAAGAAGTGAGAAATAACAATCCCGAAAATTCACTACTACTAAATAAGAGAAACTAAAAAAAACAACAACCGAGTTTTCTGATATTTATTCATAGATGAATATATTATGATAACTACATTATTTTAATATAGCACATTAATGCTTCACACTAATGCCCAAACCTGATATATGTTCTTCCAAAAAACGGATATAGATACAAAAATATTTCAAATATATATTGATAGAGCATTTATATTTAGATAACGTGGACAGTCAACGGTGCCTGGTTACTGACAGTTTCACGCTTATGCGATCTTCAGACTCCTAGCTGGAGGGAGAATATTTGGATGGCGAAAACGTCCAATTTAAAAGAATCGTTTACGGTGCATCTTCCTTTTATATGGCCTAGATTATCCATGACGAAATAGCGTATAAAGAAGTACGATTATTCCCACACTATCATCTTTTGAAATATAAATGATATTCTATTCAACACAAAAGTTCAACAAGATTTCTTTACATTTATTATCTTCTAATTTTTTTTTTTTCAATTGATACTTTTGGAACAGTTTTATTTCAAATTATTTCAGTTGCAATCTTATTTCAATTTCTTGTTTGAAGTTGTTTTCCCCACCCACGCAATTCCTTTCTGGTTCAAGGAATCTTTTTGATTTCATCTTTTCCAGACCTAACAACTGCCAAAGATATATATATATTAGGAGTCTATTTGTGTGTATTTATCATACACACACACACACATATATATATATATATATATAAGAAAATCTTCTCATGAATATATACTACAGATATATATAATACTCTCTCTCTCTTCTCATATATATATATATATATATATATATATATATATATATATATATTACTTATGAATAATCTCATCAGATATACGTCCAAAGAAGCATACTTGAATTCCACAACATATATATAAAGGCCGGGTTAGCTCAGTTGGTAGAACGTTCGGCTAGAAACCACAAGGTTCCTAGTTCGATACCCGCCCTCGCCAACTCAGCGCATGAGTAGCACAGGGATCCGTGCGGTAAAGTAAGGAGCTGATGGTAGGTGTGGCGCTCCACCTCAGATGCTAAAAAATTATCTCCTTGGTCTAGCGCTATTGAAAAGGGGATAGACTCCCCCGATGCATGGCTGATACCGACATTAGGCCGCCCCGACGACTTTACTTACTTTACTTTTATATATATATATATATATATATATATATATAAAAGAGTTTTATAATTTGCTTGAAACATTGTGTATATATTGGTCAGGAGGTTTTTAAAAATTTTTTAAAAAAACACACAGAAGGGCAATTACCCCATCATCTTTTAAAACTAGAAATGCCATAACAAGACAACAACGACTTCAGTTCCAGTGTTCTTCTGAAAAAGAGATTTTATCTCGAAATATCAAGAATAAATTACAGGTTAACACACAACACCATTGTTACCTTATTATTTTTTTTCTTTACACCTGCATTGTGATAGCCTTCAAAATCAACCTACAAACCAATATACATATATATCTGTGTGTGTGTGTGTGTGTGTGTGTGTGTGTGTGTGTGTAAGATAACATAAATACACCCACACGCACGTACGATAATAATATTCGCTATAAAATCCAACAAAATGCCTAGAAATAGAAATTGAATACCTAGATTTGTTTAAAATTTGTTTTTGTTTTTTTCGGAGCAGAAATCATCTCGGATATTATTTTTGTAAAAAAACTTAAGTTTCACGGGATTTTAAATAATAATAAAAAAAAAACATCATCTTGATTATACCTTTAAAAATGACCAATGATTGTAGAAAGAGCTCTCAGAAAGAAAAATCGGATGATTTTTATATAATATCGAACCAAATTTAGGAAGCCTTGTCAGACGACAAGAAAAAGAATCAGTAAAAGAAATTGATAAAAAGAACCTTGTCTATGGTTTTTAATGAAACATATTTAAGAGAGACATCCGATTATATATATATATATATATATATAATATATATATATATATATATTATGAGGAGGGCTTGTATGTGGAAGTGTATGCCTATATGTCTATACTATTGGACATTTTGATGCATGTATATTCATATTAATACATATTCATGCATATGCAGTGATTTTATATGTACACAAAGACATTCATACGTACAGGTAGCTCTTCTCCCTTTGTGTGCATTACGATATGAGAATTGTGCGGCTTGGAAACCATTCAAAAAAATACCATTTTCTAGATTTTTGGTTTGTTTTTCACTAACTGGCTTTTTTTTTTCTTCTTTTTTCTTCTATGGTGACCCCCCCCCGCCTCTTGCCGCCTACCTAAAAAGAAAAATGAAATAAAATAGGCCAGGAGCTTTTCTAAGTTGTTATTAAATGCTAATAGGATTTAGTGTTTGGAGAGGAAGGAACGAAGGAAGGAAGGAAAGAGAAGAGTAAAAAGAAAGAAAGAAAGGAAGAAGAGAGAGAGAAGAGAGAGAAAGAAAGAGAGAGAGAGAGAGAAGAAGAAAGAGAGAGAGAAGAAAGAAGAGAGAGAGAGAAAGAAAGAAAGAGAAAGAAGAAAAGAGAGAGAGAGAGAAAGAAAGAAAGAAAGAGAGAGAGAGAGAGAGAAAGAAAGAGAGAGAGAAAAAGAGAAAGAGAGAGAGAGAGAGAGAGAAAAGAGAAAAAGAGAGAGAGAGAAAGAAAAAGAGAGAGAGAGAGAAAAAAAAGAGAGAGAGAGAAAGAAAAAGAGAGAGAGAGAGAGAAAGAAAGAAAAAGAGAGAGAGAAAGAAAGAAAAAGAGAGCGGAAGAGAGAGAAAAAGAGAGCGAGAGAGAGAGAAAAAAGAGAGAGAGCGAAAGAGAGAGAGAGAGCGAAAGAGAGAGAGAGAAAGAGAGAAAGAGAGAAAAAAAAGAGAGAGAGCGAAAAGAGAGAGAGAGAGGGGGGAAGAAGGTGAGTAAGAGGGTGAAAAATGAAGATAGGAATAAAGGTTGGAAGAAATCAAAGACGGAAGAGGGAAATATTGAAAAAGAAGTAAGTAAGGAAGGAAGGAGTGAAGGAAGGAAGGAAGGAAGGAAGGGGAGTGGTGAAGGAGAAAATAATGATGGAAGAATGAAAAAGGAAGGAATAAAGAAAGAATGAAGGGGTGAGGAAGAGAAAATGAAGGATGGAACAAATGGAACAAGGAAAACGGATAAGAAGGTAAGAAATGAAATAATGAAGAAAGGAAAGAACGAAAAGGGGAGAGAACGAAAAGGGGAGAGAACGAAAAGGGGAGAGAACGAAAAGGGAGAGAAAAGAAGGGAGAGAATGAAGAAGGGAGAGAATGAAGAAGGATGAGAGAATGAAGAAGGGAGAGAATGACGAAGGGAGAGAATGAAAGAAGAATGAAGAGGGAGAGAGAAGAAGGGAGAGAATGAAGAAGGGATCGAAGGAGGGAGAAAGAGAAAAAAATAAAACAAAGTGAGTAGGTAAGTATTTACCCAACCCGTTCACCACGGAAAGCATGTGACACAAGTCAAAAATATGGCGCATCCATGAAAGAAATTTTGTATCGAGTAGAGAAGGAATAAATGAAGGAAGGAAGGAAGGGAAAAGAAGAAAAGAGAAAGAGAATGATTATTTTCTTTCTTTCTTTTTTAAAGCTTATAAAATCACTACTTAAGCAATCCTTCCTTGTTTGACTTCCTAAATCGACCCGTTTTGACGGAGGGGAGGGGGAATGTGGAGAGGGACGGGGGAATGTGGAGGGACGGGGGAATGTGGGGGGACGGGTTAAAGTTCTCTACAAATTTGAATGAGAAAAGTTGGAACATTTTTAAAGAAAGAAAAAAATAAATAAATCGAATATTGTAAAAAATGAATTTTCTCGAAAATCTATACAAAAAATCCAGACAAGAACTCTAAAAAAATTAAAAATTAAAAAAAAAGAAAAGAATAAAAAAAAAAATAAAGATCATCGATTCCCTTTCTAAGCAAAATTGGAAGTAGTTTTCCAGATACGCAGGTTATCGTTTGTGTCTTCTCCTCTGAGAGAGAGAGAGAGAGAGAGAGAGAGAGAGAGAGAGAGAGAGAGAGAGAGAGAGAGAGAGAGAGAGAGAATTATACAAACGGAAGAGAGAGAAAGAGAAAAAGAGAGGGAAGGAAATATACCAGAAAAGAGAGAGAGGGGCATTTGAAATAATTTTGCAGGGGGAAAGTATGTGTGTTTAAAAACTTGTATATATGTTGTGTTAGAGAGAGAGAGAGAGAGAGAGAGAGAGAGAGAGAGAGAGAGAGAGAGAGAGAGAGAGAGAGAGAGAGAGAGGAGAGGTTGCTTTTACGTAGTTGTTTGAAAACCGGGTCGATTGTTAGATATACAATAAAGAAAATTAAAATAAAATAAATACTCTACTCGCTTTTGCAAAATCCAACTATTAAAAAATTATAGGTAGAAACGAATAAAATCCCTTTCGTCAAATATGATTCGATATCAAAATTATGCAATACTAACCTCGTAATCAAAATCGAACGACGTTAAAACTGGCCAGTAAGAGTAGGAAAAGGGTATAGACTCCCTCGCTGATTGGCTGATACCGACATTAGGCCGCACGACGACTTTACTTATATATATCAGCCCTTCCACACCAGTAGGGTGCGACATACGGCCAATTTCTTAAGCGGAGTTTAACAGGTTTGAATTAAGATTTTCCTTCTCCTAGACTGGTTACCTAGCCAAGATTAAAGTTCCCAGTCTACCCTACTATCTATCCGTAGCTGGAGGGAGAGTAGTTAAGTGTGTACCTTTTCCGCTATGTGAAACACAAACCACCTCGTCAAGGATTTGAACTCGTGTCGACGAGTCCATTTTCTACGACTCTAACCATTACACCACGCGCCTCCGTATATACAAATGATCATTGTAGGGAATTAGCAAATGCTAGAAATCCGAAACGTTTTTGTCTAAAATTAATATGTAATTTAAAACGCTACTTTTTTTTTTTTGTTTATTTTTACTTTAATAATTTTGAGACTACAGATCTGGTATTCAGTATCGTAAAAGAGAGATCCGTGTATCTCTAAATGACATTCGGAAGAAAAGAATGCAGACAGCTTTGGCTGGAATTTGAACCCGGTTCGCCATTTTTCTTTTTCTTTCAGCCACAATACCACTCAAACCTTCACGTGACTCATTGAAATCAGGATGGACAGAGGGATGAGTTTTGCGATTCATTGTTTTGCCATGAATAGTTCTGTTCATACGACATTTTATGGCCTTTGCTTCAGCTCTCACTTTCAAATGAGAGGGGTTTCTGTCTGATGATCCAACCCTTAGCCCTTTTACGCGCTGAGAGAGAGAGCGAGAGACAGAGACAGACAGGGTGAGTCAGACCCAGAGTGGGGTGAGAGAGATTCCTTGAATACCTACGAGGAGACACAGGTGTTCTTTCAGAAAACACCTGGTCCTTATTTAACGACAGGGGTTCCGTTCCGACGACCAGGCCTGCTAAGCGAATAGGTCCCTAAAAACAAGGCGGCCATATAGATATATCCGAACATAAATATTATATATTTACTCAATTGTGAGATATATTTTTTAAATACTTTTTGTATCATTTTTACTGACACCGTTGTATCCTTTACAGTATACCGTCAGGGCATCTAGCATGGTGTAGTGGTTAGTGAGCTAGATTGGCAGACAATTGATAGTAAGTTTGATTCTCACTGGGTGCCTTATACGTCTAGCCTAGTGTCACATCTAAACTGTAATTTATGACACTCTGAATAGTTTTACGATACTGTTGTTGCCGTTCAGAGTAGTTTAGCACAAGGTCAGAAATATGGCGGAGTGGTAGTACCTATTAAGGTACCATCTAAACCAACATTAATCAGCTCTGTTCGGATATTTGATGCCAACGATGACTTTCCAAGAGTGATGATCGGATTCTGAGAGAGAGAATCCGTGCTGTGAGCATGCCTTGATGAATAATCTGATAAAGTGCTGACATTTTTATAACAGTTTTATTTTCGTATCTAGTCTAAAACTTGTTTTTATAGACCTCCGTAGTGATCAAAAATCTGTCGAACCAAAAGAAAATGTCTGACAATTTATTCACTATTCCTTAGGTTTTTTTTTAATGGCACATCAACCTTCAGGTGTTATTTAATGCCAAAATCAATCTTATTCAAGGTACTACTTAGCCCATAGCTGGGACTATTCCTCAGGTACCACAAAATTAAATGTTTAATTCATAACTGTTCTTAGTTCATTATAACAAAATAAATCCGACATATATCAAACATGTGCTTATAAGTCCAGAGGTCTACACTCATATTTCATAGGCACCTTAAACCTTACAGCGCCCCTGTGGCGTCATTCAACTGGCCGTCCTTTATGATTAGAGAAAAGTTATAAAAAAGGACTGTAATCCAAGAGACCGCTGATTCGTGGGATATTTTGACACTTATATGGTTGCAAAGTGTTGTAAATAAACAGATGTGTAATTTGTATTAGGAGAAATGCTGTCATAAATCTTATTAGCCGAAAAACAGTAGCAAGCTTGTCGTAATGTGAGACTGGTCCAACCATAAACCATTAAAACGGTACAGTGTATAGTCATTTAGATGTAGTGCTGACTAAAGCCAGATCTTCTGGACGAAAGGCTGGCAAGTTTCCTTGTAGAAATCAGCGCAAAGCCCCCAAAAAATAAATATATGAATCAGGTTTTAAAGGAACTAATATTTAATAAGATTATTTTTGCTAATACTACCACTTTTTATGGGCACATGATATGGGAATATTTTTTCGGAACAATTAGATCATTAAATTCAGCGATATAGTGTTAAACTTTTAGAAGAACGATTTTTCTTTCTTATATATATATATATATATATATAATATATATATATATATTTATTTTTTGGAGGATATGTGTTTAATTGAAGTCGTACCTAATTTTGAAAATTAATTACTTAATAATTAATGAATTTTAGGCGGGCATATATGTTCAAATGTAAGGCTAAACGATTAAATTTGAACATATATGCCCGCCTAAAATTCATTAATTATTAACTAATTAATTTTCAAAATTAGGTATGACTTCAATTAAGCACATATCCTCCAAAAATCGTCAGCTTAAAGCCATATAAAAATAAACACATTTGTTTGTTTACTTAACCTCGTGTGTGTATGTGTGTGTGCGTGTGTGTGTGTGTGTGCGCGCGTGCGCGTGTGTGATATTTCTAATATGACTACGTATTAAAGCTAGAAAAAATCAATAACAAAGATTTTATGTCCATTTGTCTGTAACTGAAACTACGTCATTGCTTACGTCACAAAGCCAAAAATCGTCAATACGTAGAATAAAGAACAATTGATATTGATAAAATGAATAAAAGCTGTTCCTTAATTCAACATTTAAATCCTTTCCATTGTAATAATGACAATAAATAAACAATATAAACTATGAAATTGATTTTAAAAAAACTTTCAGTAACAAGAAGTTAACTCAATCGTTTACAAATAAATACCAACGATTTTCGGTAAAATTTATGAGTAAAATATTCAAAATAATTATTTGATTAATGATTAATAGATATGCGCAATATTTTATTTGAAGAGGACAGAACTAAGTTTCAATTTCCTTTAAGAAAGTTGATGATTTTACTTACTTATGATACAAACCCTCTGACATTGAATTTTTTTAAAAATCCCCCTCAGGCAAATATCTTTCAAAAATAAATGTTTACACCACCCGGAGGGTTTTTTTTTTTTCGAGTATATTCTAAAAGATACAGAGGTGTATTGACTTACGAGTTCATCAACTTACGGGTTTTCCGAGTTACGAGCTGGCACTCGGTCAAGAGAGGAAAAAAAATATGGTATTTTCGTCATCTCAACATTACAGTTAAATATCCTATAATTATGTCACAAATACTCATAGATTGGTTTATTTGATACAATGGTTCTCAACCTTTTTGTACTTATTGACCCCCTTTTAATCCTATTTTATTTTGGTGGACCCCCCATAGTCATTCGTTGTTTAAAAATCCCATTGTATTTTTATAGTTAATACAGAAGTATGGATCGCCCTGTGAGAATCCAACTCACTACCAAAGGTCTGCTAATCTAGCTCGCTAACCCTTACACCACGTGAGGTGCCCAAATATGGATATTTACTAAGCTTGGCTTAGATATGGCACAAGGCCAGAAGTATGGGGCGCCCAATGAGAATCCAACTCACTACTAATGGTCTGCGAATCTAGCTCGCTAACCCTTACTCCACGTGAGGTGTCCAAATATAGATATTTGCTAAGCTTAGCTTAGATATGGCACAAGACCAGCAAATATCTACATCAATTACCTGGGTGCGGATACTAGATGCCGTACGAAAAGAACTGCCAGGGGCAATGACCAATCGGGATTTAATACAAATGTCATTCAGACAATTATATTTTTCACTGTTTGAAGGGAAATAAAAACACCGTAAGTGAATAAATAAAAGAGGATTCGGAATATTAAACAAAGAAAATAGTTTTGTCATACGAACAATTCCTTTCGTCATTGGTGATAGGGAATCAGGACTTACCTAGAAAAGAGAAAAAAGGAAACAAAAAATTAAATATACGAATCAGATTTTAAAGGAAATAATATTTATGAAAAATATTTTGGCTACTACTATCACTTTTTATGGGCACGTGATATGGGAATGATTCTTAGGGATAAATAGATCATTAAATTTCAGTGATGTAGTGTTTATATATATATATATATATATATATATATATATATAAAATAGAAATTAGAAGGCAATTGTCAATGCAATGGAATAGGTGAAGAAAATAATGTTTATTTACCTGTTTCCTGAATATTTTCGGGATAAAATCCCATTTTCAAATTTTATCCCGAAAATATTTAGGAAACGGGTAAATAAACATTATTTTCATCACCTATTCCAT
This sequence comes from Doryteuthis pealeii, assembly GCA_023376005.1. NCBI lineage: Eukaryota > Metazoa > Mollusca > Cephalopoda > Myopsida > Loliginidae > Doryteuthis > Doryteuthis pealeii. The sequence continues at coordinate 85,119,275 of CM042154.1, read as the reverse complement.
TGCATAGTCAATTGCCTTCTAATTTCTATTTTAAACACATACGTACAATGCTTCAAGCAAACTATAAAACCCTTATATATATATATATATATATATATATATATATATATATATATATATATATAATTTCATTCATTCATATGTTTTCTAATATGATAATGTATTAAAACTAAAAAAAATTAATGGGCTCCACAGAAATGTGACTATAATTTAGAAATTCACCGTACAAAAACTATTTCTCTTTTTACACACACACACGCAATATATATATATATATATAAGGAAAATAAGAAATTAAGAAAAAAATCTGTCAAAATGTGAAAGAAAAATAATAATTGTGAATAACGAACACAAACAATTAATACTTCCCTTCTGTTGGTTTTGGAGGCTTCATCAAAATCTATCTTAATCTGCTCGAGTGAAAATGATAAAGCTTCCAAAACCAACAGAAGCGAAATATTAATCGCATGTAATTGTTTGTGTTCGTTATTCACCGTTCCATTAATTTCCCTCGTATATATCCATTTGTTCCATGAAACATGCAGCTATTTGAAAAACAAATTTATTGTTTATTTTGGCTTTTCATTTTCTTTATAGACATGGCTGAGCGCAACTCCTTTCAGCTTCATGAGCATTGTACACCTGATAATAATAGAGATTACATTGAACGTGATTAACGAGGAAACCAGATATTTTTCGGGATCACTTTTTTTTTCTGTCTCTTTTTTATGGATTTCTAACTTTGCTCTCATTTCTATTTATAGGTGGATATTCGTGTGCATTAATTATTTCAATGTGATCTACAAAGAAAGAATAGACGTTTCTTTTTCTTTTCTTTTCTTCTTGAAACTCACACAAGAAATAATTGGTAAAAATGGCGGTTCATTTTTATGTTCTCCAGATGTATCTTTGCCACTTGGTTCGTCCACTCACAAGAGGCGAACAACATTTACAGATTGTACCATTTTACATTATAATTTTGGTAGTATGTGAATTCAAGGGCGTAAATTATTACCTCCGGGTGTAAGTATTTAAGTTTTAATGTAATAAAATATATCAAATTAGAAAGGCTAATGAAGCTAAATAAAAATGCAGATAAAAAGATTTGAAACAGACTGCGATATAATCTGAGAATAGAACAACTGAAATTCCATCACTTGGATCTTTCATTTCTAATTTTTTCTAATTTCACTACTTAGTTAAAATAGGTTGAAAAGAATATTTTTTAAAGGGAAATGAGATTGCAAACTTATCAAGTCTTGAAATAAAATGAAAATTACGATTCACTGGTAATTTTGCCGAGTATTTGACGATACTTCTATTTCAGAGCAAAAAAACAAAAAAACAACAAAAAACAAAAAAACAAAAACTATTAAAACAGTCCACTTTCGCAGATCTGAGCTAAAGAAAAAAGTGTATAACTGAATCACTACGCAACATCTTTAAATCTATACATCATCACTTAATGATGTCCTTTAATTTATTTAAAAACTTATAAATGGATTAAGGTATTAAGATATGTTTTCCTTAGAGTTTCATTTTTATTAAAAGTATTAATCCCAGTTGAGAAATTAAATATATATACATTGGACTTCATTTCATATTCCACTAACATCTTTCCGGTAGACTATGGTAAACATTTACGCCCCTATATTGACAATCTACCAAAATTATAATATAAAATGATAGTCTGTAAATGGTGTTCGCCTCCTGTGATGTACATAAGACTTTCATAATCCACTAACTTCTATCTGGTAGACTATGGTAAACATTTACGCTTCTGAATTCATAGTCAACCATAATTTTACATTACATGTCGAACGTTGAACCAGTCTATTCAAACCATATTTGCTTTTTTTCCCCTTTCGTTTCCACTTCCTTCCGGTCTCTAGAAGAAGACCAGATTTTTCGAAAGAGGAGAACTCGATTCCTCTGCTAGCCTATTCTTTCTCTTACTAACGGATATGCCTGACACCGGTGACCCTAAACTAACCTCCTCCCCCTCCGAAGGGTTTTCCTTCCTTTTTTTTATAAATAAAGTCAATTTGACAGACGAACTGGTGATGGGAAATATGGGAATGATAAAATCAGGGATGACACTTGTCGATTTAGAACGACATGACAGAACGATAGAATTAACGTTCGCAAATGGACACTTTAAACCGTTCCTTTATCTTTTCTTAAAAGAGGAGTGTTCAGGGGTTTCAGATTACAAACAAACCTGACTATTCTAATATTATTAACAGGTCTCAAGTTTCTTGAAGGATGGACACTTACGGCTCCATCGTTCGTTTATATCCTTTGCTCAGTTTGATTAAGCCGGATATCGTAACAAAAGTCATGTTTATATCGCAACTATTTAGTATTTTTCTCTGAACTTTTGAGATGAGGCTTAATAATTCGTATTATTTGTACTAGTACAAAATAAAAAAAACACCCTCCAGGCGTTGTAAAAGTAGATTTTTGAAACATATTGCCTGAGGGGTTTGAGTAAAAAATTCAATGTCAGCGAGTGTGTGCCCTAAGTAAGTAAAATCATCAAATTCATTAAAGGATTAAAAAATAAAACAATTTGAAATGTAAACTTTAAATATGTATTAAGATAAAACAAACTGTATATAGATATATAATACCAGTCATGTATTTATTAAAACTCGTTTTAAAAAACAATGAGGACTGTCTAATGTTGCATGTTCAAATTTTTAGTGTATTTATTCTATGTTATTATGATTTGCAGTAATGTGATGTAGCAGTGACGTCATTTTTGTTACAGACAAAAACAGGAAGCGAATCTCCATTATTAATAGATTATTGGGACTATTGTCCTCATCTTTATTGTTAGTCCGACTAAAAATACCCGAGGAAGGCCGGAGGGCAAATTGGCCGAAACGTTGTACAGATAACAATAAAGATGAGGACAATAGTCCGAATAATCCAAATAATACTATTTAGTATTTATTGAAATTGTTGGTTGGTTGGTCTATTTTTACGGCAGAATTTTTTTAACTCAATTTTTTAAAACTCATTTTTTTTCTATTTAACCCATAGATGATACCCGAACGGGTACTACCACTCCGACTCATTAAGGGTCATGAAGGGGTACTCCACATTCCCTAAAGTTCCAGAACTGTAACTTCACCAGTAGATGCAGTTTAATGTCATATCCAAGACACTAAGACGCTCGGTCACCGCCTTCTAGCACATATATGATGAAGAGTTGGGGATGCCATTAGGGCAATAGGGATAGGACAATCGTATAGGTACTAGTGTAACGTTGTAATATATTCACGGTACCAAAACGGATATACGTAACGTTCTAATAGCGATATATGTTGTATAGCGGGTCTTTCGATTCTCTTCGGGGGGTCACGCCCCGGTCAAATTCCCGACAAATCGTTTTGTGTTCATTACTTTTTTTTACCCTTTACTATCTCTTATTTCTTCTTCCTCTTTTTCTCATAGTAGTCCTCGTAAAACTCAGGATATTCACCATCTAGCTACACTAGGACTTAACGTAACTAGCCGATTGCTGTCGCTAAACCAGGGACATTGTTTATGCTGAGATAGAGCGCCGCACCTCCCGCTAGCTTCCAACTTTATCGCACAGATCAGATTACTTAATATGTGCTACGCGTAGTTAACAGGGACTGGTATTGAACCTCTAACCTTGAGATTCCTTAAAGGGTTCTCTACCAACCGAGTCAAACTGGCCCATTAAGTTGAAAAGAAAGAAAGAAGTGTATTACCAAATGGAATTGAGTAGGAAGAAAAATCAGAAAAACAAAGAATGTTTTCATTGTATTAAGGAGCTTCAAGAACAACAAGAGTCAATGTCTTAAGATGTTGGGGTCAGGTGGGGGGTGCCAGGAAAGGGTGGACATTTTTGATGTGATACAGGTGCTTTCTTCCTCCTCGAAGTTGAACAATGGCTTGGAAGCTAGCCATTGTAGACTTTCACTACCGTAGTGTATTCGAACCTCATAGGGTATAAAGTAACGAGTTCGATCCTCACTAAGTGCTCTATATCTGTGGACGTGTGCCACATCCAAGCTTTGATCAAATACGGTAAAGAAGAACAATTTCCTCGTAAATTCCTACCATAAAATAAACTGAACCCTCATTTTATGTCGGTGTTTTTGCAATACATGTTTTATTTTCCTTGCACCTATTTTACAATACTAAATATATTTTCTTGGTTCTTCATTGTTTAACAAATAAAGAAAATATATTTAGTATTGTAAAATAACGGGTGCAAGAAAAATAAAACATTTATTGCAAAAACGCGGACATAAAAAGGGTTCAGTTTATTTTATGGTAGGAATTTACGAGGAAATTGTTCTTTTTTACCATCAAATAATTGTATATCGATTAATACCAAACTTAAGTTTGTCTGGCACAAGGTTTATATAGTGAGTGATCGGGAACTGAATGGTCCGTTTGCCGAGAACGTTACCATTCACTCTACTACCAGCAATAAAAAATATACAATGCCAATATTAACACCAGAAGCAGCCGTTGTCTGTGTCGACGCAATACTAACTTAGATTTACATATGCTTTATCACCATTACTCCCAGGTCCACTCTGACATGGAGTAGTAACGTTAGGGGTCTCCATTTATGGTTCTAATAGAAAAAAATGAATTTAAAAACATATGTAAAAAACAGAATTGAGTTTGAAAAAAAATTGAATACCCAAAAAGAATGAATAAAACAAAACGTCATTAGCCATAAAAGAATCTAACAAGGGTCAGCATGCCGTAAAATCCAACCAACCAATATTGTGCACACTATTCAAATAGAGCAAACATATCCATATTACGCACACTTTAAGGGCAGTTTTATATATATATATATATATATATATATATAAAATTAAAGAGTGCTAAATATCATTGATAGAACATGTATAGGCGAGAAACTCTCAGTTACCAGGCGGCGTTGACTCCATCTTCATGCTACCCTAACTTAGATATAAGTGATCTATACACGATATTGAGCAATACTTACTTATACATTATAGCATCCTATATATATATATATATATATATATATATATATATATGAAGAGGACAAACAATTTGTTTGAGATGGCGATAGCCGACATTTATATATATATATATATATATATATATATATATATATATATATATATATATATATATATTGTGTGTGGTGTGTGTGTGTGTGTGTGTGTGTGTGTGTGTGTGTATTTCAGTTTTGTTCTGAGAGAGTAAGGTTTTACAAAGAATGGAGTTTAAATTGAGAATTGTCGGAAGCCAAATATATTGTCAGCCTTTCTTTCATTTATCTTTCTCTCCTTTTATATATATATATATATATATATATATATATATATTATATATATATATATACGGGAGAAATATGAGGAGGTTAGTCTACTTTTCTCCATATATATATATGAGAGTAAGTAAACAAACAATGTGTTTATTTGATATGGCTTTTAGCCGACAATTTTTGGAGGATATGTGCTTAATTGAAGTCATACCTAATTTTGAAAATTAATTAGTTAATAATGAAATGAATTTAGGCGGGCATATATAATATATATATATATATATATATATATATATAATTCTCTTCCCCAACTTCAGAGTGACGTACTCTTTACACTCGTAAGTAGATACTACTTATACAACATATATGATGATTATGATGATTTTGATGACTACGACGACGATCATGATTGTGATGATGATGATGATGATGAATGACCTTTTCGCAGTCTGCTATTTTCAACTCCCTGACCTTAACTCTCCTTATTTACCAGCCTTCTCCAACCCCCCAACCCCAACCCCACCCAACAACAACACATACAGACAAAAGATGACATCCGCCCATTACCCTACAACCCATTAAAAGGAACGAACCTTTAAGAGTTTGACCGGCTCGCGAGCTGGACGGGCGCCCAACAGGGTTTCGTCTCCATCGGAGGAAGTATTGTAAAGGAACATCAGCTAATCTCTTTCTCCTTATCTTAATGCCCCGGCCCCACCCCGTTTGTAGCCCTCTCCCATACTTTTTCCTTCCTTCAGAAAAACAAAGGATGTGTAAATAGCAAAATAAAAGGGGGGGGCAAATAAAAGCCGGTGCTTTCTGTTTGGCTTGGAGGCGATGCGTTAAGGTGTGGCACGGCTCACGAGACGAAGAGATAGTTTATCATTTGTTGGGTTTACATAAAAAGGGAGAGCGAGGGACAATTCTTTATTTCCCCGTTACCCGTATATCTTGTGGGGTTGTTTCCAACATCACCCTGCTCACCCGTGACAGAAAATCGTTGTATTCAAACCAGTTCAGAAGAGAAGAGCAAAGGAGCGACCGATACACAAACATAGGTAATCTGAACATTAGCTACATTAATGAGAGTAACCTCCTATAGGAAATATAATAGGATAGAAACAGTAGGGGGGATACAGGAAAAGGGGGAGAGCGCACAGAAGCGATAACGCTAATTTGATTCAATCGAACATAAGGAAAAGATGAAAAAATGAAAAACAGAAAAAATGTGAGGGACAGTTAATTCAAGATTATTTTACTTTTACATATTGATCTATTTTGCAACAGCTCTTAAGTAAATATATCAAACGTAATTAAATCGGCAAAACTTGCAAATTGATCGGAATATTAGGGGACCCAGAAAAAACAGAACCCACAAATTTTGTAATAAAACTGTTAATTTTAACTAGGGGGTTAGTGTTTGGGTTTAGGGTTAGTTTAATGGGAAAATAAATAAATAATTTGGGTTCTGTTTTTTCTGGGTCACTATGTATACATGGTGACCCAGAAAAAACAGAACCCATAAATTTTGTAATAAAACTTAATTTTAATTAGGGGGTTTAGGGTTAATTTAATGGGAAAATAAATAAGTAATTTGGGTTCTGTTTTTTCTGGGTCACCCTGTAATATGTTTTAATTTTCCGACCAATTTGCAAGTTTAGCCATTAAATCATTATATTGTGTTATATCCATAGGTTCTGCTAGTATCATAAGATTACTAGATTTTTTTTTTAAATATTGAGCATTACATAAAATAACATAAAAAACGGAAAAAAAAGAAAAAGATGTATGCAAGTGTGTGCGTGTAGGCGGTTATTAATGATTTGATGTTAGTCTTTCCTTTTGGTTTTGTTGATGACCTTTAGAATGAATATTCCAAGGCCAATGAAGAATTGGGAGAGAAGATAATAACAAGAGAAAAAAAAGGGGAAGGGGAATCAAAGTGGTTGATGACCAAGAAAAGCAATAATTGTTTTGGGGGCGCCTTGTCTTTGATCTATGCTATGCAAGATAATCACACATACCATTATCAATGTAATATGTTCAACCCTTACTCCCCCACTCAATGTCCTAGAAAATACTTCTAGCAAATAAATATATAATATTAAACCGGTAATTATGAACTTTAGTTGGCCAAATTCCTAGCATAAAATTGTGCGCGTTATCTCCCTTAACAAATTTGCTTGTAAAGTTTTTCTTATGAGATTTTCTTAAACAATTTAATGAATAAAAATACATTTCATTCTTATCGACACATTTTGTTTGTTTGTTTGAGAAATAAAGTTTTTATTTCTCAAACAAACAAAAATGTGTTGATAAGACAGTGCACAACAAAAATATAATAAAATGTATTAGTATTATCTGCATTATTCGGACTATTGTCCCCATCTTCATTGTTATTTATACAACGTTTCGGCCAATATGCCCACCGCCCTTCTTCAGGTATTTCTTGGCGGACTCGGGAATTTTCTCGGACTCAGGAACTTTCTTGTCGTAATCGGGAGCCATCACGGAACTTTGAACCTAACCCTTTATTTAGTCTACGGGGTATCCTCTTCTCATTCCGCTAACCATAGCTGGGGTAGGAGCTGTGTTAATTATTTTTCTATGTTACTGCCTCTACTCAGGATTGAACCCGGAATCCAGAGATAACTGTCACTTAGAACTGTCTTAACCTAACTAACTTATCCACTAGGCCATGTGTCCAATTGGACAATGACAATGAAGATAGGGACAATAGTCCGAATAATGCAGATAAAACTAATCATCAAGTAAAGAAGAGGAAAAGTAAAGAAGAAGAAATGAAAAGAAGAAATGTGAAGAAGAAGAAATGAAAAGAAGAAGAAGAAGAAGAAATGAAAAGAAGAAGAAGAAGAAGAAGAAGAAGAAGAAGAAGAAGAAGAAGAAGAAGAAGAAGAAATGAAAAGAAGAAGAAATGAAAAGAAGAAGAAAAAAAGAAGAATAGTAAAGATAAAGAAAAAAAAGAAGAAAAAAAAGAAAGAAGAAGAAAAAAGAAAGAAGAAGAAAGAAGAAGAAGAAAAAAGAAGAAGAAAAAAGAAGAAGAAGAAATGAAAAAAGAAGAGGAGCACACTTGTTAATCATGAGGTATATGGAAACGAGTATAAATATTCAGAGAGAAACCCCTGCATAATTTATTTTCTTTGGGGCACTTGTCACACATTTTCAGATCCTACCTGTTTTCTTTAATCAACATTCTTTTTACTATCAACAGGCGATACACATGAATATAAGCTTTTATATAAGCAGAGCCACAGTGCTGCTGGGGCGGCTTTAGTGGGGCTTCCTTTATCTTTGCTCATGTATAGACGTCGCCTTTCCCTTTCCATTTTTTTTTTCAATGCGCTGGGCGAATAATGCAATGAACCCTCAAAAGGATTTTCTAATCCTTCTTTTCTTTAGAAAGCTTTTTAGTGTACATAATCTGGTAAGAAGGGGGGGGTGAGGATGAATACGACTTTGTGGGTCAAGGATCCTTTGCGAGCAAGCAAATACAATTTCGAAGCACTCCCCCCCCCACCACCACATCTTTCATTAAACAATAATGCCAGCAGGGGCTAAGAAAATCAGACAGGTGCGTGTTTTGAGTAAGCAACAGTAGGTGATACACACCATGCAAATAGAGATAGATAGAGAGATAGATAGAGAGAGATAGAAAGATATATAGAGAGATAGATAGAAAGAGACAAACGCATAAAGACATCAACTGATAGACACAGGTAGGTAGGTAGGTAGACATGCAAAGAGATAGGCAGATGGATAGATAGAATAGAACAAATATGCGAATGAAGGCAGTCATTAACACACACACACATGTACACACACATACACATGTACACACATACACAGTTACAATAAAAAAGCTAAGATTCAAACATGAGCCCTTACTTGTAGGAGGGAAATTTTCGCGTATTAATTCAAATGAAAATTATTCATTTATTCTATGAATAGATTATTTCTTTGAAAAAAGTTTTTTCAGTTACACATATAAAAGAATTGATACATAAATCGTTATAAATTAATAGATAGCTGAAAAAAAACAACTCAAATCAAAATCGTTGGCTGTCAAAATTGAAAAAAAAAATGCCTACAAGTACACACAAACACACACACACATATATATATATGTTATAGTATGCTATACCATTAAAAGGCGATTGTTACCATTGGTTTCAAAGCTGAAAATTAGCCACTTCTGGAAAACGCTCGTTAAAACATATATACATACGGTGTGTATGTATATATGTTTTAACGAGCGTCTATTAACGAGCATTAATAGACCCATACTAGGGTGGGTGGGACATTGATTGAAATTTCACCGTTTGGCATAAGTCGTTACTCGTCTGTCCACCGTTTACATATTTGAGTTCTCTGGTGATTGTAAAAAACATACCCCTGTAACGTATGTATCAGTTAATTGTTCACCCCAGACTGACAGCCGCAAGGGTAAGGAACTTGGCAGATGAAAATTCTATAGGGTTTCGATCCCGGCTAGACGTAGCTGTTAAAAGTCGAGCCGCTCTAATGAGAAGTAAACTTCGAAACACGTGTCTGTGGATGACTGATTATATATATATATATATATATATATATATATATATATATATATATATATATTAATTTAATATACCAAGCGTGTTGGTAGATCCTTGCAGAGAGAAAAAAAACCAGCAGAAAGTTTTATTGTAAAAATATACTACCAAACATCAACCAGGAAGAAAAAAAGAAAAAAAAAAAAAAGAAAGGACCAAGATATTCGTACCAACAAAAAATAATCTATTGGTACAGTATTTAGCCAAAAGAAAAAACAATTTATATGTATATATTTGTATATAAGATATATATATATATATATTCATATAACGCTAGGAGAAAGCTAATAAGTAAAAAGTGCACGATACCTAAGTAGAGTCAGATTTTAGCCCTGAAGAGCTTTATGCGAAACTAATAGTAGGTTCGTCGACTCATTAGATTATCTTATATATATATATATATATAATATATATATATATATATATATATATAGGGAATTAGTGAAAATGAGTAAAGCAGTGGCACCAGGGAAAATAGTACATTACTTATATTTGTGGGTATTTTTAGTGCGGCGTGGGGTAGGGGTTGGGTGGGGACTTGTGGTCGTTGATGTTGACGTTGTATAAATCATGCAACTCTTTTCGTCTCACTCTCATACTTTCAAAAGTTTTGCCTCATTAACATTTCTGGGAGTCTGCTGTTAAAATCATTAGCTTGCCTAAATCTTCCTGTTAAACTACCGCAACAACACACAAACCCGCCTATTTACGTAGGCACACACACACACACACACATCACATATATATATATATATATATATATATATATATATATATAGTGGTACACACTTACTCACACACAATATATATATATATATATATATATATATATAATAAAATACATATATAAAGGTTTTACATATCTATTTATTTGATGACAAAGAAACAGTCACAACCATTTGGTTTCATGCATGCGTAAGCGCAAACAATCTTCAGGTGACGTTGTTTCAAATGCATTAAATATGCAAATAAATAGATATGTTAAACTTTTATATATTTATTTCATTATATTGTATAATAGCTCTATTTTTATATTGAGCACTCTACCAAAAATACTGCATTTTGGCACACCGTTCCAGTAAAACTGAAACAGTGACAATCTCACACTATAGTATATATATATATATATATATATATATATTATATAGGCGCTGTCAATAATGCATGCCCATGCACATCTATAGATTTATAAAGGTTTTTTTTTTTCAATTCCTAAGAGAGCTCATGTAAGGTAATTAATAAATTCATTGCAAAGAGAGCAAAATTGAAACTTTTAATAAGATAGAAAAAGTCAACAAAACGTCATTTGGCTGTTATAAATCTATTTCAGCCGGTAACTCAATAAATGAGCCTAGTTTCGTCAGACAGTCATTACACATATAATGGCTGTCTGACGAAACTGGACTTATTTGAATTACCGGCCAAAATGAATTTATTCAAGCCAAATGACGGTTTGTCAAGTTTTTCTTAATAATAAATGCGCCCAGTTTCGTCAGATAACCATTATATGTGTAATGGCTGTCTGACGAAATTGGGTTCATTTATTGAGTTACCGGTCGAAATATATATATATATATATATATATATATATATATATATATATATATATATATTACACGTGTCTGTCGGGAAACAAACTCACGACACTTGACACTGGATTAATAGACATTTTCTTACTCGTATCTTTAATACATTTGTTTTTATTTGGATATAATTTCACTTTCACGTTTTAAAATGTCAGAGACCTAATGGGCAAACCGTAAGAAGCAATGACCCCCACGTTACTAAACAAACAATTAACGCAAATGGAATTCTGGATTTTTAATTTATTAATTAACTTTAATTATCCTCCCCCCACCTCAGCTTTAACTTACTTTCTTGACTCTCTCTTCTCTTAATCAACTACTTAGTTTTTATGGAAGGCAAAGAAAGAAAGAAAGACAGAAAGAAAAGAAAGGAATGCACAGAGGTGTAGATAGAATATAGAAGAAAGAAAAATGAAAAGAAATAAATAAAGAAAAATGAGCAGAATCTAAGAGAGGGAAAGAAGAAGAAAATATAAAAGAAAGAAGTTATAGAAGGAAAGAAATATTTGAAGTTAATGAATGAAAGAAAAAAAGACTAAAGGAGAGCAAGGAGGTATAAATAAAATATAGAAGAAAGAAAGGGGAAAAGAAAAAATGATTAGAGAAACGAAAGGTTAAAAAGAAAGAAAATATAAAAGAAAGAAGTTATACAAAAAAGAAAGGGGAGCAGGGGGAATGGATAAATTATAGAAGAAAGAAAAAATTATAAAATAAGAGAAAGGAAAGAAGAAAAAGAAAGAAAATATAAAAGAAAGAAGTTAGAAATATTTGAAGTAATAGAAAGGAGAAAAGGAAAGGAAAAATATAACATAGAAATAAATATATACAAAAATAAGTTTTTGAAGGAGGGGAAGAAAGAATGAATAAACTATATAAAGAAAAAGAATATATAAAAAGGTAAATAATTAAAGAACAAAAAGAGTAAAAAAGAAAGTAAGAAAGAAAGAAAACAAAGAAATGAAAGAAAAGAAAAAATGATGGAATGCAAATACAAAAAGAAGAAAGGCTGATAAAAATAAAGAGAAAAGAAAAAAAAATCGTTTAAATTAAAACAAAAGGAAAGAAAGAAAGAAAGAAAGAAAGAAAGAAAGAGGAAATGAAAGAAAAGAGAAAGACAGAAGGATGAAATGTAAAGAAAAATCTATAGGAGAAAAAGAAAAGAAAAAAACAAAGAAAGATATAAAACACAAAGAAAAGAAAAAATAATCGCTTTACTTAAAACAAAAGCAAAGAAAGAAAGAAAAAGAAAGAAAAGAGAAAGAAATAATAGCTTTACTTCAGACATACGTACATACTTAAAACTAAAGCACTTGAATTATACGAGTGAGTGCTTAAATGTTTCAAATAAACCTATGACTAACGTTATACATAGTCATAAGAATAAGGAAATGACTGTAACTTCGATTCATCCCCCTCTCTCTCTTATATATATATATATATATATATATATATATATATATATATATATATATAATATGAATCACGTGCGTTTTGATATGTACGTATTGACTTATAACTGAGAACAAATGTTATTGAGCATCAAAATTTCAAATACACTTTAATATGTTTATAATGATGAAAAGTACAAAAAATAGTTTTTGATTTTTACCCATTAAAGGATATAATTCAATAATTAAAAATCAATCGATTTGTGGAGCTGTTTGCCGTTCTTCATAAAGCATCAGAAAAAAACGAATACATTTATTCGCTGTAGTTGACATCGATAATATAGTTTTCTATATTTATAAGTAATCAATATTATTAATAAAGCATATATATGTATATTTACCAACCCCTCCATACGAGTAGGATGTGACACAAGGTCAATTACTTTAGCGGAGTTTAACAGGATTTAATTCAGAGTTTTCCTTCTCCTATACTGTTTGCCTAACCAAGGGTAATGAGCGCAGTCTTCCCTATTATTTACCTATAACTGGAGGGAGACTAGTTGGATTCATACCTTTTCTTTTTCTTTTCTACAAATTTTCTTTGTCGTATGTACTCCAATGAAATTTTTGCATAATTCGATATCACGTGACGTTTTGAGTTTTCAGGCAAAAAATGATGTCAGTAGGTCTTGTCTTACTTTGAAGGTGACACTTGCAAAACATAAACAGTAGTCTTATTCATTAGTGTACATATAATATATATATATATATATATATATATATATTATATTATATTATACTAGCAAATATATGCACCCTCCGGGTGCAAGTATTTAAGTTTTAATATAATAAAATATCATGTTAAATTAGAAAAGCCAAAGAAACTGAATAAGAATTCAGATAAAAATATTTGAACAGAGGGGGTATGATTGAAAAATAGAACAACTTTGAAACTAACTCTTCCATCCTTTGCCCTTACTCCCGTCTTTCATTGGTAAATTTTCCTAAATTAACTATTTAGTTAAAATAAGAAGTAAAGAAAGAAATTACAGTTATTTCTTCTTTTTAATGAATTTCTTTTAAGATTTATCCCCGAGATTTTTGCTCATATTCATTGATATAAAACCAAACAATTAGAAATCAATAATACTAAGCATATATTTATTAAAATCAAATTTTTAAGATCAATATGCAAATTAGCCTTCCCATTCACACTGTAAACCTATATTTTCTTGTATATATAAATACAATTGCATGTTATTAGGATGTAGATATGGTCAACAGTCTTAATGATGTCAAAGAATTTTGTTAATAATTGAAGTTTAAATAAAAATAAAATCATGGAGAATGTGATGTAAATAACTAAGGAAATTGTGACTTGAATAGTAATGTAGTTTCGGTTACAGTCATAAAAACCCACAATCTCCATTATAATAAGATATTATATATATATATTTATATATATATACGTATATATATATTCGTGTGTGTGTATGTAATACACTTTGCGATATTAATAACTAAAGAGTGTTCAATATCGATGATTAAGCACATATGTATCTAAATCAGAATATGATACAGAGTCAATGGTCTTAATGACTATCAGTTTCTTGCCTTTACGCTCAGACTAACAGATTATATATATATATATATACATATATATATATATAACGGAATCAGGGACAGTGATAAGACAAAATTAGAAATCTCTATTTTCCTTTCTCTTGTCCAATACAGAAAGACAAATGTTTGCATTTTTTTCTCTTTTACTTCTGGCATCTTTTCTAATCAATATAAAAAATCGGAAAGGAATGTTGGTAACTATCATAAAAATACTATGAATTCCTGAATAATCCTTTTTTTTTTCTGTATGAATATTTACAGCATTTTTGCTGAATAATTCTGATTTCCTGTATAATTGAATAAAGAGCTTTGTGTTACGGTGAGGCGACGTTGATCCGATCATTATAAAACATGTTCGACTTCAATTGAATCAAAACTGGAAGGAAGCCGTATCAATAAAGAAGGAAACCCTACGAGAGGCTTTTAACAATCCCGTATACATTCCTGTTATCTCACAATGAATTCCCTAGTTTGTTTATGGTTTGTATAGTTTTGATTTTGTCGGATTGTTGTCCTGATCTTCATTGTGGTATGAAAAAACACATCGTTTTGACCACTGTATACTTCGGCCTTCGTCAGGTCTTCCCTGTCTATACGAGCATCGCAAATTGTGGAAGCGCGTGGTGTAATGGTTAAAGTCATGAGAAATGGACTCGTCGCCACGAGTTCAAATCCTGGACTCGGTAACTGCATTTTCACTTAGCGCTAATACCCTTGGGAAAGGTATGAATCCAATTCTCCCTCCAGCTATGGGTAAATATTAGGACAGACTGTGCTCTTTAACCTTGGTTAGGCAACCGGTCTAGAGAAGGAAAACTCTGAATACAAACCTGTTAAACTCCGGTTAAGAAATTGACCTTGTGTCACATCCTGCTCGTGCAGAGGTTGGTAAATATATATACGAGCATCGCAATGACCCACCCTGGGGAATCATTTTAAACGGGCGTCGAAGAACTTTTGAAGATCTCATTCAAATAATGACATCATTGTTTTTGCATGCCTATCAATCTGAGAGGCGTCACGAGAAACGTCATGATCATTTTAAAAAATCATGCACATCAAGCCTCATCTAAAAAATTCAAACGAATAATTATAGTTTGGTTTCTTGGTTTAATGGAATATAAAACTTCGCGGGTTATTTAATGACAAAGCTATTCTTATAAAGTAGTACCAGTGGCAATATTTAACCCATAGTTGGATGAGTGAGGGGATTCTTACCTTTCAGAATAGTATTAGGTCAAAAGTGGAGGAAATAGTGTCACTGGAGATTTGAACTCATTAATTAAGATAATTTGCTCATCATTATAATGAGACAATAAAGTTGAAACAGCTGTACGATGGGCTCGATATTTGCCGAGTTCGCTTGTCATGATTATTTTCATTAATTATCGAATTTTATACTATATACACATGGTAACTGCCTTCAAGCAAAAAAAATGTAAATAATGTTATATATATATATATATATATATATATAAAATCCAAAGATTACGTGTAGAAATCTTCCTTACGGCATTTTTAGTTTTTTTTAATGTCGTTGCCGAGCTCAATGTGTGCTCTTATTGTCAGAGTCACAGCGCAAAATTATATCAGGAAAAATAACAAAGATTTAGAGTTTTAACATTGTAGATTATTTCACGGAAACTAGAGTAGTTACACACATAGACACACACACATACATACATATATTATATACAACCAATAGTTATATTAATATTAAACTTCTATGAGGAGAAGGGAAGTTTGGGATCTGCGTAACGTTCTGAAATATTCGTACCCCCTTCTCTCCCAAATTTGCCGAATCGGTAAGGTTCATTACCAAAGGAGCCACCTTCCTTATCAGTCAATCGGTGTACTTGTTGATATCTACAAGGATCACTTAAGGGTTCTCAAAACACGAAAAGAAAAGTAAATGAACCAGTTTCAGAACCCCAAGTGCACAGCTGGTTTTTCGAGTCAAGTCGCAACACTCACTGCCAACTTGCACTCAAACGCCCCCCCCCCACACACACACTCACTCACACACCTCGTACTCAAAAAGCGAATTTTGAGTGCGTTTAATGTCTAGGAGAAAATATCGGAGATAAACACCGCATTATTATTTCTTATGAGTATGATCAACTAAGCTTAATAATGGACCATACCGTTTTTATTCTAAAGAAAGATAAAAAAAAAAAAAAAAAGCGCATGCTACACAGAAAAATATAAGAAAGAAAGAAAGAAAGTAGGGGAAAGATAGAGAGAAGAGGGGGAGAGCACGCGGAAGTGATAACGCTAATATCTTTAAATTGAAAATGATGAAAAGAAGGAAAGAAAAAAAAGAGTGAGAGAGGGTTAAATCAAGATTATTATACTTTTTCATATTTTACATAGTATTTGCAGTAACTCTTAAGTAAACCTATCAAACGTTGTAATGATTAATTTTTATACTATGAAATATCCATAGGTCCTGCTAGTTTTACGATGTTGCAAAATGTCAGAGTATAAGTATGTTCTACAGTGAGACTAATAAGACATGCTGGACAACGCAGGAGAAGCAAGGACGAACTCATAAGCGACGTTCGTCAGTAGAAGCCAGCACATGGGCACGCCAGTGCGGGCCATCCAGCAAATACGTACATTAACCAGTTCTATGCGGATACTAGATACTGAGGCAGTGAATGATAGGGGCGGTTGGCAAGAGATTGTCATGGATATTCATGCTGCTAGGACGACATGATGCTGTTGCTGATGATGTTCTATATTTGTTAGGTTCAGACCTAACAAGATCTAGAGTTACTCCCCTTGATCAGTAGTGGTTTGATGGGAACTCGAAAGTTGAGTTTCTGCAATGACTCTTTTGGACTGGGGTTCGTGCTAAGATGATGCATGCACAACACAGTTGAGCTAATTAGGTCCCTTTTGGGGGTAGAAGCATTCTCTACTCGGTGTTAAATAAAATCTTGCTAATTTCCAACGACCTGATCTTGCATTTTCATTCAGTGCTCCATATCTTATTAATTAATTAATTTATAGTTAATTTCATGTTGATGGTACCTCAACTATTTTCACTACGGAAGGTTTTATGGGTAAGTATCTGCTCTAAAAAATTGAGAAAAGTTGATTCATTTCTTTAGAAAAACAATATTCTGGCTTTTTATGATGCAAGCCACAGTAATAGAGATTTATTGGAACATATGACCTTTAGGCACCCCTTTTGCGATCTCGATTCATAAGGACATGTTTTTCATCTACACTGTCAAAATCCGGATGTTTATTAATAGAAGATTTTTAGTTTTTTTTTTATTATAAAACTAACCTCTAACCCTAACCCTAACCAACAACCGGATTCTGACGTTATAAATGAAAAACATGTGCTTATGAATCGAGATCGCAAAAGGGGTGACTAAAGGTCATATGGTCCAATTATTTTATTTAAAATATATTATAACCTTATTATGTTATCTTATTGTTGATTGTTTTATCACAAAGTCATTGGGACATCATGATAGACTGGGATCTTAACATAGATCACTTTTTTTTCAAACTGATCTATTTTCCTTGATCAACTCCCAGTCTCCAAGATCTACACCGAGTGTCTTGAGAGAAAAGATAGAAGAGGGGGGGATATTATATGGCTTCTTTTCTGTTTCCCTTTAATTGGTTTGATTTCAAATAAAATCTTAAGTCTGTTGAACTGAACTTGTTTGACCAAAACGTTGGTGACAATTGATATTTGTGCTCTGTAAGTGTGTGTTTACTGTTAAAAGTAGGTTTTTTTTCTTTCTTTTTGACAGATGTTCGTACTAAAAGAGGCCAAGTAGTCATTTAGGATGGGCGGCTTGTCCAGTGATGAATATAGTCACCTTAAATATAGGGTTTACATCAAGATGGCTTCTGGCTGAGTAAAAAAAAAACTTCTTCAAATCTTCAGTGATGGAGGTCTTATGATAAGTACCGACCTCCCATCAAGAATCGTACTCTAGGCCCTTAATCGACCAGAAAACTGTCCCTCTCACAGACACTTATATACAAAAGTTTTTTCATTGCAGGATGACAACGATCGGGAGATTAAGGAACCAGAGTATTTATAGAGAGACTAGCAGGACATGTGGCTATATCAGAGTATGATAATTATAATTACTACAACGCTTGATATGTTTACTTAAGAGCTATTGTGAAATAGTTCAATATGTAAAAAGTATAATAATCTTGATTTAACTCTCTCTCGTTATTTTTTTCTTCTTTCCTTTTGTTCATCTTTACATTATGTTTACAGAGAGTTATAAAGTTATAGATGTCCGAGACATTTTAAGGGTGTCGTCAAAATCCATCAGTCTAGAAAAAGTGCTTTTCGATGCTTGTAAAATATTTGAACTGACCGCTTCGGAAACTGGACTTGACCTTAGTCCCAGACTCTTTTCAGCTTAAACGGGTTTTGTAACGTATGTGGTAGAGTCATATAAGATCTCATGAAAGTAAATAATCGCTGACCTGGTTTTACACAAGTCCTTCCTCAGCAACCTACTGGTGATTTGTGTCCATTCTAAGTATTTTGGTCTACCACAGGTCTTTCAATCAGTTTAATGCCTTTTACGTTCAAAAATCGAGCATGTTATGGAGGACAGGCTTAGGCGCATGTACAGCAAACACAAGCAGCACGAACAGTTTCCTTGCGTACGCAGCGCTTTGTCGATCTTACTTTTTGGATTACCATCGTATCTTAGATGTAAAAAGTAAAGTTGGCGGAGTAATCTATCGTTGGTATCAACCGGATAGTGAGGGAGTCTATCCGCTTTTCGGTAGCGCTAGACCTGGGAGATTGTTTTCCGCCAGTTCCCCCACTTTACCGCACAGGTCAGATTACCCAATCTGTGCTACTCATGTGCTGAGTTGTCGGGGACCGGTATCGAACCCGGAACCTTGCGATTCCTTGGCGGATGCTCTACCGACTGAGCTAAACCGGGACCATAATATAACATTGTCAGAATGCTTATATGGGCCCTGAAGTTTTGTCTTGATGTGACATAAATTTGATGAATAATTAATTTGACAGTTATTTCAGCTTGGTTGCGTATCAACACCGGCGACAGCTGTGACAGCCTTGCGTATTTGGATATTTATGGACTACAATTACTTCCAGATACACAGACACAACCTTTCGCCAAGAAGAGAAAATTGGTCTTTATAAATAAAACTAGTTCTTTGCTGTTAAATCCGAAACTTAGATGAATTAAAAATGGAGTATATTAACTGATTTCTCTGAATGTTTGAGATGAGGCTTGATGATTAGCATTATCTGTGTTATTCGGACTATTGTCCCCATCTTCATTGTTATTTGTACAACGTTTCGGCCTATATGCCCTCCGGCCTTCTTCATGTATTTCTTGTCGGACTCGGAAACCTTCTTTTCGGACTCGGGAACTTTCTTGTCGTAATCGGGAGCCATCACGGAACTTTGAACCTGACCCTTTATTTAGTCCACGCGGGTATCCTGTTCTCATTCCGCTAACCATAGCTGGGGTAGGAGTTGTGTTAATTATTATTCTATGTTACTGCCTCTACTCAGGATTGAACCCGGAATCCAGAGATAAGAAATACCTGAAGAAGGCCAGAGGGCATGTCGACAGAAACGTTGTACAAATAACATGTGTTTTAAAATTTGATGAGGTATCTCCATTCTTGACGGTAAGCCTCACGGTAAGCTTGATTTAAACAGCCAATTGAGCATATATATATTTACCAACTCCTCCATACGAGCAGGATGTGACACAAGGTCAATTTCTTAAGCGGAGTTTAACAGGTTTGAATTCAGAGTTTTCCTTCTCCTAGACTGTTTACTTAGCCATGGTTAAAGAACCCAGTCTGCCCTGCTATTTACCCATAGCTGGAGGCAGAGTAGGATTCATACCTTTCCCAAGGGTATTAGCGCTAAGTGAAATGCAATTAGCACATCCAGGATTTGAACTCGGGGCAACGAGTCCATTACACCATGACTTTAACCATTACACCAACCGTCCGTCTAGCCAAAGTAAAACCCAATGAGGATTGTTCAAGGTCATGGACTGCTCATACACCAAGATTCCCCCCTGAAGCAACATGGGGAGATTTTATCCCGCTGTAGAGGTGCAGTCGGTGTATTCTTCTGTCTCAGTCGACAGGGCGGATGGACAGGCAGTCTGGTGTTATTAACTATAAAAATACATCTGCATAAAACGTCTGCGTTTATTTATATTTAGATTTTTATGTAAAAGCCAGACGTATGAAATAAAAGCATGGTAAGATTTGCAAAATGTACCATACGGCGTAGGCTGTTTATTTCTCTTGTCTCGGCCGTTTCCCGCTCAGTTTCAATCATTTTTCCCGCCAATAATCCTCAACTACCCCAGTCCATCGCAAACATACCAAGAATATCTGATAAACTAGACAGTATAGATATGCTGAGCTGAGTCGCTTGCAATTATACCTGGCATCTCTCATAAGATGTTAGAGTTGGCTATGGCAGACCTCTCATTACGTCTTATTATAATGGAGATTGTGTGTTTTTCTGTCTGTAACCGAAACTATATCACTACTCAAGTCACAATTCCCTTAAGTTATTGACATCACATTCTCAATGATTTTATTTTTTATCTAAACCTCAATTATTAATAAAATTGTTTTACATTATCAATACTGTTAACCATATTTACATACTAACAACATGCAATTGTATTTATATATACAACAAAATAGCGGTTTACAGTGTGAACTGGAAGGCTAATTTGCATATTGATATTAAAAATTCAATTTTAATAAATATGTGCTTAGTATTATTGATTTCTAACTGTTTGGTTTTATTTTAATGAATATAAGCAAAGATCTCTTCAATGAATATTAAATGAAATCCATTAACAAGATAAAATAACTGTCATTTTATTCTTTACTTCCTATTTTAACTAAATACTTAAATTAGAAAAAAGAACAATGAAAGACGAGAGTGATGGAAGAGTAAGTTTCGGTTGTTCTATTTTTCGATTATACCCCCTCTGTTTCAAATCTTTTTATCTGCATTCTTATTTAGTTTCATTAGCCTTCCTAATTTAATACGATATTTTATTACATTAAAACTTAAATACTTGCACCCGGAGGGTGCATATATTTGCTAGTGCACATAATATAGATATATATTTAAGTGTGCGTGTTATTACGATATATATATATATATATGTGTGTGTGTGTGTGTGTGTGTGTGTGTGTGTGTGTTAAAGGAAAGGGCTTAAAAATCGGTCATAGATCTATTTCTATCCATAAGTGTTTGTATAAAGCAGTGGGTTCCGTCAGACTTTCTTGAAATGGTAAACATATATATATATATATATATATATATATATATATATATATGTATGTATATTAAAATAAGTGCATTTTGGCAGCATTTTTTCTTCTAAACATGTTTTGTTAAACTCTACTGACGATTCTTGTCGGACGACACCAGTTCCACCTTGACATTAAAAAGATTGCCAGACAGTTAGAAAGGATCGAACAAAAACTCGTCCGACAAGAATCGTCAGTAGACTTTAACAAAACATGTTTATATATATATATATATATATGATGGACTCTCCCGTCGACCGACGTATGAGTGTTCATACAATGAACATCCACACAGTGATTTGTTTATAGTGGTGAAGGCTTGTGTTGGACCATCCGCACTTTTTGGCAGAGTCGATAGGAAAGAATTGGTGAATCAAGGGTTGCCACAAACCCAATCAACGACCGACCTCGGAATGTTGAATTCAGAGTTTTCCTGCTCCTAGACTGGTTACCTACCCAAGGCTGATGGGCCCAGTCTGCCCTACTATTTAACCCATAGCTGTATATGTATATATATATATATATATATATATATATATCTGTGGATTTCTGAATGAACTCTGGTATCAGTTCTTTTCATCGCCTTAGGATGATATTAATGTTTATTCAGAAATCCATAGAAAAAATATTTTCATATAGACACCCTTGAATTCTATTTACCATTTCAATAACGTTGGTGTTCTGACGAAACTCATAGGTAAATAGAGATAGTTATAGGGAGAAATAGATCTATTATCGCTAAAATGACAGATTTTTAATCATTTATCTTTAACAAATATATTGCTCTGTTCAAAAATATTGAACATTGAGCTCTCAACTTGGACCAGAACAACTTTAACATTCCGTTGTTAAAAATGGACTACTTTAGAATCATACTTACACCAAGTAATCTGGTGATTTACACGTGTGTCGGTAATTTGTTTTAATGTTTATTATTTAATATTTCATTTATTATTAATATTTCTCAATTTGGAAATGTCTTGAGCGAACCCTTTAGCATAAGCGTATCTGAAGCTCACTCCTATCTCAAATATTAGTTCTCGGTACATGGTAAAAAATTTGACCGAGTGACAGCTCGTAACTCGGAAAACTCGTACGTTGGGGCACTCTTAAGTCAAGGCACCACTGTATATGTCTTTTAAATTAAAAGCTTGACTCATCGCTATGTATATATAGAAATGTAGGTATATCAATACGTCATCAGGATATGGACAACCTCTCCTCTCTCTCTCATATATATATATATATATATATATATATATATATATATATATGTGTGTGTGTGTGTGTGTGTGTGTGTGTGTGGAAGTGCCTAATTTACACACAGCAAATATTTATTTTTCAACACGATCTGTTGGCAGCACAGTTAGTTTTTTCGTCTCAGCAGCACGTTTCTATAACATTGTAAATAAATATTCTCGGTAAATGTCCGGTAGAATGCAAGATATTATGTCTTGCAAACCAAAACTTGATACAGGCGAGGATGCCCGGCGTCGCCGGTGTATTATAAAAAATTATAATTAATTAACACTAGTAATCTACAAATTTTTTTTTTTTTTAATCATAGAATATTTGATTGGTTTGGTTTGTTTCACGGCATATCAACCTCAGTGGGTCATTTAATGCCGACAAAATTTTGAAATAAATTCATTCTTAATGGATAAACAATTTTTTTATAAACACATTTTTCTATCTAACCCATGGATGGGACCCTAACAGGTACCTCCACTCCGGGCCAGAGTGGATATATATATTTACCAACCCCTCAACACGAGCAGGATGCGACACAAGGTCAATTTCTTAAGCGGAGTTTAACAGATTTGAATTCAGAGTTTTCTTTCTCCTAGACCGGTTGCCTAACCAAGGTTAAAGAGCCCAGTCTGCCCTACTATTTGCCCATAGCTGGTGGGAGAGTAGGATGTATACCTTTCACAGGGGTATTAGCGCTAAGGGAAATGCAATTACCGCATCCAGGAATTGAACTCGGGGTGACAACGAGGCCAGAGTAGATATAGAATGCGTGGCCTTGTGCCGGACTTTTCTCATTTCTAGTAAAATAAAACTATGGAAATGACTTTTCAACCTATTAGTACAATCAGTGCTAATACTTCTTTGCGTTATTATTTGAAATAGTGGCACTTTTCCCAAATAATCTGCACAGGATTGAATGACGGGTGAATCGGCTCATTACTACGACTAATAGAATTTACTCTAATAATACTTCCTGTTTCTTAGAAATAGATTTGCCAGCTGGATGCCACGTAAGACACCGCCGCCATGTTTTCCTTCTTTTTTTCTTTCTATTACTCACTCTCGACATGGCTTTTAAACAACTGATGCTGAAGGGACCGGTTTCGGTTTGGATTAGTAATTTGATTGGTTGATTTTACGACAGCTCAACCATTATTGGGTTATTTTATGCCGAAGACGTTTTGTTTCATTCATTCTTGATAAGTATTCGACTTTTTTTTTTCAAACTCAATTTTTAATTATTTTTTTTTAAATTCATTTTTTAGTACCTCTCCTAAATTCAATGGACCGCCCTGTCGGTGGGGCGTTAGAATGCACCAACTGCACCTCTGCAGAGGGGTAAGACTCTCCAAATGGGGCCACCTGTTGGCCATGGGTGGCGACCCGTGATACCCAAGGATAGAACACCAGGTGGATGAGTAGTTCATGACATGCAATACTCCACTTTGGCCCTATCTTGGGCTAGACGGGCGGTCGGAGAGGCCACCTCCGATCAATCGGCTGGTCACGTCAAGCCATAGCACCTATGTGATTTTCCCAACCCTATTGCCCTTATGGCAAGTTCCAACCCCTTTTATCATATGGGTGCTAGAAGGCGGTAACTGAGGGTCTACATGTCCTGGGAATAACGTTAAACTCAATCTGATAGTGAGGTTCCAGTTTTGGAGTTTTGGAGAATGTGGAACACCCATTCATCCCCATTGCTCCCTGGTCCACTCTGACCCGGAGTGGCAGTACCTGTTAGGGTCCCATCTATGGGTTAAATAGAAAAATTTATTTATAAAAAAAATTGGATTATCCATTAAGAATTGATTTATTCCAAAACTTTATCAGCATTAAATGACCCACTGAGGTTGATATGCCGTAAAACAAAACCAAACCAAACTAAATTCACAGGAATATTGTTGGTCTTTTATATGAACTAGCAAATATATGCACCCTCCGGTTGCAAGTATTAAATTTTAATATAATAAAATATGTTAAATTAGAAAGGCTAATGAAACTGAATAAGAATTCATATAGAAATATTTGGAACAGAGGGGGTATGATTGAAAAATAGAACAACTTTGAAACTAACTCTTCCATCATTTTCCCTTACTCCCGACTTTCATTGCTACATTTTCCTAATTTAACTATTTAGTTAAAATAGGAAGTAAAGAATAATATTACAGTTATTTCTTCTTGTTAATGGATTTCTTTTAAGATTTATCTCCGAGATTTTTGCTCATATACATTAATATAAAACCAAACAATTAGAAATCAATAATACTAAGCATATATTTATTAAAATCAAATTTTTAAGATCAATATGCAAATTAGCCTTCCAATTCACACTGTAAACCGCTATTTTGTTGTATATATAAATACAATTGCATGTTATTAGAATGTATATATGGTCAACAGTCTTAATGATGTTAAACAATTTTATTAATAATTGAGGTTTAAATAAAATTAAAATCATGGAGAATGTGATGTAAATAACAAAGGGAATTGTGATTTGAATAGTAATATAGTTTCGGTTACAGACAGACAAACCCACAATCTCCATTATAATAAGATAAGCGACGTTTATGCGATGGGGGCTTTCTCGCTCTTATCATTGCTGTGTTTTTTATACGTTTTATATTAAAAACTTATATATTTTCTGTTGATCCCAATAACGATATGTTTATTGTTTTTATTTTTCATAAACTTTGCTTTGTTTATCCGAAAGGTCTCAGGCTGCTTCTATTACATACTATGACTAAGTGGTCACCCATCTAATTACTGAACAGACCCGTTGCTTTTTTTAAAAAACTTCAGTGATCTGTCTCGAAATGGTAATAAAGACCTTGCTTAACTTTAGTGTGAATAGGCGGAATCAAGTGTGTGAATATGTTTTGAGTATTAGTCAAAACAAGAGAGCAAATCATAAAGGTACTTAAATATTGAGATTTGTTTTTTGAATAAACGTTTCTTTATCATAAACGTCTTTTCTTTAAGTGTTTTGAACAAATAGATCTCAGAAATTTTGACGAATAGAATTTTCAGTTGTTTCTGTGTCGTGAGGTGGTGGGGCTCGCGAACAGTTACCCTGCGTAGTAAGGAAGAAAAAAAAGGGGGGGGTCCAGCCAGACCCACTTATGGCAAACATTTTCCGGATGAGATGTTCTGAGTCAGGTTCGAGGATTTTTGGCGAGGGGGGGGGGTAAGGCATCGTAATGGTTTCGGGGGAGGGGGTGAAAGCTTAATAAAGGTTTAAGAGAATGGACCTACACGTATACTACACAAGGAAAGAATCAGGGAAATAGAAGGAAATGTCTGTGTGTGAAAGAGAGAGATAGAGATAGGAGGGTGAATGAAAAAGGAAAAATAAATGTGTGTGCGTGTGAGAGGGAGAAAGGGATGGAGAGAGAGAGAGAGAGAGAGAGAGAGAGAGAGAGAGAGAGAATGAAAAAGGAAAAATAAGTGTGTGTGAGAGGGAGAGAGAGAGGGGGGGAGAAACTATAAGAATAACTAGAGAAGGGAGATGGAAACAGAAAAATAAAAGAATGTGAGGAAAGAAGGAAGGAGAAAAGGGGGGAAATAATGAATAAAATCAAAGGAAAGAAAGAGTAACGCTTAGTTAGTCTCGGATATATATATATATATATAAAAGGTACTTGATATGTATCTATGTCCGATGAAACTACAAAAATACAACAATTAACGACAAAATAAATATACATATGTACATTAAACCGGTTTTTGATTTTTATTAAAAAGTTTTGATTTATATTCACGAAGATATCTAGAAATTAAAAATGCATAATAATAATAATAATAATAATAATGGATCAGTGAGACTAACTAGCTAACCATTACATCAAGTTTTTAGCCCCCCCCTCTACCCAGATGATGCTGGGTAGCTGCTTCTTGTTTCTATACTAAGCGATTTTGATCCTCATCGAGTGACGTTTGACCATAATAAGTTTATTAAATTACCGTGTGATAAATATATCAGTTTAATTTTTTTACTTTTTTATTTTTACAACGCCTTTCCCTGGGCGTTATCGTCGATTTTCTTTCTT
This sequence comes from Doryteuthis pealeii, assembly GCA_023376005.1. Lineage (NCBI taxonomy): Eukaryota > Metazoa > Mollusca > Cephalopoda > Myopsida > Loliginidae > Doryteuthis > Doryteuthis pealeii. The sequence continues at coordinate 85,092,137 of CM042154.1, read as the reverse complement.
TTCTTCAGTTTTCTCTTCTTTCTTTCATTGCTATATTTTCTGGCAGTAAATGGAGAAAGAAATGAAAGAATAAGAGAAAGAAAAGAAGAAATCTAAAAAAAAATTTGGTATGATGGGAAAGATCAAACCAAAAAACGAAGAAAGTAATCTAAAAAGAAGAAATCTGCGGCAAAGAAAGAAAGAAAAAAATATGAATGAAAGGAGATGAGAGACAGAAACATTTTTAAGGGAGGCATTAAAAAACAGGCAGAATAAAAGGTTCAGTGAACGAGAAAGAGATAGGAAAAAAGTGAATAAGCTAGAATAAGAAACAAAGAAGAAAAACGAATGAAAAATGAAAGAAAATAATTAAAACATGAAAAGAAATGACAGAGTAGAAAAGAACAAACAGTAAATAATTTTAAAAAATAAAAGAATACAGCTAATTTCAAAGAATAATGGAAATACAGAAGGAAAAACGGTTATGTCTAAAAGATTAAAAGACAAAAAAGACATATTTCATAGAATAAGGAAGGGGAAAACAAAATGAAAAATGGTGGTGGTAGTGGTGGGGGGTAGTCTGAATGTATAAACAAATACTAAGCGAAAGGGAAAAAGTGGACAGAAAAATGAACGAGAAAATAAATGAAGGAACTGATTTTGGAATGAAGGGAATAAAAAAGAAAAAAAGAACGAGTAGGAATGAAAAGTAGGAAGGAACTGGTTTTGGAAAAAAAGAAGAGAAAAGAGAAAGAAAGAGAAACGAGTAGAAATGAAAAGGATAAAGTAACAGGTTTTGGAAAGAAAAAAAGAAAAAAAAGAAAAAAAGAAAGACGAATGAAAAAAAAAACGAAGGAGCAGGTTTTGGAAAGAAAAGAAAAAAGGAAAGAAAGGGGAACAAGTAGAAATGAAAAGGAAGAAGGAATAGGTTTTGAAAAGAAAGAAAGACGAATAAATACGAATAAAGAAAAATGAAGGAACAACAGAAAAGAAAAAATATATAAAAAGAAGAGAAAAGCTAATTTCCAAGAGTTATGGAAATAAAGAAAGGAAAGACGATTATGTCTAACAGATTAAAAGAAGAAAATAAGAAGAATGGGGGGAAAAAAGGATAATAGAAAAAAAGGAGGAAATATAATCTGGATGTATAAACGAAATACCAAGCAAACGTAAAAGAAGAAAAAAGTTCTGGAAATAAAGAAGGAAAAGTCTGTATTCTGAAGAATGGTATCAGATTAAAAGAAGAAAAAAAGACATTTTTCATACAATAAAAAAAGGGTGAAAAAGCAAAAAATGGGGGGGGGCAGTCTGGATACATAAACGAAATAGTAAGCAAAGGAGAAAAAAAAAGAAACAAGAAACAAAAAAGTGGACAGAAAAATAAACGAGAAAATAAGGCAATATCCCAATAAAACTATCGAACAAAAGCTTAAAATGGACAAAAATACAAACAGCAAAGAACCCATAAAAAAATGAAAATAAAAAAAAACTCTAAAAAAAAATTAGATTTGGTCAATTGCGAACGATGCTATCCATTAAAAACCAATAGAAAAAAAAAAAAAAGGCATCTCTACCAAGCATAATAAACCATAGAGACACGCATAGGAATTGGCCAATGTATATACCTTAATGTTTACGTGAGTGTGCTTTAATTTGGGGGTCCCAAACTGGGCCAGTTCAGGGCACGGGTAACGAGTACTTTATTCATGCAGGCGGTTTTGTATATTAAAGTACGAACACTCGCGAATGTCTTTATTCCCGCTGGGGAAAAAAATAAATTGCAACGTAAACACAGTTACTGGAATAACCGACACCAACGTACAGGCAGCTTGCGTCACATTCTACCTGTGGTGAACGGGTTAGGGGAATACCTAGACAGCTTGTGTGGTGGAATGGTTAGTGAGTGTTGATAATGAGCTCGAGTCGCACAGGGTGCCTTACACTTCTTACCATATGCAAAAATAAACTAAATACAGTAAATAAAGTGCATGTTTATAAAACTAAATATGGTAAATAAAGATATTTCGCATGATGGTGAGCGAACTAGGCTTAACTGGCCATTGTTATAATTTAAGTTTTGTAAATATTAACAACACAACGAGGGTACTTAATATGAGAGATTAGCAGACCACTCTTGACGAGCTCGATTCTCACTGGGTGCTGAAATATATGAAGATTAGTAAATGACAACGCCATGACCAGGGTATCTGCTATTGTTTAATGGTTAGTAAACCATTGTTAATGAGTTCGATTTTCATTGAATGCTCATTTCCTCTGGCCTTGTGCTAAAATAAGCTTAACTTGATAAATGACCACTCCACAACCAGGGCGCCTCCTATGGTATAATGGTCAGGGAGCAAGGCGTTGGTTTATAAGTACTTATGTATCTGTATTATCTGAATTATTCGGACTATTGTCCTCATCTTCATTGTTATATGTACAACGTTTCGGCCGATGTGCCCTTCGGCCTTCTTCGGGTATTTCTTGTCGGACTCTGGAACCTTCTTGTCATAATCGGGAGCCATCACGGAACTTTGAATCTAACCCTTTATTCAGTCCACGGGGGTATCCTGTTCTCATTCCGCTAACCATAGATGAGGACAATAGTCTGAATAACGCAGATAATACCTATGTATCTATTTATCCACACTAATTTTGGAGGTGGTTTATATTTGTTTATTAATGCACGTAACTTATATAAACCTACAGCCTGATATCTGTATATCTATCTAACCCCACACATCACTACATTTGGAGCCGATATATGTGTTCATTAACGCACGTAACTTATATATATATATATATATATATATATATATATATATAGGTGTGTGTGTGTGTGTGTGTATACATACATACACACATTGCACTAATTTTGGAGCTGGTATATATTTGTTTATTTACGCACATAACCTATATAAACCTAAAACGTGATATCAATGCAATCATACGTACACATTTACAAATACGCACGGGTATGTATATACGTGTACGTGTGCGTGTGTATTCAAGCATTTATTTTTGGCAGTGTGCCCGAGCGCCAGAGTCTGAATTTTTCCATCTGTGATTGATCGTATCCAAATGTTCCCGGCTCAGCAAATAGGAAAGTACCCCACCAAACCCTTTGTGTGGTTGCCTTATATAGCACATAAGTAAATATGAAAAAAAAAAGTCACGTGACCGGACGGAGAAAATTCAATTCGTTCTGTTCAACAAGCGTCCGGCCAGTCCCGCAAATCAGCGCATCTAGCTCTCGTGCGCGCGGGACATCGGATTCTCAAAACGAGGTTGACGTTTTACGCATGCGCGTTGTCATTGTTCATTTAGAGTTTGCCGCTCTGAGTACGTGTGTACGATAGATTTTTTTTTCCATTTTTTTTTTGTTTGATTTTTTTTTATCTGCTTCTATAAATGTACAAAACTGTATAAACGTGTGTGTAAGACTGCGTAAATGTGTTTGTAAATGCGTAACATATTTGGTGGTAATAGTGGTGGAGAGGTGGCGGTCCTGAGTTTGTATTCAGTGGGGGGGGGTCAATTCGGATCAAATCTGGCAGACGTGTGACTAGAAACGCGCTGAGGCGCAATTGTCTTGTGACTCAAGGTGCAAAATTATAGACAGTCCAAGTGGAAGCCAACCAAACAGGCTATAAGTATCGTGGTGGCATTAAATCTCATTGGGCATAGATAACAAGTGAGCATGTATTTTCGTCTTCTTCTTTTTCTGTTCACTTTAATTTGCAACTCTACACACTCGTGTGATTGTCTTTTCTCAAACGTCAACGTTCCCGCTTTTTCAATTCGTCTACTTCAGGTATTTTTGTTTTTAGATCTCTTTAAGGATAAGAGTTTCAAACACCAAAATAGAATCAGTAAGCTGAATTCAAATTCTGCCCACCCTGTCGGCGTGACTTAGAATATGCAGTGATGCTGATAGCTTTCTGAGTTAGTGCGTCCTGGGACGCACGTATTTGCTTCATTTTTCTTTTCTTTTTCAATTAATATTTGACATAAAAGTAAAAAGTCATCGGGGTAGCCTAAAGTCGGCATCAGCTAGACAGCGAGGGAGTCTATCCCCTTTCACTAGCGCTAGACTAAGGAGATTGTTTTTGCGCCTGGGGTGGAGAGCCACACCTACCATCAACTCCTTACTTTACCGCACAAATCCACGTGCTACTCATACGCTGAGTTGGCGAGGGCCGGTATTGAACCAAGAACCTTGTGGTTCCTAGTCGGACACTCTACCGACTGAGCTAAACCGGCCCTTATTTTTTTCTCTTCAGGGTTTCTGTGGACTTTTTTCCTGACGCCTGACCAGGCCGGATCAAAGCAAGGTCTTTTTTTTTTTTTTTTTACAAAGGGGTCTTAATGGGACATCCTGTGAGGATCCAACACACGATTCATTAATATTGGATCTGCAAGACTAACTCTTTTGCCCTCCCCCTTCTACTCAGGCGACGCCGGGTAGCCGTTTCTAGTACGTTTATAAAGAAAAAATTAAAAAAGTAATTCTAATCTATTAATAATGGAGATTCGCTTCCGGTTTTTGTCACATTACCCAAAATCCTCATAGAATAAATACACTCAAAATTTGAACATACAACATTAGACAGTCCTCATTGTTTTTTAAAACAAGTTTTAATAAATACATGACTGGTGTTATATATCTATATATAGTTTGTTTTATTTTAATAAATATTTAAAGTTTACATTTCAAATTGTTTTATTTTTTAATCCTTTAATGAATTTGATGATTTTTATTTACTTAGGGTACAAACTCGCTGACTTTGAATTTTTTTACTCCCACCCCTCAGTCAGTATGTTCCAAAAATCTATTTTTACATCGCCCGGAGGGTGTTGTTTATTTTGTACTAGTTCTATTAATTATCAATGAGGGGATTCAGTTACTAGTGTACGTTTGGATTGCCTTTAGAGAAAAACGCCGCCTTCATAGACACGAAATGAGAAATTGAAGAGCAAATTGTTTTGTGATGACTGAAATAAAAACAAAAACATAAACACTACCACCCCACACCACCCCACACCAATATATGGTAACGGTCTTTATTTTCGTACGGCATTATTCAGGTTCAATTGAGTGGGTGGTTATTTGTATACAAAGTATGAAATCGATACCAATCAGAGTAGTTTTTTTTTATTTTTGGCATGATTACAAATTGAAAGCCTAAAAACATGTCGAAGCGAAGTTTGAATACCACGGCAATATATATAAAGATTGTCCACAAAGTCCGTGTGCACTTTACAGAATGTTTAATTTTAAAGTGCACACGTACTTTCTGGACTCTATATATATATTTATATTATGAGATACGATACCATTAAAAAGTGTGTTACCATTGGTTTAAAAGCAGTATATTAGCAACTTATCCAAAGGATAAAGCACCTTGGAAAATGCATTTTCCATGATACTTTATCCTGATTATAAGCTGTGGATATGCTGCTGTAAAACCAAAGGTATCAAACACTTTTATTGTATGGAATAGTTGTATTGTTGTGTAATATTGTATAGTATAGTTGGATTGCTCACTTGTATAATATTTCATAACAAATAGATTTAGCTTTTATAACTAATCGAGCACTTTATTTTCACTTCTCCAATACAAAATGCATATATATATATATATATATATATATATATATATGTGTGTGTGTGTGTGTGTGTGTGTGTGTTAGTTATTTTGTATTTGATAGATAGATAGGATGAGGGAAAAGGTAAGAGAAATGATTAGAACGAAAAAGAAGCTTAACTGAGAAAAGGGCACAGTGAGAAAGAAAATTGGAGAGAGAGGGAGAGAGAGAAAATAAATTTGGAGAGAGAGAGGGAGAGAGAGGAGAGAGAAAGAAAATTTGAGAGAGAAGGAGAGAAAGAAAATTTGAGAGAGAGGAGAGAAAGAAAATTTGAGAGAGAGGGAAGAAAGAAAATTTGAGAGAGAGGAGAGAGAAAGAAAATTTGAGAGAGAGGGAGAGAAAGAAAATTTGAGAGAGAGGGAGGAAAAGAAATTTGAGAGAGAGGGAGAGAGAGAGAGAGAGAAATTTGAAGAGAGGGAGAGAGAGAGAGAGAAAAAAAATTTGAGAGAGAGGGAGAGAGAGAAAAAAATTGAGAGAGAGGGAGAGAGAGAAAAAATTTGAGAGAGAGGGAGAGAGAGAAAAAAATTTGAGAGAGAGGGAGAGAGAAAGAAAATTGGAGAGAGAGAGAGAGAGAGAGAAAAAAAAAATTGGAGAGAGAGAGAAATAGAATTTGTGTGTGTATCTGTCTGTCTGTGTGTGTCTTTGTGCGTGCACGTGTATGTGTGTGTGTGGGGGGGGTAAATAAGCAAAAGATGAATCGGAGCCTCTCTAGTCAAAACTTGATTCGTGTACTTGAACGCATCCGAATATCGTGTCAGCACGAAATTTTATACAAGCGCAAAACTGCAGGTATTTATTTGGTCCGTTCTACACACTTGGTGCACGCGCTGTTGTTGCATTGTTGCGTTGGCTTTCGGCTGTGTTTGTGTGTTAGGGTGCAACTGAATTTTACCGTCGACCTTTCTCTTAAAAAGAATCTCTGTGGCGAGAGTGCGTGCTGGAAAGATAGGTCAAGGCAGACCAAAATATCTCTATGAAAGAGATCGATCAACTTATAAGCAGACAAATAGGTGCAAACGCAGGAGGGGGACGCAGGAGGGGGGGGGACAAAGGCGGGTCCCATGAAGAAAAATTGTGATATTGTAAAATGTACCTGGTACCTATTACTTAAGCATAGCGTCTATAATCTAGATGTAGGTATAATATAAATAACTTACTCATATATCTAGATAATAAATTAAAATAAGTATTATCAGCGTTATTCGGACTATTGTCCCCATCTTCATTGTTATTTGTACAACGTTTCGGCCGATATACCCTCCGGAGGGTATATCGGCCGAAACGTTGTACAAATAACAATGAAAATGGGGACAATAGTCCGAATAACGCTGATAATACTAATCTTCAAGCCTCATCTCAAACATTCAGAGAAATTAAAATAATTTATTACGAATTATTTCAATTTTTAACATGCATATCATCATGTAATTTTTTTCTATTAATTTTAACTGTTAACATAAATATTAACAAAAATATTATTTATTTGTTCATTGTCTAAAAGAACTACAATGGTTAAATTGATCTTCCCCCTTTATTTGTATTTTATATATAAGCCAGCCCTTAGCTTCTGACTGCTGCAGAAAATTAACATAAAAATAAAGTGGGAAGTTCCCCCCCCTTTTACACTCTCACCGAGAAACTAACATATATAAGGAGTAGTTAATCAAGGTATGTATAGAAACAGGAAAAGTTAAAGGCAGACTGTGAAGTAAAAGACGGGTCAGTTTTTGACTAAATTGCAAATTACGACTTATTAGAACCAGTTAAAATGGCTTTCTTTTTAAACATAACTTAATCCTAGAACTAAGGAATATTTTTGAATGTATTTTGTGTCATTAAACTAAATAAGGAAAAAAGCCTTTAGGAAACAGTCATTGATTCACTCAACTTTAGTATATCATATACATACATACATACATATATATATATATATAATAAAGTTTGTTTCTTTATAGTATCTTTGAAGCATTGTGTGCATGTGTAATATAAAGATTTTGAAGGCAATTTACAATGCAATATGTGTTGAACTTATTTAACTTTTTTTTTTTTTTTTTTTTCAAAACTAAATATTTTCGGAAGTAAAATTCCATCTTCAGAGTTATTGAAAGTACTAGGTGCTTTTTTTTATAGTACTTAGTACTTAGTTTTGAAAAAAACAACAAAAGTTAAATAAATTCAACACATATTGCATTGTAAATTGCCTTCAAAATCTTTATATTATGTATGTATATGTGTGTGTGTGCGCGTGTGTCTGTGTGTGTGGAAGAGCTTTATGGTACATTGTATGTCTGCGTACGAAGCAATACATGCAAAAAGAGCCATTGTACACAGAAAAGAAGAAAGAAAAATCTTACAAAGGGCAGAAAAGAAAGAAAAATAATTTGCCATACCGAATAGATTCCATTTCTTTGAAACTTACCTGAAAAATCAAAAAAAGAAAAATGATTAAAAAGTTTATCAAATTACGCAACAATTTCAACAGACATAATCATCGTCAATGGAAAATTGTAATAGCAAAATAAACATTTCATGTCGACATTCGGAGACAGGAGTTTCACAGATCCAAGAGATATCGTGCACGCACTTGTCTTTTCATCGTCACACATTTTCTCACGAGAAAGTGCGTGACTCTACATTCATAAATAAATTTAGTCTATCCATGTGAGTATTATGAATTTTATTTAGTGTAGATATTTTACACCCCTTATATATATATATATATATATATATATATATATATACGCATTGTTATTTACGTTGAAATGTCAGTTGTTTTGTAAAGATGTATTGTACAAAAATTCATTGTAAAAAAATTGTCTAAATTCTTATTTGTATATCGTAGTGAGGGGGGGGATCATTGTTAAAATCAAACAAGCAGGACATATTGCATAAAAGATGTTTTTAAATTTGAGTTTTGTACAAATTCAATCCAAAAACTTTAAAAAGGAAGGGGGGATTCAATAAAATATCTACATTGATTTGCCGATAAAAATCTGAGGGGAGGGTCATGTAAAATATCTAGATTAATTTGCCGCCAAAACGCAGCAAAAATACGACTCGGAAAATATCTAAGTTGGGCGAGAAATTCGCCTGACGCCGGCACGTAAAAACCTAACCTAAATTAGGGTTAGAAAACGGGATGACAAGAGATCAAACTTACCAAAAATTTTAATAGCAAAATAAATATTTCATGTCGGAGACAGGAGTTTCACAGATCCAAGCGATATCGTGCACTCTCACCTTGTCTTTTCATCATCACACGTTTTCTCGCGAGAAAGTGCGTGACTCTACATTCTTAAATAGATTTCGTCTATCAATGTGGGTATTATGAATTTTATTTACGAGTTGTTTTTATTATTATTATTGTTTCTTTTTTTTTTTTTTTTCTTTGTGCATGCGACTGTTTCTAAAAAAAAATGACGCGACTAAATTCACTTTGCTAGCGGTCATGATTTGTATGTAGCATGTTCGCCTCGTTTTCAAATGATCTTCCATACCCCGCCGCACACATACACCGCCCGCCATTGGATCATTATGCGATACGCTCAAACCGAGACTTGCTTTTCTCCTGCACGCATGCGCACTCACGCACCCGGCACAGATGAAACCCTAGTTATTGTTTGATATGCCGTACAGACATGAACTGCATTTGAACTAGACCCCTTTGTTCTGGCAAAGACTTTACATTGATTCAGTCAAAAATACAAAAAAGAAAAAAAATGAATAGAAATTGGAATATGTGTTAGCGACGCCAACAAGATTCCTAAATTTCATGGTTTATGCATGAGCGCAACAAACAAAGATGTTATGCACATATAAACCGCCATTCCTTATTTATTTTCAAGAAAACGATGTAATATTTATTTTAGAGATAAAAGATAAGTCACATTATGGAGACTGCAGTGGCTGTGGGGTGGGGTCAAAGTTTAGGTACCGAACATGGATGCCGAAAAGAGGAAGGGTTCCATTAAGCAAAAATTGAGATATTGTTAAAAGAACCTGGTACATCTAAAGTAGGGGCATTTACAAAATAAGGTAACCAAGCGACTACCCAGTACTTTTAGTATTTTTGTAATTTAACTATTGTAGTTCTTTTAACGTTAACGAAATAGATAAAATTATTCTAATTAATTATTCTTATCTGGACATATAGATTATTTATATTATATCTACGTCTAGATAATAAATATTCTGCTCAGGTAATAGGCACCGTGCTTTTTAAAATATCCCAAATTTTCCTTAAAGGACCTTTTTTATGGGTATACATGTCCGCTACCAAAACGTTCCCCCGCCTCACTGGAGACTGGCGTATTCTATAACACTAACCGATTTTTAATCACTTTCCAATCTAAGAATGAATTCAGCTTCGGGTTAAAAATGAAATATATTCTAATAAATGTTTGGCCGAGTTTAAATTTTTTGAACGGCATATCGACCCCTGATGCGTTATTCAATCCCAGTTTTGCTCAGTCTACGAGAAGAAAAACTCTGAATTCAAACCTGTTAAACTCCGCTTGGGGTGGTCACTACTAGAATAGGCTTAGTCCTAATTAGTGATCTATTTCACTATTTTTTTTAAAAATTACTACTCATTTACTTATATAAATATATATATGTTTTTTACCCCCCACCCGCACGAGCAGGATGTGACACAAGGTCAATTTCTTAAGCGGAGTTCAACAGTTTCCCTTCTCCTAGACCAGTTGCCTAACCAAGGTTAAAGAGCCCGGTCTGCCCTACTATTTATCCATAGCTGGAGGGAGAGTAGGATTCATAACTTTCCTAAGGGTATTAGTGCTAAGTGAAATGCAATTACTACATCTACGATTTGAACTCGGGGCGACGAGTCCATTTCCCATGACTTTAACCATTATACCACGGGCTTCCACTACTTATTTACTTATATGATTTTAAGCGGAGATGTTGGTGGTGTTATGGTTACCGTTGTTGGAAATGGACACGGAGAAACGAGTTCAAATCTTGAACGAGACTG
>CM042154.1:85064016-85076516 GCA_023376005.1 Doryteuthis pealeii | reverse complement strand
ATTATCAGCGCCCGAAGTAGCAGTATTAGTATTATTAGTATTATTAGTAATGTCGATATTGGTCTGGTTAATGGAAGTAACACTAGTGACTCAAGTTTTTATTAAATAAGTCGGAGTAATTGAAATGATCCAGACCGTTTATTAATCATAAATCGGATTATCGCCGCACCCCGCACTTAAAAAAAAAAAAAAATTAGTCATTCCATTATTGTTTTCTTTAGTAATAATATTAGTATTAGAATTAGTAATTGGTGTTTCTTCAAGAGCTGAGAGACGAGGAAGAAAAGATGTCGGGGTAGTCACGTTGATAGGAATTAATACGAAGCTAAGTGTTCTTGACAATATTTGACTGTACTCCTTTCCAAAGTGACCTAAGGGGACCAAGCAAATCACGATCATTTATACGCTTACCCCGCGAGCCATTTTGGGTCGTTAGACCGATACCCACCGATGACTTATGTCATGTTAGCTTTTATCAAGTAGTTATGTCCAGGGCAGGTGCTATGTTCCCATGTCTCTGCTCGAACAAATGATACGGCGTGTCCAATCTATTACATAACATTTTCATAATGGATTAACTCTATGAAATACAAATTCTATTGTAACTTAACTATGGAAAAATGGATTCTCTCGTCGATTTCGATGCATGAGGGTTCATCCAATGAGCAACCTAAAAAGTGTTTTCTTTATAATGGTGAAGGCTTGTGTTGGACCATCCGTACTTTTTGGCACAGTCGATAGGGAAGAATTGGTGCACAAGAAATGCCAAAAACCCAATCAATGACTGACCTCAGGTTTTTTTAAATTCAGAGTTTTCCTTCTCCTAGACTGGTTACCTATCTAAGGTTAAAGAGCCCAGTCTGTCCTTTTATTTTACCCATAGCTGGAGGAGAATATATGGATTCATCTTTTATTAGCGCTATGTGGAAATGCCTTGATCTCGGGGCGACGAGTCCATTTCCTACGACTCTAACCATTATGACTGATTTCTCTGAATGTCTGAGATGAAGCTTGATGATTAGTATTATCTACGTTATTCGGACTTTTGTCCTCATCTTCATTGTTATCTGTACAACGTTTCGGTCGATATGCCCTCTGGCATGAGGGTTCACACACACACAATGAACTGTCTATAGTGGTGAAGGCTTGTGTTGGACCATCCGTACTTTTTGGCACAGTCGATAGGGAAGAATTGGTGCACAAGGAATGCCACAAACCCAATCAATGACTGATCTCAGGATTTTCAAATTCAGAGTTTTCCTTCTAGACCGATTAACTATCCAAGGTTAAATTTCCCAGTTTATCCTACTATTTTACCCATAGCTGGAGGGATAATATATTCACCATCTTGTCTAGGGTTTGAACTCGAATCGACGTGTCCATTTCCTACTACTCAAACCATTATGCCCCGCACCTACATATAACCTTACTATGTAGAATAATGGATCTTACCATCTTATATATGTGAACAATGGAGGCGTGGTTAGAATCGTAGGTAATCATCTCGTCGATCCGATTTCAAATCCTGGGTGAAGCTGTTCATATTCCATATAACACTAATATCATAGGGATAGGTATTCATTCAACTGCCCTCCCTACAGCTATAGGTAAATAGTAAGGCAGACTGGGCTCTTTAACCTTGGCTAGGTAACCAGTCTAGGATTATATATTACTGGTCGCAACGCCACCAAACAGAAAAACGTAGCGTAAGGGAAAAATAATCCCAACAGATCATTCCATCTTAAATAAATCAACAATTTTTGTGACAATTTTTTACGTGAATATGAAATTTATTTCTTGTAAAAAGTTGAATAATGTGCAAAAATAAATAGCCCCTTAGAATTTCTTTACAAGTTCACACAAGACAAAACCCGCTTTTCCAGAAGCCCCAAACGGGGGTGGGGGACAGAGATAGTAAGCGCCGACTGGTCTATACCAATTCATACATTTATCCCACACACAGACAAGCACATGCGTTTGGCACTTCACATCTCTTCCTCTTGTCACATTTTATCGTGACCAAGGTATATCCGTTCTTATTTAAGAAACTATGAAAAGTCTGAAACTCGAGCCTGGACCAGAAACCGAATTAACGTTCCGATCTATTGGAATACACTTCCGCATTAGTGTATATAAGTGTCAAAAATATTTACCATCTAGAAAAGAAAAAAGGAGGGGGGGCTTCTCCTTAGAAGACTTGATAGCATCGTAAATTAGACTCTACTTCCCGGCTGGAGTCTGACCGTTAGTCGACTTGGCGTCAAGTCAGGTCAGATAGATAAAGCCAAAGAGGAGGTCAAGCCGAAGTCGGCCGAAAGAAAATTAGAGAGTACAACCCACTCCCACTCCAGGGGGTGAGGTCATTTTATTGACAGAGAAAAATAAGTGACTGATTTGTGAATATGGCCGGACTGTTACCCCCAGGCTCGACGATTGACAATGTCTTTTTATAATTTCTGCTTTATCCGTTCCTTTTCTCTCTTTACCCACAAACACATCAAATACATTAAAGGAGAGAACTGGGGATAGTAGCACAGGACCCTTGGGAAATTAAAATTGCTTCTCAAGACCCATTAGGTTTGCTGGGTGGGGGAGTCTCTTTATCAGTCCATTTAGGCCGAGTCAAAAGTTCATACACAATCCAATTTGACTTTTTCAATAATTAAGTGCGAGAGAGAGGGGAGGAGGAGGTAGGAAGGGGTTGATGGGCGGGTTTGTGGCGGGTGGCGGGGGGGTGAAGAACAAACACTTTACACGTCCGGTCGGCCAATCTTTTAAAAGAAATGAATAAATAACTATATCTAACCATAAATCTTTCTGATGAGCCAAATACTAAAATAACATCAGAACGAGAATTTGCTTCTTGTAGATATCACCATAAAAAGTATCAAGTATCCAATGAACACAAAGGCATCGATATATTTATGAAGTTTAACTTTTAACAGTATTAGTTCGTATGTGTGGGTCACATCCTGAGCTCTGTATTCACTACTATAGTAATACACTTCAATGGGATCTCAATTTTAACACTTTAAAAACTTATTTATTCTCCATTTAATTCATATGACCCTAACTGGTACTAACAAGGGGACATAAATTAAAACCCTTAAAAAAATGTGTAAAGCAAACGCAAGACAAAATTATTTTAGCTACAGAGTGGTGAATATATGGAATAAACTATCTTCATCAGTAGTGAATGCCCCATCTCTAAACTCCTTCAAGGCAAAGTTGGATAATCTGTGGAATGATTATAAATATTCTGTGGAATTAAAATTAATATTTATAAGGAACAGCTGACAGGTCTCAGACCTAATATACTAGCTGAAAGGATATTATTATTATTATTATTATTATTATTATTATTATTATTATTATAACACTCCGAATCAGAGTGGACATGGTATTTACCTCGTACCCCACTTGTACGGGTTATGCACAAGCCCTATTAACGTGGGTCCCCACAAACCGAAGCTCATGGGAGGTGAAAAATTGCGTTGATGTCGTCGGCATTCCCCCTCAAGCGGTGCCTCAGGCACGGCAATAAACCCAGCATTGCCCCTTTAAATCGAGGGGGCAGGTGTTACCTGGGGGGATAGTCCGTGGGATCAACGCCATTAATTATAGCAATCCCCACCCGAGGGGCATGTCAGAGTGGACATGGGAGTAATGGTGATGATTAAGTATTCCACATTCCCCGAAGTCCAGAACTAGAACTGATAGATGGAGTTTAATGTCAAACCAGGACACTACGACCCTCAGTCAGGCCTTCTAGCACATAAAAAGTTTTGGAGCTTGCCGAAAGGGTTGGGTCAGAAATGTAGGTGCTAGGGCTTTACTTGACCAGTCGATTGATTGGGATGCTCTTCGACCGCCCGGCTAGCCTAAGTAAGGACCAAAGTGGAGTGTTGCACGTCATGGACTGCTCAACCACCAGGATTCCATCCTAAAGAATTATTTAGATGTTATACGCACATCCGTCAAGTTACTCTCTTCATTCTGGCCAAGCAAGAACGGTATCAAACTAAATCATTATTTTTTGTGGGAAATTATTCTCAGCTCATAACGCCAGACCTTCAGACGACAGATCTATAAGACCAAAGAATGATTGTTTTATAAAAGTGTATTTGTGTCTGCGCGTGTGTGTGTATACATTAGGTACCACCAATTTTCCCTGTGAAATTTACCCCCCCCCATATTTAACACAATGAAACTTGCATAAAGGTTAATATTATCTTGTATTTTTTTGACCATTCAAAAGAAGAAGGATTAAACAAACTCCTGCTGATTTTTGCTTTAAATTTCAGCTCACGGAAATAATGAAAATTATGAATGAAAAACAATTTTACATTTTTGCACCGTTAAATCAATTGAAATTCAACGTAGCCAAAAACAAGTTTTGACTAGAGGCTTTTTTAAAAATCCTATGAAAAATCAATTAATGGTCCGATTTTCACGAGGATTTCTATAATTGCTAACCCTTTGATGAAAATAGGTTTGAAATATACAATATGTCTCTGTGAATGTGCTATTTAACACAGTTGCTATTCTTTTAGGCAAGGATTTTTTTACACGCTTTCTGACATTGTAATATTCTTCCAATTAAAAAACAAACAAAAAAAAATTGGTAATTTTTTTACCGTGCTTCATACTACCAATGTCTCACAAAAGCATTAATAGTCTTTGCAAATTCAAAAAAAAAAAAAAACCAAAAAAAAAAAACCTAATATTTAAAAGCATGCCAATGAATTTTCATAGATTTTTTAGAGTTAAAAAAAATATAGCCAGGAATGGTTATTGACAATTGCTTAATCTTAGAAATTAGGATAATTTAACAGATTTTGTCTTTGAGAATTGATGAGTTGTGAGAAAGATGAAATGAATAATATGACAAGACATGGCAAACACTTCTCTCTCACTCTCTCTCTCTCTCTCTCTCTCTCTCTCTCTCACTTACTCACTCTCACTCTTTCTCTCTCTCACTTACTCACTCACTATCTCTTTCTCTTCTGTTTCCTCATGTCCACGCATGCTCAGAGAAAAGTAAACTTAATTCATTTTCTCTAACGACAGATGGAAGCCATATGTGTGCAAATGCGAAGGTGTCGGTGCTGCCTGGTTATCACGAGGCCATAAAACGCGAAAATGAGATTTGAAATCAGAACAAAACGCCCTTTGCAGTTGCGGTCAATGAAGGCCAAATCCGTCGCCGAGGATGATATTGGCCGGGGGGGGTGCAAGAGGGAGGTGAATATGGACCGAGGGGCGGTTGCAAGAGGGAGGTGAATATGGACCGGGCCTCTCTGGAAATCACTGTCCCCGATCATCATCATTATCACCAAGTCTGATTGCTTCCCTCTAGATTTGCCCGTATAGCTTGGGGCACGGCCTCGGAATCAACGGTTTTAGGTCTGCTGCTATTGTATGGCTGCTGCACTTGGGTCCTAACGAAACGCAGAGAGAATAGGCTAGATGCCAGGAAGGTATTTGCGGGGGGGGGGTTCAGTCCTCGATCATCATGATTATCATCAAGTTCGATTGCTTCTCTCTCTAGATTTTCCTGTTTGGATTGGAACACGACCTCGGAATCAATAGTTTTTTGGCTTGCTTGATCTTGACAATGTTCTTGCGAAATCACTATCCTCGATCAACATCATTATCATCAAGTCCCATTGTTTCTCTCTAGATTTGCCTGTATCTTGGAACACGCCTCGGAATCTGCTGTTACTCTATGGAAGTAGCACTTGGATCTAACTAAGTAAAGGTAAAGTTGTCGGGGCGGCCTAATGTCGGTATCAGCCAATCAGCGAGGGAGTCTATCCCCTTTTCACTAGAGCTAGACCAAGGAGTTATCTTAGCGTCTAAGGTGGAGCGCCACACTTACCATCAGCTCCTTACTTTACCGCACAGATCCCTGTGCTACTCATACGCTCAGTCGGTATCGAACTAGGAACCTTGTGGTTTCTAGCCGAACGCTCTACCGACTGAGAGCTAACCCGGTCCTATACTAAATGCCTAGATAATAAGTCAGGGACCCTTAGCAAATGACTGAGAGAGAGAGAGAGAGAGAGAGAGAGAGAGAGAGAGAGAGGAGAGAGAGAGAGAGAGAGAGCTAAGGACCCTTGTAAAGGAAAGAAGATATAGTGGTTTTAAATGAGGAATTACTGAAGTTTGCTGTACGATGTTCCAAACTAATGCAGTAAGAGAATACAGTAAATCACCATCCCAAAACAGTATGAACGGTGATTCTTGTTTTAACTGGCAGAACGATTCAAAGGAAAGTAATAATTGCCCTGAATGACTAAAGTAAATAAAGAAAGGAGAACATAAGAGAAGTTATCTTTTCTAAAACTGTCACTATGTATTAAGGCAACTGTTAGTAATGACAGCCTCTGTAGCAGCAATTGCCTTTGGGATTCTCGTCTCGGCAGACTAAACGCCTGACCTTCTTACTAATTATAGGCCTAGTTTCAACAATCAGTGGTTGTCTACTGGCCAGAGTGAAAACTTAAATGGCCAGATACTGTCGGTAGCACTATTTCTTTTTTTTTTTTTTTTGTTTGTCTACGATTGCTGTAACCACTCTTAGAAAAAAAAAATCTAGACCTACACAGATCTATTCCTACGAGTATCCTCATCTTGCCTTTTTTTATACTCACAAATTTCTGGCTATTCTATTCTAACGTCTGGCCTGATGTCCATCATAATAAAATTCTGGGAAGTTTGCAACGAGCACTTTATCAACGCAACGTGTCGGTGGGGCTTAGAACACGCTGACTGTGTCCCTGCATAGGGGATAAGACCCCACTGAAAAAAGTATGTGTACTGGGTTTGATACCTAACTGCATTTATGGTGAGGCAACAGTTATAAGATCCTGGAGAGTTGTGGGGTTGTCATTACTCTCAGGTCCACTCTAATCCGGAGTGGTAATACATATTAGGGCCCCATTTATGGTTCAAATATACCTGTTTGAAATTATTAGTATTTGATCGGACCGTATATAGACTTAAGAAACAACTACACAAAAAATATAAAATTAAACGTATAATGAACGCCATTCCCTAACCTCTAGTCATAGAATAACCCTACTATGGCTGCTTGGTCAGAATTTAGGCATGTCAACCCTTGTTGGATTATTTTATGCTGAAAACGTTTGAATGATTTTTTTTATAGAAACCAATTAAGATATGATTAAAATAAGTGTAATCTTTTTATATGTGCTCTTATTTAATTTCGTAAGTTTTTTGATTTAATCTATTTTATATCAAAATTTAAATACTTACTCCCGGAAGGCGCATATTCTTAATAGTAGTATCAATATAGTTATTTACTAAGCTTAGCTTAGATGTGACATAAGACCAGTAGTATGGTGAGCCCAAATGAGAATCGAACTCACTAACAATGCTCTGCGAAGCAAGCTTGCCAATCATTACACCACGTAAGGTGGCCATAGTTATTTATTAAGCTTAGTTTAGATGTGGCACAAGGCCAGGAGTATGGGGCGCACAATGAGCATCGAAATCACTCATAATGGTCTGCGAAGCGAGCTTGCTAACCATTACACCACGTGAGGTGCCTATACTTACCATTAGACTACATGAGGTGCCTTAGTAGTCGTTAAGTGAAATAAATATTTCCACTCTAGCTGTAGTATAATAAGATAAACAACAGTAGAAACCTAAAGAATGAATTTTTATAGAAACCAATCAAAATATAATTAAGATAAATGTAATCTTTTTTATATGCATTCTTATTTAACTTAATGTATTTTAGTATTATCTGCGTTATTTGGACTATTGTCCCCATCTTCATTGTTATTTGTACAACGTTTCGGCCGATATACCCTCCGGCCTTCTTCAGGTATTTCTTGTCGGACTCGGGAACCTTCTCAGACTCGGGAACCTTCTTTTCGGACTCTGGAACTTTCTTGTCGTATTCGGGAGCCATGAAAGTTCCCGAGTTCGAAAAGAAGGTTCCCGAGTCCGAGAAGGTTACCGAGTCGAACAAGAAATACCCGAAGAAGGCAGGAGGGTATATCGGCCGAAACGTTGTACAAATAACAATGAAGATGGGGACAATAGTCCGAATAACGCAGATAATACTAATCTTCAAGCCTCATCTCAAACATTCAGAGAAATTAATGTATTTCGTATTAAAATCTAAATACTTAGACTCGGAGGGTGCATATTCTTGATAGTAGTATTGATATACGTTTAACGAAACAAATATTTCCCCTCTAGTACATCTAAGATGGAGATCAATAGAAACCTTTTGTCTGGCAAAATCTCTAGGTTTCAGATTTTAAATAAAGAGTGGTTAAAATGTCAATGACTCCCGGGTTTGTATCGTGAGGCGCGTAGGGGGAACTGCACCAAGGGTCAATTTATTTGGCATTTACGAATATGTCCGACTTTCATTTATTATTGACTTGGCACTTCGATTAGTTCTTTTTTTTTTTGTTTTTTATTGTTGTTTTTTTTTGTTTTTTTTTTTTGGCGTCAAATTTAGAATCAATTCCCTTACGTCATGGAAAATAGAATTGTCAAACAACAGTTCTGCGATAATTTAATTTCATATCGATCAATACCAATTAATCAATCAATCAATCAACTAATTAGTCTAATACCTTTTTTTAGACAGCTGATCTATCAGAAGGATGGTTCAGCAAAAAGAGAATACAAATACGAATTGTTGGCATAGTGACATCTCATGGGCCACGCAGGAAGAATACTATCCAACTTTGCCTTGAAAATGCTTCCTTGAGGCATAGATATAACGCTCCTACCACAGGTTTCATTTTTTGTTCCCCCCCCCCACGCACCATTTTGTGCCAAGAGGTATACAATTATTAAATTATGTAGGTAAGTAAAGTAAGTTTTAGGTTCCAGATCTAACAAAATCCTAGTTACTCTCCTTGATCAGTAGGGGACAGTTGCCACCCTTGAACGTTGCATTGTGGGAGGCTAGTTCCGGAAAAGGGGTTTCCACCATGACATCTTTGGATTGGAATACGAGCTAGTTGGTCGCACACACACGTCTGAGATCTTAAGCCACTTTTAGAGTAGAAGCATTTATATCATGTGTTAAATAAAACCTGGTCAATTTTCAACAATTTGGTGTTGCATTTTCATTCAGTTTTATGTATTTTATTTATATGTAGAAATATAAGAGTAAATTACATACGATTATGTGCGTAGATGGGATTATCGTATGATTATAGTGGAAACCAATTAGTGGTTGGGAGAAGTAAAAAAAAGAACTAAACAAATGTAATATAAAAAAGTAAGCTGCATAATCATATTTAAACAGATACGTATCAACAACACCAACAACCTTCTTGAGATACAGGACCCTTGTTGTTTATTTTTTTAGTTTGTTTCCGTTGCGGAGTGGAGGGTGTTTTTTTTTTAGAAAAAAGACTAGAGGAACTGGAAATCAGAGAAAGAATTGAGACCATCAAGACAACAACATTGTTGAAATCAGCTAGAATACTCAGAAGAGTCTTGGAGACCTGAAGGAGACTTGCTGTCACTCGGACTCCAGTGAATGCCCATCAGCTAACGCTGTGTGTGAAAAACTCTAATAATAATAATAATAATAATAATAATAATAATAATAATAATAATAAGAAGAAGAAGAAGAAGAAGAAGAAGAAGAAGAAGAAAAAAGAAGAAAAAAGAAGAAGAAATAAAAGAAAAAGAAGCAAATTTGTAAAATTGATAAAAGATAGAAAAGAGAAATAAAATGAAGAAGGGCGAGAAGAAGAAGAAGAAGAAGGGCGAGAAGAAGAAGAAGAAGAAGAAGAAGAAGAAGAAGAAGAAGAAGAAGAAGAAGAAAACTGAGATGGATAGCAGCATTGGTTTTGGCTTTCGTCTCACGGATGCGAGTTTTCGCCAAACCAAGTCGGGATGGTGTTTGGAGAAACCGAGACTAAGTGGATATCACGTTTACATCTTGTCCTGATTATAAGGCTTTCTAAATGCGCACACGTGCGCTCTGGCTCTTACATAGAGAGTAATAACAGAATGGTAAATGCTCTTTTCTGTTTGTGCTTTTCTTTGTGTATTTTTGGGCGTGAGAGACCGGATTTCGAGTACAACATGTGAAGGTTATTTGGCGTATGCAATTTCCCTTTCAAATATAGGACATAAGAATGATATATAGATAAATAGATAGGAATAGACAGATAAATAGATTTTGATTGGAATAGATAGATAGATAGATAGATAGATAGATAGATAGATAGATATAGACTGAAATAGATAGAAAGATGTACATTAACTGATATAGATAGATAGATAGATAGATAGATAGAAAGAAAGATATAGACTGAAATAGATAGAAAGATGTACTTTAACTGATATAGATAGATAGATAGATAGATAGGAATAGACAGATAAGTAGATTTTGATTGGAATAGATAGATAGATAGATAGATAGAAAGAAAGATATAGACTGTAATAGATAGAAAGATGTACATTAACTGAGATAGATAGATAGATAGATAGATAGAAAGATATAGACTGAAATAGATAGAAAGATGTAGACTGATAGACATTAACTGAGATAGATAGATAGATAGATATATAGATAGTAGAAAGAAAGATATAGACTGAAATAGATAGAAAGATGTACATTAACTGATATAGATAGATAGATAGATAGATAGATAGACTGAAATAGATAGAAGATGTACATTAACTGATATAGATAGATAGATAGATAGAGAGATAGAGATAAGAGAGCTTAGATACTGTGTGTGTGTGTGTCTGTGTGTGTGTGTGTGTGTGTCTGTGTGTGAAAGAGAGAGAGACACACACAGAGAGAGAGAGAGAGAGACAGACAGACAGACAGACAGTGATAGTGGCAAAAATAGAGAGAGACACACACAGAAAGAACGAGATAGATAGATAGATAGATAGATAGAGAGAGAGAGAGAGAGAGAGAGAGAGAGAGAGAGAGAGAGAGAGGGAGGGGGGGGTTATTTTGTACTTATCAAAGAACTAAGGAAGCATAAGACCAAATATAATTACCCAGAATGCATATGCGCATAATAGAGAAAGAGATAGAGGTAGAGACAGACAGACAGAGAAAATACATAGATTGTGACAAAACGAGAGAGATAGAGAGGGGGAGAAAGTGAGAAAGAAAGAGAAGGAGAGAATGAGAAAGAGGAGAGAGTGAGAGAAAGAGAGAGAGAGAGTGGAGGCACAGAGAAACAGAGAGACACACAGAAAGAGAGAGAGAGGAGGAAAAGAGAGAGAAAAGGAGAGAGAAAAGCAGTGACAAAGAGAAAGAGAGAGAGGGGAGAGAAAGGGGTGGCATATAAAGAGAAGAGTGAGGAAGGAAGGAAGAAACAATATGGCGGCGAGCGAGTAAAAACATATCAATGAGATGTACTGGATATTTCTGGTTCCGCCTGTACCGGCATTTTTCGTGAAATGCAACGTCTCATCTTCCTCCCCCATCACTATTCGTTTTCAGCATCCTCGCCCTGACGGAGCCTGCGCGCCCTCTTTTCGCTCAATTTGGTACCATATAATCATAATTAGTAACTACAGAAAAATAGGGAAGAGGAATACGACAGTTTCAATTACAAAAATGCTCATGATAACACACAAGAAAGGAAAGGAAGATAATAATAAATAATAATAATAATAATAATAATAATAATAAATGGATGATCAAACAAGTATTAAGCGAATGCAGCAAACTAGCACTACGAGAATACAAGGCTAGGCACGAATTGTTTGGAAAGGTGATCCACTGGGAATTGAGCAAAAAATAATTTAAAAAATCTTTGTCACAGATGCAGTGCCACATCGGGATATTGATCTTGCTATGAAAAAATTAAAAATCATCAATAACTTAAAATTGGTTGACTTTAAGACTTTTATAAAATCTCTGGATTCCTCGAGCAAAAATGCTTCTATAAATTAATTTGTAGGAGTAGGGAAGCTCTAGAACTCATTTTACAGACAAAAATAGATTACATTTCTTTGTGACCCCGCCTCAAATTTGGAGGGCTAAAAATCGACATAACTAATTATTGGAACTGGAAGCTCAAAAAACAAAACAAAAAACCCTAGATTTTACCATACACCAAAATGGTATATGCATAAACCAGAATCTGTTCTTTAGCGGTCACCGAAAGTGAAAGAAAGCGAAAAGCTACACAAATACTTGGATCTTGCCAGAGAATTGAGAAAACTGTGGAACATGAAGGTAAAGGTCGTACCAATCCAAATTGGTGTCCTTGGAACACCAAGGATCTTGAAAAGCGCTTGGATAAATTGCAGATTAGAGGAAGAACAGAGAACATCCAAATTACGGCATAGTTTAAAATCGGCTAGAATACATTGAAGAATCCAGGAGATCTGGGGAAACTTGCTGTCTCTCAGCATCCAGAGGACCACCGGTGTGAAAAACCCTAATGAAGCGAAAATTTCCACCATACAACTAAATGGTATATACACAAACCTGGATATGTCCTAGAGAATGA
>CM042154.1:85041516-85059016 GCA_023376005.1 Doryteuthis pealeii | reverse complement strand
ATCAACCACCCTCACCACTACGTTATCTTCGCTAGGCGTATTCAATATTTATACGTTGGGGTCGAATATTTTAATAGCACGTAAATATACTGACTTACTAAACGTTAAGATAGATAGGTACATAAAGATAGATAGATAGATAGAGAGATAGATAGATAGAGAGAGAGAGAGAGAGAGAGAGAAATAATAATTAACAGAGATAGATCGATAAACACACACACACACACACACACACACACATATATATATATATATATATATATACATTGATGTTGATAGTATAGTTTGATATATATATATATATATATATATATATATATATATATATATATATATATATACGAAGAGAATGCTTAATATCATTGATAAAACATGTATATCTATGTTAGGGTAGCAAAGACATGAAGTCAACGGAGCTTGAGAGAGAGAGAGGGGGGGGAGAAAATAAACAAGTGAGTGGGTTAACTTCTTTCATGACATTTCGATAGAGATTCCATCCTTTTTAATATGTTAGGATCATCATCATCATAATCATCATCATCATGTCGTGATTGTAGAATGGATATCCATGACAATCTCTCGCCAACCGTCCCAATCATTCACTGCTGCATTTACATATGGAACTATTTAGCAATAGCTCTTAAGAAAACATATCAAACATTGCAATAATCAAATTATCATACTGTGGTATATCCACAGGTCCTGCTAGTAGAAATAATTACTTCAACCCATATAATTGTGTATAAATCAATAGTGTTAGATAGATGTTAAAATCGATCGATCATTTAATCAATCAATCGACGATCTGACATCACTCGTTCTATAATGTTTAATGTATTTTTGTACTTTATATTAAGATGTCCAGAAATATCAAATACCGACATGTGGTGACCTTTAAGTGACCTCAAAGTTTAATCTGTTCCTGGATGTTTCTATTTGGTTAAGTTCCTCAGACAAACAAAGCTTAGTTTTTAAAGCTTGGCACAGTTCAACATCAGACCAGAAGTATGAAGAACCCGGTGAGAATCAAATTCACAATCGTTTACAAGTCTTGTGGTAGCATTCACTCGGGTGGGTTGAGCCGGCTCCAATAATTGAATTCATTGAGTCCAAAGTCAATTGGAGTATCATTGAAATAGGAAGTACGCAAGCTTTTTTGTTGCTGATTATCCAGCAGATGCAGGGATGAGGAAGCCAAAACTAACCTCCAGTTTCCGGTGCAGACGCCCTTGCAATTGTCACCAGAACCCCTTTGATCGAGTTGTGGCCTTTAATACCCCTGGGTGCCAGACCTGTCCAACATGGGTGACAGTACCGAGAACTTAAATTCTCGACGGTATAACTCTGACGCTACCACGTTTACACAGTCCTGCCACGATGAGGAGTGGTTAAGCTTTAGGCCAGTACATCCGGTGACCTCTGGTGACCTCAAATAACTTCGGAGTTTAAACTGTTTGAGGGTTCTCGGAAGTTTCAGTTGTGATCAGTTCATCGGACAGATAAGCCTTAGTCATTTGATACGATTGGCTTAGTTTTAACACACGACCAGAAGTATCAAGAACCCGGTGGAAATCAAATTCACAATCGTCTATTTGTGTGGAGTGGTTACCATTACATCACAGAATTCCCCAATTCCCCACCTGGATTTATAGACAAGCCGTGGTCACGTGGTTTATTCCTTCGCCAATCACTAGCCATACTGCATGGCTGATACACTACTTAAACACTGATCCTGGCCAGTTCTACTATCACTCATTGATAAAGGACTTACAATACGCAGGACTCTTTACCAGAAGAAATAAAGGATTCATTATCGGAGGATTACCAAGGATCCAATTCCACTGGACAAGTGCTCTTGCTTAAAGCCTACAGGATGGCCCATAAAATTGTAACACTAGAACTTAATGAAGTTTGTGCCTCAATTTTCTTTCTTTCTTTCTTTTAGATTTTACGGCATGTCAACCCTTGGTGGGTTATTTCATGCTGAGGACGTTTTGTTCTGTCTTTTATTGATGAGTATTGAAAATTATCTTTTTAACTCAGTTTTTTTAAATACATTTTGTTAACTCATTTTCTGCTATTTACCCTATAAATGGGTCCCTAACAGGTACTACCACTCCGGATCGAGGTGGACCTGAGAATAATGGCGATAAAGAGGTACTCCACACTCCCCAGAGCTCCAGAATCGGAACTTCATCATTAGAAGCAGTTTAAAATCATACCCAGGACACTGCCTCAGTTTTAGGTATTTACTAAACATAGGCTGACACAAGCCCAAATGAAAATCTAACTCGCCACAAAGAATTAAAAAATAATCAAAATAGATATATTTACCCTGCAGGTTGATCACAAATATGGTTCGTCTAGCGAGGATCGAACTTGCTTTTTAGTAGTAACTGATTTGCGAGACTAGCTTGCTAACCACGTTGGATAATCTGCTAGTCTAGATCATTAACCATAACACACATTCTTTAGAGAGCATAACAAGCGTAGTAAAATTCATTATTTTCAAGACTGTATATTCATGTAAAAAAATGTATATGAGTTAGAGTTTTTAATCTGAAGTGTGTGTTTCGAGTTTTTGAGCGGGAATTTCGTATGAATAATGGCGTCTGTGAGCTTATCTCGCAATGCGTGAGTGTCGATCGGATTATCAACAGGCGCTTATTTAAAAAAGGATTTCAATCCGTTACTAGTTGTTCATAATTATCCATCGCACCTGGTTCTTAACAGAATATAAAAGAAAGAAATATGAGACCACTAATTATTTCCTTTTGTGGAGAGCTCTCTCTCTCTCTCTCTCTCTCTCTCTCTCTCTCTCTCTCTCTCTCTCTCTCTCTCTCTCTCTGTTCCTTTTCTATCTATCTGTCTTTTTATCTACCTAACCTATCTATCTCTCATTCTATCTATCTATCCATCTATCTATCTGAATTTTTCTACCCTTTATTTGATTATTATGAGCAGGTGTATAAGTTATGATAAAAAGTAAGTCTCTTTGTTCAATCAGTTGAAAGCATTACTCATAGGAAATTATGGAAGAGCAGATTGATAAGAACGAAACATAAAACCGTGTAGATGTGTTTATGGATAATTTAACCTGCATTAGCACACACACGATGCCATATCTGAAGAAGGGTATCACTGGTGCTTCGACTGGGCTATGAAAACTCACTGGAATTTGGGTGCAAATGAGAATAATTAGAAGAAAACTAATATTTCATTCATTGTTCATTCGTCTCAATACTTTTTAAACACAAATCGCATTATATATATATATATATATATATATATATATTAGAAAGAGGCAAAGAGAAGGCGAGAGAAAGAGAGACGGACAAGCATATGTGCAGATACAAAAGAAAATGGGAGAGAGAGAGAGAGAGAGAGAGAGAGAGAGAGAGAGAGAGAGAGAGAGAGAGAGACGAATATAGGGAGGTATAAAGTTAAAAGAGAGAGACAAACGAATGAACTGGAATACAGTCAGGAGAGAGAGTGAGAGAAGAGGGAGAGAATGAGAAACAAAGGAGACGAATCAATTGTAATATAGTAAAGAGAGAAAGAGTGAGAAAGAGAGAGAGGGGGTACGAATAAACTGACACACAGCGTTGAGAGAGAGAGAGAGAAAGAGAAAGAGAACAAAAGAGTGAAATAGAGAGGAGGAACACAAATAAACTAGCCTAAAGATGAGTGAGAGAAGAATCAATTGGAATATAGTCAAGAGAGAGAGAGAGAGAGAGAGAGAGAGAGAGAGAGAGAGAGAGAGAGAGAGAGACGAATAAACTAACATACAGTGTTGAGAGAGAGAGGGGAGTGAGAATAAAAAAGATAGGGACGAATAAACTACCGTAAAGAAAGAGAGAGAGATAGGAAGATAGAGATAGATAGATAGATAGATAGATAGATAGAGAGAGAGAGAGAGAGAGATATCTGTCGAAACAAGGTCGTTGACAGACAGAGAGAATAATGGAACTGATATACAGATAGATAAACGGTCCATTCATTCTCAGACGCATATCACCCCCCCCCCCAGTTGCATCGACATAAAATTAATATCTTTCCCTCTTGTTTAGTGTCATACCTTCTCTAACCAGAATGTACTGAACGCATGTGGGGCGTCGCGTTTTCTCCACCCCAACACGCATCCCTTCGTAACACGAAAAGATTTTTTAAAAGAACGTAGACTCGCCCTTTTACTTGGAGCTGGCAACAAGCACACCACGTGACTGTGCGGATGCTATTCTACCTATCTCGATATCATCGATACGTTGGTATTTAAACACGTAAACAAACAGCAAGGAGGAATCCTCTCGCGAAAACCGAAGGTGCCACCGTTATTTTTATCGCAGATCCACCACTGGGCAGACTTACCAAAACACAACACAACACACACACACACGCACTCTCTCTCATCATCATTCATTCATCTTATCTGATTTATTAAACAGACCCAGGAAAGAATGAAAGAAAACAATTCTTTATCTAATAAAGAACTAATTTCTTTGTTTCATTCTTCTTTCTCCCTTTCTTTCTTTCAATGTAGTTATGTTCTTTACTCTCTCTCTCTCTCTCTCTCTCTCTCTTCTCTCTCTCTCTCTCTCTCTCTCTGTCAACTTTTCTTTCTCTCTTTCCATTCTTTCTGCAATTTTGTTTTCTTTCTTCCTTTCTTTTAATGCAGTAATGTTCTTGTCTTTCTTTTTATTTTCTTTCTGTAACACTTGTTTATTTCTTCTCGCTTTCTTTCTTTCTTTCTTTCAATGCAATTATGTTATTTCTTTCTTGCCTTCTCTCTTTCGATAATCTTCTTTCTTTCTTTCTTGAATCATCTTTCTTTCTTTCTTCCTTCTTTTTAGTAATACCTTTTCTTTCATTCTTTCATTCTTTCAATGCAAGTATATTCTTTACTTTCTCACTGTGTGCAACTCTTTTCTTTCTTTCTTTTTTCTTACTTTCATTCTGTAGCACTTTTTTTTTTTCTTTTAATGCAGTTATGTTTTTTTCCTTTCTTTTTTATCTTTCTCTAACAATTGTTCTTTCTTTCTTTCATCCCCTTTCTTTCTTTATGCAATACTTTTTCTTTCTTTTTTTCTTTCTTTCTTTCTTTTGATACAGTTATGTTATTTCTTTCTTTAGTTCTCTCTTTCGATAACCTGCTTTCCTTTTTTAACATTTTTCTTTCTTTCTTTCTTTAAAACTTTTTTCTTTCTTTTAATGCTATTATGTTCTTTGTTTGCTTCTTACTTTCTTTTATTCTTTCTTTAACTTTTTAAAAGTTGGCATGGAGGCCCCACTAACAACACGTATTGGTTTGAAGGGGTCCGCGGTCAAAAAAGGTTGAGAAACACTGCACTGAAGTATTAAAAATTCATCGTTGCATTTTACTGAATGGTTTGTTTTTTGTTTTTGTGCGGCCGTCGGGTTCAGATGAAACAATGTGGATCATATGACCTTTAGGCACCCCTTTTGCGATCTCGATTCCTAAGGACATGTTTTTCATTCACAACGTCAAAATCCAGTTGTTTGTTAACAGACGATTTTTTAAAATTATAAAACTAACCCCTAACCCTAACAACAAACTGGATTTTGACGGTGTAAATTGAAAAACATGTCCTTATGAATCGAGATCATAAAAGGGGTGCCTAAAAGTCATATGGTTCAACAATGTTTACATTAGAAACTATATTGATACATTGAACAAGGTTTACTATTTACGGTCTCATACTTGTAAAATCCTCAAAAAACAACCCACATTTTCCCGGTTTTTTATTGCAAATGTTTATCTGTACTTTTATAAACCCAACGATTTCTTGCCTATAGGTCTTAGGGGAGGCCAAACAGTTGAACCCTGGGGGTTGAAAAATTAATCCCTACGGGTAATTTGAGTATAAACACGAGATATGTAGTGCTGACCTCAGAGGTCATTTAAGTACATTACAGGTCAGTTTAGTTTAGTTTAGGAGAGTTAAGGCAGCTACTTCCGGCTATAAGAGAAGAGTTAATAAGTTTACGATGAAATAAGGGGTTTAAGAGTCGGATAAGAAAAAGTAATCCGTTTATTCTTGCCCCAAGAGGAAAAAGACTGTTAGCGGTGTTTATCCTGAAACATTGCCTTTATAAAACTCTTCCGATTAGAATACAGTTCGTTATTTTTTTCTTCTTTTCTTCTTTTTCTTCAATATACAAAGGTGAGACGAAAAGGTTTAGGGTGAATCTTTAATTCAAACATTCTTAAAACTTAAAATGAAAATGCCTTGACAATTGATAAACTTATATGTTGAAGTGATGATATCTAGACAGCAGACTAAACGTCTAGACCAGCGTTTCTCAACCGGGGTTCCCCCGGAAACCCAAGACTCCCCAAAAAGTCCATAAGGGTTCCGCGAGAACAAGTAAGATAAACTAATACACTTTTGACTTTTTATTTAATATCATATATATAATATTACAAAACACGCACAATATATTCTTGCTTATTGTAATCTTATAATGTAGACATCATCCTATCTAATCTATTATGTTTATTTAAAAAATATAACAATCATTCGGAATATTTTGCGCAGGGGTTTGCCTGAGACATGTAATTTATTTTAAGGGTTACACAAGGGCAAAAACGATGAGAAACGTTGGTCTAGACCAGTGAGTCTCAACGTGGTCCAGCTGGACCATCTGTAGTCCACAGAACATTTCTAGTGGTCCACAGAGAGTTCGAAGCCACAAAAATGTTTTAGCCATTTCACAAAAATTTAACTAATTTAGCGCTTCTTATAATGACCCTCCCCAGTTGAAAATCTCTATTTAATCGCACGTCGATGATCGGCGGAAAATGAATTGTCTTGTCTTACTTTAACACGTGGGCTAGCCGCTCGCAGCAACATTCAAGAAAAGAAGGATTGGTACATGGGAATTTTTTGAATAAAAAATGGTCCAAAAACCGAAAAAGGTTGAGAAGCACTGGTCTAGACGAATCAGTTTGGTTTTGTTTCTTTGTTTAATGACATATCAAAATACGTGGGTTATTTAATGCCAAAGTCACTCTTGTAGACGAAATGTAGATGCACTATTTATCAAATAGCTGGTGGTGAGTGGGTGTTATCACCATTACTCCTAGGTCCACTTTGATCCAAAGTGCTAGTATCTGTTACTCTGATCCGAAGAGGTAGTATATGTTAGAGTCCCTTCTATGGGTTAAATAGATAAAAGTGTGTAAAAAATGTGTTAAAAATATTGAGTTAAAAAAAATCAATACCCAACAAGAATGAATAGAAGAAAACCTATTTGGCATAAAATAACCCAACATGCGTTGAAATGCCGTAAAATCCAACCAATCAACTAATCATAAACATAAATAAATATCTGTCTATATTTATGAGACGAAGTGTGGTTGTTGTTGTTGTTGTTATTGTTGTTGTTGTCTCCACATTGTGGACTGCTATACTAATCTTTGTTTCGTCCGTTGCACTCTCCGGGCTTCTTCAATTGCCTTTTGTTGTACTTGCTCTGGGGTTATCACGCATCATCCATATTTTGTCATTTTTCAGAGATATTGTAATGAGAACAGTTTAAAGAGTGCCAGTAAAGGCACTTAAAGAAGGGCCGGAGATTTCAGCCAACGAAACATTGTGTGTAGAGCAGTTCGCAATGTGTAGAGAGTTATAATAAATAGATCTTTTGGATAATATATTAATAATGTGAAGGCCAATACAATGCGTATGAAAAATAAAAACAAAAAGATGTTATTTTTGTCTAACTAATTACTTTAATCTTTTTGGATATTTATTTCCAATGCTAAGGAGTTCCACTACTCATGAAAAAAAAATTCTTAGTGTTATTTATTTATTTATCTTTTTATTTATTTTTAGCTATAAAATTAATTTATCAGAGGTTTCTTCAAAACTGAAACTTTTGCTATCTCAGCCTCTTGGTGCTTGGCGTCCTCAAACACTCCTAGATTGCCTGACCACACACATTGCTCTAAACGGATAAGTATTTTCTTTTTTCATATACTGTCCATTTTATTTCTTAATATTAGAAACATAAAGCCATATTCCATACGACCAAGGCGCCCGTGAGAGTTGCAATATTTTTAGCCAACGCTATGCCGGAAATAAGCAAGAAATAAAACGAATAAGGGTATTGTAGCGTGTCGTGTCTACCGTAATCAGAACCAACTCCACAGTTACTGACAGAAAACAGAGACGGACAAAAAGATGTTGGGGGTAGGGATTCGGGTGCGCGGGAAGGAACTGAAGCTCTGTTCCCTGAGCATGTTTCATATCTTTTTGCCTTTTTATTTTTAACCGTAACTAAATGGCAAATCTGACTGCTGTACCGTGGCGAAATGCTGCTTTTGTAGCTGGCTGCGTGCACGAAACTATGACATGTTATTCATTGTTGCTGTTGTTATTGTTGTTGTACAAGACATTCCTGTTGTTCGTTGGCTTTTTCACCTGAGAGAGTGCAAAGTCAACCCCCCCCCCCAAAAAAAAAATCCCGGTCCTCTGAGTACATATTAATGCTCATCTTAGGTCATTAATATGCACTAGCAAGAATATGCACCCTACGGTCGCAAGTATTTAAGTTCGAATGTAAAGCAATATATTAAATTAGAAAGACTAACAAAATAAAATAAGAACGTATACAAAAAGATTACACTTATTTTAATTATATTTTAATTGGTTTCTATATAGAATCATTCATAGGATTGATTTCAATACGTTGGGGAACAAAACCATAATATTATAGATCAATAACACGTAGTAATTATTTATTAAACCCGGTTTTATTTAAACCAGTATGCAAATTAACCACACTATATATTATGTAAACCTTTATTTCTTAGTGATATGTAAGACACATTGCAGGATTTTAAACGTACTAATAACATGAGGTGTTTTTAGCCAAATCGAACTCTATGTGTGTGTGTGTGTGTGTGTGTGTGTGTGTGTGTTGTGTCAATTTGAAACCACACGCACAGCGATGAGCCTGTCCAATATTCAATTTGGTGACCACTTAAGCATCGCGAGTCGTTTGTTTATATGATAAGGGCTGATATGCCGTAAGACAAAACGACAAACCACACACAACACACACACACACACACACACATATATATATATATATCGCAATAATATGAGTGAGATAAACAGACATTGATAACAAAAAGAAATGATAAGATTGACAGGAGATAGAGAGAGAAATACAAATAGACAGAAAATTGAGTGAGTGGGTGAGAGATATAGATATAGATAGATAGATAGATAGAGAGAGAGAGAGAGAGAGAGAGAGAGAGAGAGAGAGAGAGAGAGAGAGAGGAGAGAGAGAGAGAAAGAGAGAGAAGAGAGAGAGAGAGGGGAGAGAGAGAGAGAGAGAGAGAGAGAGAGAAGGAAACCGAGAGAGAGAGAAGAGAGAGAAAGAGAGAGAGAGAGGGGAGAGAGAGAGAGAGAGAGAGAGAGAGAGAGAGAGAGAAGCAACCGAGAGACAGAAAGATATTAAATAAAAACGATAATGTTATTAAAAGTGCATCTTTAATAGGGCGTGGGTCCATACTTGTATATTCATTAAACGTTTTGTTTTGATTACTCGGGATGCACAGAATGTGTGTCTGTGTCAGTTTTGTTTGACGCCATTTTGTGTGTCTACCTATTATCCAATTTTTTTTTTGTTTCAACATTTAATAGTTGTATAAATCCACCCATCCAATTTCCTTTGTATATTCACCTGCTTTTAAAATACTCTCTCATATGATATTTCTCTTCTCTCCTCACAACGCTCACAATCTAATCTTGTTTACGTTAGTCTCTTCTTAATTTAAAGCATATCTAGGTGCTATTCGCAGAATTACGTCCCGGCCTCCTGCCTTAAAAAACGCTAGGAGGTGATAGCTAAAAAAGACCACCCTCCCTAAATAAAATGAAAATACAGAAAAAAATGTTTTTATTTTTATTTGTAATTTATTGTCGAAAAAAAAAAATTAAAATAAAATTAAAATATCGAAAAATTTTTTTAGTGGGTTTAAGGCATTTCTATCGACAAATTATTTTTTTAGTGGTTTGAAGGCATTAAAAGTAAGCCATATTTTTATCGACAAGTAAATGTAAATATTTAGCCCCCTCCTTTAAAATATTTTAAGAGGGGGAGGGTTAAAATATTTACATTTAATTTTCGAAAAAAGACTGTAGGGGCTAAAATAAAAATTATCTATTCATTTTCCCATTAAACTAACCCTAAACCAAACCCTACCCCCTAGTTGAGTAACATGATATTACAGTGTGACCCAGAAAAAACAGAACCCACATTTTTTTTTAATAAAACTGTTAATTTTAACTTGGTGGGGGTAGGGTTATGGTTATGGTTTAGGGTTAGTTTAATGGGAAAATAAATAAATAATTTGTGTTCTGTTTTTTTCTGGGTCACCCTGTAATATCATGTCACTCAACTAGGAAATAACCACTTGGTCTTATGAATCGAGATCGCAAAAGGGGTGCCTAAAAATCATATGGTGCTCCTTTTCAATGTTAACTTTCAGATAAAAAGAAGCAGACGCGCCCAAATAAAAAAATCTCTTTTTTCTTCATCCAGCGTCATGTTGTGAACCCACAAATTTAGCTTCTGTCAAAGTCGACTGCCGGCATATCAAAGCGGCTACCTTTCAAAAAAGTCAAGTCACTTCTTTTTTTCTTGAAGAAATCTAACAATATACAATCCTGATGAATCACAAGGACACATATAATACACAACAAAATAAGAACTCTGTTAACTGTGGTCATGACCTACATATCAAACCAGTCTCTGATAGCGTTTACTTACATAAATCACAAAGATATTGTAAATGTTTGCTTCAAGACCTCAAGAACATTTTAAAATCTTACGAAACTATTAGATAAGCTGAATTACGGCTATCCTGAGTATGACATTTTTTTCTATTATCTGCGTTATTCGGACTATTGTCCTCATTTTCATTGTTATCTGTACAACGTTTCAGCCGATATGCCCCCCCCCCGGCCTTCTTCATGTATTTCTTTTCGGACTCGGGAACCTTCTTTTCGGGGGAACCTTCTTTTCGGACCCGGGAACTTTCTTGTCGTAATCAGGAGCCATCACGGAACTTTGAACCTAACCCTTTATTCAGTCCACGGGGGTATCCTATTCTATGCCGCTAACCATTGCTGGGGTAGAGGCGTTAAGCTGTGTTAATATTATTCTATGTTACTGCTGCCCTTGATCAGGATTGAACCTGCAATCGAGAAATAACTGCCCCTTATAACTGTCAACCTAACTCCTTTATCCTCTAGGCCATATGTCCAATGTATTTTTTTTCTTAACTGAAAATTAATCTTAAGGGTCAGAGATCTAAGAACATGAAGAACATCAGAGGTGCTTCGACCAGTAGGAAACCCTATGGACGACTCACGCTTAATAATGATTAGAATCTTTATTTCGTTTATAACCCATCACGGACATACGGCAAAACAAAACTTATTCAAACAAGAGTAAGTGCTGATTCTCTGACGAATTGGAGAAACATTGACGACCTCCTATTGCCAAATGTCAAACCCATAATATATCGATTTATTTCTCTTTTTTTAAACCATGGACTGAAATATTGTCACTATTAAAGTACACACAGCGGCGGTTTGTGTCATAACACAGGATCTTTGAAGTCATCATAAACTAGCAACGCTTTAAACGGTTTTAGAAGTATAAAAAAAAAATAACGCACTCTGATTAACTATGACGAGTTTAGATAAATGGAACTCTTCAATTGAAAAATCAGAAAAACGCTCTTCGGGTAGATTTCCAATTTCTTTGACAGAAAAAAAAAACCACCAAATTCCACCACGGTACAAAGAGTGCTTTAATTTTTACTTCACAATTAAATTCAAAAATTTTCATTCACATTTAAATTCAAAAAATTGTGTTTCTTCTTCTAATTACAAGTAGGGGGGGGGGTGTACTTTTATTTAGATAGATAGATAATAGATGCTAAATCTAAATATTTTTTTGTGTCAGATCATCAAGGGTCTAGAGTTTGGTAATAAGTAACACCTAATAATAGCCGTTTTGATTAAATAATGATCGAATAGAAATAATAGAATCCTGGCTAAGAAGAAAAATAACTTTTTTATTTAAAAAAAATGTTTGGGCATACTTATTTAAGAGCGATACTATATATATATATATATATATATATATATATATATATATATATATATATTGGTGGTATATTTATAAGTAAACATTGCTCAATATCATTGATAGAGCCTATGCAATATGTTTGATCTGAAGATCACATAGGCGAGATATGTCATCAATCAGGCGCCATTGAATCTATGTTCACTCTACCTTAAATTACATACATACACACACACATATATATATATATATATATATATATATATATATATATATATATATATATATATAGATACATATATATATTATATATATGTGTGTGTGTGTGTGTGTGTGTGTGTGTGTGTATAATGAACAAAAATAAAGTACCACGGACTGAAGGATAATGTCGATTTTGAACCCGGGTACCATAGAATCGCGGGGTTGGGCTACAGTTTTTCTTTCACCCGTTTATTTTTGAACCCGTGAACATAACTATGTGTATATTTTTTGTCTACTCTTGCACCGTTACCTGTACGTTCAATCTTGAATAAAATTGAAACTATATTCAGGGTGTTGCAGATTTATATACGCACGCACCGGCAGTACTTTTAAGAGAACCTGTTTGTCGGCAAATACGAATACACACAACAACAACAACAACAATAGTGAGTGTAGCCTTTTGGTATCCATGCCTGTTTCTAAGCGTGACAATATTTGAGGAAAAAAAATCAATAAAATTCTACTCCGAATATAAACGCAAGGACAAGAGAACATTTTATCACTTATCTTATCTACCTAAATACCTACCTACACACACACACACACACACACACACACACACACAAACACACATACATATACCTATATTCTGATATACCTACTTTATACTTGTAGATATAGATACCTACACACGTGCAATGCACACAAAACACACACACACACAATATATATATATATATATATATATAATATATTATATAATGGTTCATTGCGTTTCTCTCTCTCACTTTCTCTTTTATTATTAATCATTCTATATCAACATTTAGCATTTTCTTATTCTTTCTCTCTCTCTCTCTCTCTCTCTCTCTCTCTCTCTCTCTATCTATCTATCTATCTATCACACACACACACATACACATATACGCACGCACGCATATCCTTCTTCCCATCTGTCTTTCCGTGTGCGTGTGCGAGTACGGGTATTATTATTGTTATTATATTCCCTAAGCTAGGTTTTATCCAGCTTATGGTTGAATTCAGGGTAGGAAGATTTTACTGCACAAATTCTCAAAGTGAGAAGGGTCGACCTATCTTCATCATCAGTTTAAAATGCCGACATTAGTATTGACCAATCACACTAGGGAGAAATACCCAAATACCAGGTCATTAGTATGATACTCTGGGTTGGTTTTCACGCCAGTGGTAAGTGGTGCCATTATTGGGTTCTCACACCTGCCGTAACCGGTGGTTCACTGGAGGCTCAGGACAGCAAGTCTCCTGGATTCTTCTGAGTATTCTAGCCGATTTCAACAATGCTGTAGTTTGGATGGTCTCGATTCTCCCTCTGATTTCTAATTCACCCAAATTCTTTTCCAGGGCTTTGGGGACCGTTCCAAGGGCACCAATTACAATTGGTACGACCTTCATCTTCATGTTCCACAGTTTCCGCAGTTCTCTGGCAAGGTCTACGTATTTGCCTATATTTTTGCTTTCTTTCATTTTCACTCAGTGGTGGGCTGGGGCGGCAAAATCCATGAGATGACAGGTTCTCTTCTTCTTGTCAATCAACACTAGGTCCGGTCGCCTGGCCGGGATTTGGTGATCCGTTTGTATTATTATTATTATTATTAGTAGTAGTAGTAGTTTTGACCAGGATTGGGCGATCCGCTTGTATCTCAAAGCCTCAAAGATTTTTATAGGTCTCATTTTCTTGGAGAGATTCTGGTTTGTGCATACAACATCTGTTAGTATGTCAAATTCTCTTGCACAATTCCCAGTGGGTCGCTTTTCCCACTCAGTCATGCATACTCTTGTTTTTGCCTTCCAGTTGGTACCAGTTTGCTGCATTCACGTATGTGATTAACCGTCTATCACTGTTTTATACAGTGCAGTGGTTGTTCTTCTACATATTCTTATTATTATTATTATTATTATATTATTATTATTATTATTATTTCTTATCGGTTTTTACTAGCTTTCATTTATTGCCGTCACACCCATGAACGCTTGACTTAAATTCATATATTAGTTTTTTAAGGCTTAATAATTTAAGTAGGTATATTTTATACCTTCTTATATAAATGAGTAAAATCTTGAATTTCACAATAATATTAATAATAAACAAACATGACACACTTTTAGCATGTGCGTTATGGCAACCCAATCGCCCATTCGAAATATTTCGTCTGGTTGTCAAGTGTTTTATTCTTTGATTACAAAGAAAAAACAATATTAGTTCTTAATTTAACGACGTCTACCACGAGTGCCACGGTGATAGGTATTTACCCAATCCGTTCGCCACGTGTAGAATGTGACACAAGGCCTCAAGTATGGGGCATCCAGCGAGGACTGGACACGGTGGCTTCGGCCCTGGAGTTAACGACGTTGATCCCCCCAGGCAAACCTGCCCCTTGATTTAAGGGCAGGGCTGGGTTTATTGCCCAGTGCCTGAGGAAAACCCGTATTTTTTTTACACCCGCCTCCCATGAGCTTCGGTTCGTGGGTAGTCTGACACGTGGGATACGTGGTAAATAAAATCAATAGTAATGGATCTGCGAGACTATCTTGCTAACAATTATAACTCGATGGAATGACCTTGTCTTTACCCAACCCTTTCGCCATGGAGGGGATGTGACACAAGGTCAAAAGTGTAGGGCATCCAGCGAGGATCGAACTCGCTATTCAGAAGTAATGGATTTGCGAAACTAGGAAAAGACTAGAGAAACTGGAAATCAGAGAAAGAGTTGAGACCACCCAGCATTGTTGAAACCAGAATACTCAGAAGAGTCTGGAGACCTGAGGAGACTTGTTGTCCCTCAGACTCCAGGAAAAACCATCAGCTGACGCTAGTATGAAAAACACACAGGAGTGAACATAATAATAACGGTACCCAAGGGTTTGGAAAAGAATTTGGGAGAATTGAAAATCAGTGGATGAATCGAGACCCTCCAAAACTACAGCACTGTTGGAATTGGGTTGAATACTTAGAAGAGTCCTGGAGACCTGAGGAGACTTGCTGCCAATAAGCCCCCAGTGAACTATCGGCAACAGCAAGGTGGGAAAAACTGGGTAATAATAATAATAATAATAATAATAATAATAATAATAATAATAAGTGTGGTAATTATGAACTTTTGTTTAGTAAATCAGAGTGCCCCAGAAAAAAACAGAACCCACAATTTTGTAATAAAACTGTTCATTTTAACTAGTGGGGCTTAGGGTTAGGGTTTAGGGTTTGGGTTAGGGTTCTGTTTTTTCTGGGTCACCCCGTACAGAACCCAAATTATTTATTTATATTCCCATTAAACTAACCCTAAACCACAAACCTAACCCCCTGGTTAAAATTAACAGTTTTATTACAAAATTTGTGCGTTCTGTTTTTTCTGCGACACCCTAATTTACTAAAAAAGTTAATAATAATAATAATAATAATAATAATAATAATAATAATAATAATAATTTAATAATAATAATAATAATTTTAATCAATCAACAAGCCCAATGTTCGGCCATGAAACCATACCAGCAGACACTTGGTATTTTTGTTTATAGCAGTGATGGTAGTAGTGAGAGAAACTGCAATAGCTATCGTTGCCGTAGTAGCGATGATAATAGTTCTGACAGGGGCAGTGGTTTTTGAGTGCAGTAGTAGTAGGAACAGTAATAGTTTCTTGGGAGCAGTTGTAGTAGCAGCAACAGTAAGTCATCATCGTGCGAGTTGCAGTAGTGATGCGTATTGTAGCAGCAATAGTCATCACAGGAGTAGTGTTCGTATTTTAACATCGCCGTCGTAGTAGTCATGGTAGGCTCGACGTAAAATGACATTTAATTACCGGAGTAAGATAAGCCAGGAAGCGAGATCTATATTATGTTTCAATGCGTTTTTCTTTGCTCTTTTTTTTCTCTTTCTTCTTTCTCTTTCCTTTCTTTTCTTGTTATATTGTTACGAAGGTGCGCATAGCGTAAATTGATTATTAATTAAATAAGTTAATTGATAAAGTATAAATTAGTAGGCTTACTGTTGTAAACATAGAATGTAATATTTCAGTTTTCTATGAATTAATTGTATTTCTCTATGTTTATTTATTTGTTCAAATTATTGTTTTGTTTTTTTTTTCCTTTTCGTTTTGAGGAATAAAATTGGCAGAATTAATATCTGGAGAAAAGATAAAAATAGGCTAGAAACACGTTGGGTGAAATATGTTGTGGAACCTGCTATACCCATACTCGCACACACAGAGGAAGAGATAGATGGAAAGAAGAAATGTGTGCGTGTGAGAGAGGGTGGGGGGAGAGAGAAAGAAAGAAAAGGAGAGTAAGGAGGAGAGTAAGGAGAGAAAAGATGAAAATAGGCAGGAAACATGTTGGGTGAAATATGTCGAGGCACCTGACATACCCATACTCACACACGCACAAAGGAAGAGAGAGACGGAAGGAAGAAGTGCGCGCGTGTGTGTGTGTGTGTAAGAGAGAGAGAGAGAGAGAGAGAGAGAGAGAGAGAGAGAGAGAGAGAGAGAGAGAGAGAGAGAGAAAGGAAAATATAAAAATAGGCAGGAAATACGTTGGGTGAAATATGTTGAGGCACTTGCCATACCCGTACTCGCACACGCACACGGGAAGACAAAGAGGGGAAGAAGTGTATGCGTGCGTGCATGCGTGTGATAGATAGATAGATAGATAGATAGAGAGAGAGAGAGAGAGAGAGAGAGAGAGAGGGGGGATAAGAAAATGCTAAATGTTGATAGAATGATTAATAATAAAAGAGAAAGTGAGAAACAGAGAGAGAGGGGGTAAGAAAGAATTAGATAGAGTAAAAGTGAAAGAGGCACGGGAAAAGAGGGAAAGCGAATAAAAGAAAAAAGTAAAACGAGAAGAAAATAGTAGAAATCGTGAGGAATAGATACAGAGAAAAAGAGAGTGAGCGAAAGAAAAGGATAGAGAAAATAGAAAGAGGCATGGAGAGAGAGAGAGAGAGAGAGAGAGAGAGAGAGAGAGAGAGAGAGAGAGAGAGAGAAAGAGGAGAAGAAAAAAGAAAGAGAATGAGAGAAAAGAGAGAGAGAGAGAGAAGAGAGAGAAGAGAGAGAAGAGAGAGAGAGAGAGAGAAGGACAGAAAAGGGTTGCAATTGAAAGAAATAGATTTTTTTAAATACAGAAAGAGAATGAAAAAGAA
>CM042154.1:85004016-85034016 GCA_023376005.1 Doryteuthis pealeii | reverse complement strand
CTACTGTTTTTTTTTTTTGTTTTTTTTTTTCCAGTTCTCTAGCAAGGTCTAAATATTTTCGATCATAGATTTTATCTACTGAAAAGAACCATATCTCTCTCTCTCCTCTCTCATATATATATATATATATATATATATATATATATATATATATATATATATATATATATATATATATATTGTATTAGACAGCGGTGATCAATACTTATACAATGTTGCAAGTTATTGATATTAAATTCGTTCATATCTATCTATCTATCTATCTTGAATCGTTCCTATCTATCCATCTACCTAAATAGCGAATTATCTTAATAAATAGAGATACGTATTCCCTGCTAATTATTACATGCATTTGCTTCATTCCGTTTGCATGTGTGTGTGTGTGTGTGTGTGTGTGTATGTGTGCGTGTGTGTGTGTGTGTGTGTGCGCGCGTGCGTGTCTTACTGGTGGAATGTCTCGTCCGATACGCTCCACTGAACGCCGCACCTTCCTCCTGTAGCTGGCGTTTGAATTAACACAGCTAGAAGGAGACCAAAGGTATTTTCCAACTCTTACACACGCACGCACACAGCGAGTGATTTGCACTTTTCCAGTGTATATTTGCTTCCATCAAGCGCTCGCGTGCTTCGGCTTGTCGTCAGCACTTCCATACTTTTAAGATCAGAGTTGTTGTTTTTTTTTTCTTTTTTTTTTTTTGAACAGCCCTACTTCTCGGCTTAGTAACTCCTTGTTACTTCTTTGTTAAATGTGTAAAAATAGAATACGATTAGTTTAAAACAGTGTAATCCTTTTAGTTTTAAAGAAATAAATACAATTAATCATTTAGTTGGGGAAGAATGAGGAACAATATAGGCACAGTGACTGAAAAAAAAAGTAAGGGTTTAAGTTAGGATTAGACTACTCCAGCCAGTGATATTGTACTTTTATCATTACCTAGAAGCGGCTACTCAGCTTCGACTGGGTGGAGGGAGGGAAAAAACCGTGTATAGATTTGTTTACTTTCGAGATTTACAAATGCTGGTCATTATTAAGTAGGATTTCAATGCTATTTCTATGTATATTTTAAATTTTAAATATCTTCAAATATAAATCAAATCTTCATATCTTTTGCACGAAAAGCAAGAACTGGTGACTTATTTATTATATATATATATATATATATATATATATATATATATATATATATATACTTTGTCGTTAATTGTTTTATTTTCGTAGTTTTCTCCGGACATACATACATATACC
Source organism: Doryteuthis pealeii (assembly GCA_023376005.1). NCBI lineage: Eukaryota > Metazoa > Mollusca > Cephalopoda > Myopsida > Loliginidae > Doryteuthis > Doryteuthis pealeii. Next base: position 85,032,770 of record CM042154.1, on the reverse strand, counting down.
AAATGCTCTTTATATATGCATAAAAGATAGATACAGACTATCAGAGCTATCCGGCATTGCCCAGGATTTAAAAGTAAAAAATAAGTCTCTTATCTACATTCATACGTAATTATTTTTCTGTATATTATGGTAATGCCAGAATTATGGGGTACCCAGTGAGAATCTAACTCACTAACAATGGTCTGCTAACCCTGTTTGCTATCCAGTACACGACATGAATGTGTGTAAGTATGTATATGCATCTACCTATCTATTTATCTCAGTCTCTTCATATCTATCTATCTATTTCATTTTCTTCATATCTATCTATCTCATTCTCTTTATATATATCTATCTATTTCATTCACTTTATATCTATCTATCCATTTCATTCTCTTTATATCTATCTATCCATTTCATTCTTTTATATCTATCTATCTATTTCATTCTCTTTATATCTATATTTCATTCTCTTTATATCTATGATCTATATATCTATCTATTTCATTCTCTTTATATCTATCTAGCTATGTATCTATTTTAGTCTCTTCATATCTATCTATCTATCCAATTCAGTCTCTACATATCAATCTATCTATCCATTTCAGTCTCTCCATACCTACCTACCTCTCTATCTCAGTCTCTTCCTATCTATCTATCTATCTATCTATCTAAACCTAATATACTTTTAATCTCTACATACCTATCTATATATCTATCTATCCCAATTTAAAAAATCACACACAAAACACTCTCAATCAATTAATTTCATAGTGAAAAGTGGAAATCACATTTAAGGGATCGTACCGTTGATCTTTTCGACTCATGATAACAAGAGTTACCTGCCCGGTACAAGAGGACAACATTTAGGATCAGGTCGCCAGGAACCAAACGCACTACTACTACTATTACTACGACTACTACTACTGAGGCCCTCAGCCAGTACTCTACCCTCATCTTGCTATCCTATCAGTTTGTTGTTAGGCATTGTTTTCTGCTACTGGTAAATCAATGCAAACGGCGTCGACACAGCAACTTAAAATAGACACCAGCCGTCGGCCTGGTCCCTTCACTGCTATAAACGCGAGAAGTAATCGCTTCTCCCCAAACCTAGGATCCTATCTCTCCCTTTCTTTTTCTCCTCCCTCTCTCTTTCTTTTTCCCTCAACGGCCGGCAGTGAGAGTCGGTTTTAGTACCAGTAAGTTAAACTAGTGACATTATATAGTGGAAGGCGCCTCGGTTTCGTCTAATGGTTATCTTGCTAAGGCTGAACAGACCATTGCTTGCGAGTTTGATTCTCACTGGTTTACCCACGCCACCCCGATACTTTTTTGGATTTGAGCCAAACTAGAGATAAGTTTAATAAATGACTAGTGACGTGAAGGTAGAATGGTATATCTCATAGCCATAGGTATGACCAAAATTTATTGAGTTTTTTTTACACCCCTCCCCCATGAATAAAAATTCAACAAAACCCGGGAAAAATATATGAAACAACGTAATTTTTGCTGTATTGTAGATATGAAGGATAAAAAAATATTTGAAAAAACGTAAAATTTATTTGTTCTAAAGTCTTTAAAATTGGAGAGGTATATTGGTTAGCAAGCTAGTCTCGCAGATTCATTACCACTGAAAAGCGAGTTCGCCGCTCGCTGGATGTTCCATAAAAAGACAAAAATTCTCCACGTTAAAATAGGAGAATTATATAAATTAAAATCAATATCTGTCAAAATGGCGTATTTTTGCCGTTTTTTTTTCCTGTCTTGAAGATGTACTCTTTTAGACACGATTTATTTGGCTGTTTTAATAAAGAAAATCATGGTTTTTTTTTTTTTCATATTTAAGTTAGACGCTGTTCTCAAGGGAAAAAAATTAAAATAGGTTACAATTTACAATCTTAATTTTTTTTCTATGAACGTTTAGAGAATAGGGGAGGTGCTGCCGAACCGGAATTTTTTAGCCTAGCTGATCATAGCTAAATTTACTGCCATGTCCATACCCAGTGGAAAAAAAAAATTTACGACAAAATTTCATAGTTTGCCGTATATTGATAATTGTTTAGTTATTGAAATTCTAATGGGTCGAGGTAGGTGTTAGAATACAAGCCATTATTTCAAGGCAGGCACATCATTCCTTTTTGGAACATTGGCGAAATCAAGTGGGTCTATTTCCATTACCTCTACCAAGAAATATAAACACATTTATATATATATATATATATATATTATATATATATATATATATATAAACACACACACACAAACGCAAACACACTCATATATATATAGATATATGTACATACACACACACTCACGCATATATATATATATATATATGTAATATATATATAAATATATGTACATATACATATATATACGTATATATATTTGTACATACATATGTATATGTACGTTTCTATATTTACATACATATATATACACACACACACATATATACACGTTTCTATATTTACATACATATATACATACATACACACACACACACATGTGTGTGTGTGTGTGTGTGTGTGTGTGTGTGTGTGTGTGTGTGTGTGTGTGTGTGTAAAGGGAAAGCTAACAGAATAAAAGAAGGAGCGAGAGAGGTAAGTATATTTAGTAGTATTAAATCTGCCGACCAAAATTCTTTCAAAATCGAGGCGGGTTCCATGCTAAAACAAAGGGCTACATTTAGGGGCGTAGCTAAAAATTTCGGGGCTCGGAGGTGGGACTTGGCTCTACGAAGAACCCCTTCCGATCTCTTATCGTATAATGCCAGTAGAAATGTAGTAGGTAGAATTAAAGCTTTTGGAACGTTCCCTTCCATTGTGGTCCGATGTTCGGCGAGGCGAGGTGGGGGGGGGTACAGAGAAGATTTTCAAATACCTCCTTTACCCTAGCAGTTCTGCCTCTGGCTACAATCCCACCTGTTGTCCAATAGAAATTTTCCAAATCGAAATCCTTGCAGATTATTCTTACCTTTTCCATACCCCCCCCCCCAAAGATCAGGTAGAATGAGGATACGTGATGTGGGGGTCTGCTTTTGCGGGTGGAATTTGTAAAGAGTTTACGATCGGTGTTCAGGGTGAGTGTTCGGACGCCGGTTAAACGCTGGGTTTTCGAATGCTGATTTTGCAGGCACTTGGAAGATTAGTATAATCTCATTTGGTAGACTATGACTTCAGAGGCGTGAATTTTTACCACGGTCTTCCGGACAGATGTTAGTGGATGAAATGAAGTCCAATGTATATCTCTTATTATAATAGAGATTATGTAACTGTCAGTCTGTAACCGAAACTAAGTCACCACTGACGTCGCGAATTCTTTAGTTATTTAAGTTATATTCTCAACGATTATGAAATAGTAATTATTTAATCTTAATTAGCATCTTATTTATTAACGATATCTCTATTAAAGTTTAGCTGAGTTAAATTTGCCGCAAAACTGCCCATATTATTAATGCATTTAAAATCTTGAAATATGTGTTCTATACTTCTAAGAAATAAAGATTTACACAGTATATGGTGGGAATAATTTGCATAATCATCTTAATAAACTGGGTTTAATAAATAATTATTTGCTGTTACTGATTTCTAATACTATCATGTTATTCTCAAACTATTAAAAGCAATCCTATTTATAATTTTATATAGAAATCAATTAAAATAACATTAAAATACGTGTAATATTTTCATATTCGTTCTTATTTAGTTTCGTTAATAATATTTTATTATGACTTAAATACATGCGTCCAGTAGGAACAGACTGTTGCTAGTATTCTTAATTTCTGAACTATGGTTAAAATTTAACTGAGTATATAATATGGTTAAAATGTACGCCCCTGAATTCACATTCTATCGATTTTTTTTTTACATCCAAAAGAGATCAGGTAGAATGAGAATAATTGAGGTGGGTCTGTTTTTGCAGGTAAAATTAGTTAAGGGTTTACGGTCGGTGCTAAGGGTGAGTGTTCGGGTGCCGGTTAAACGCTGGATACTCAAATGCTGATTTTAGAAGCAAGCAACCATTCTGAACTTGGAAGATCACTATAATCTCATTTTTCTAAAATTATGCAAAGCTTGATGGTAGTGAGTGTATTAATTAATCAAAACTCTTATCAAAGTTAAACTGAGAGTAGGTTGCTTTAAAGCCCATATAATATACAGATTCAGATACAGTGTCCTTTCCAGATAAAAAGCTGGATTTCGGAAGATTATCTATTTTTTTTAAACAAAGTGTCCTTTTTTGACAAGTTAACGTAATAATCCTCGTTATCCTCTTAAAAAAATTAACGAATAGATAAAAAAAAAAAAAGAAAGAAATTGACATGACTAATCAATAACTAGACACATTAATTTCATTTGCATTGAATTTCACAATCGACGGCTAAAACTGGCGATTCTGAATAAAGCAGGGGTGGGGGTCCTCCCGTAGCGTAGCGGCTAACGTGCTGGACTGCGACAACGTAGAGTCTATCCCATTCCCATGGCCTTGTGTCAGACAAAGCTGAGTAAATGACCTCTTTTGTAACTGGCATTCTGCCGTTCTAAGATATGCTTAAGTGATCGCTGTGAGTTCGATTATTTTCAATTTGAGGTGTGAATAGCGCGGCGCTTAACGCATTGAGTATAAACTCCGGCTGGGAAGGTTAATGTTCATTTGGGAATAATGCTTTGGCAAAAGGCATGAGTTGACTTCTCCCTTATATGACAAAAACGGTTTAGTGAAATCGATCACTGATTAGGACTGAGCCTATTCTAGTAGTGACCATCCCAAGCGGAGTTTGAATTCAGAGTTTTCCTTCTCCTCTACTGATTGCCTAACCAAGGTTAAAGAGCCCAGTTTGCCATACTATTTACTCATAGGTCGATGGAGAGTAGTTGGATTCATACCTCTTCCAAGGGTATTAGCGCTATGTAGCTTCATCCAGGATTTGAACTCGGATCGATGTGTCCGTTTCCTACGACTCTAACTATTACCCAACGCGCCTGCAACTAAATAGGACAAACTGAGCTCTTTAACATCGGTTAGGTAACCAGTCTAGGAGAAGAATGCAAACCTGTTAAAAGCCGTTTAAAATGTTACCTTGTGTCGCATCCTGCTCGTGCGGAGGGGTTGGTCGGATTTTACGGCATGTCAGGGTTGTTTTTTTTTGGGGGGGGGGGCGAATACGTTTTGTTTTATTCATTCTTGATGGATATTCAATTTAAAAAAAAAACGGTTTTAATCTCAGTTTTTCTATTAACTCATAAATGGGACCCTAATATAGATACTACCACTCCGGGTCAGAGTGAACATGGAAGTATTGACAATGAAGGAGTACTCTATACTCTCCAGAGCTCCCGAATTGCAACATCATCAGATATAGTTTAACCTCGTACCCAGGATATTAAGAACCTCAGCCACCGCTTTCTAGCACATATATACTAAAAAGGGTTGAGGATTTGTAATGAGGTTGATGTGGCCTACTGATATATTAGAAGGGGGCTCTTCGATCGCCCGTCTAACCTAAGTAAGGGTCAAAGTGGAGTGTTGCATGTCATGGACTGTTTAGTCACCATTTTATGAAACACACCTTCCTGCTGATACCCTGTAAAAGTGAGTAAAGTTGTAGGAGCAGCCTATTGTCGTTATTAGACGGACAGCGAGGAAGTCTATCCCCTTTGCGCTAGCGTTAGATCAAGGAGAGTGTTTGTGCTGAAGTGGAGCGCCACAACTTCCGTCAGTTCCCCACTTTACCACACAGATCAGATTACCTAAGTTGTCCTAATCATACGCTGAGTTGACGGGAGCCGATATCGAACCAGAAACCTCGTGGTTCCGAGACAAATGTTCTACCCACTGAGCTAAACCGGAGAGGAGATGGGCATCGCCAAGTAGCCCCCATGGCTTTAAGAAAGGGAATTACTTAGCAAGGAGTTCTTTTTTCCTTTCATAAAAAATATAGATTTTACAAATATGTGGACAAAAAGACTCTTCAAAAGATATCCCCCCAATATAAATATACCGATAGCTGGATAATAGGTGGATGCATACCTTTCCCAAGTGTATTAGTGTTTTTTTTTTCTTTTGTAACGTTGTTTATTCTAAGATGATCGCAACTTGAAATTTGTTTACCAACTGAGCAAGAACCGTTTTAATGCGTCGACCTCTTGTGGATTATTCGAAGACAACGACTTGGCCTTCTTTATTAACTTTGTAAAACGTTAATATCTACCAGAAAATTCTATTAAGATTTCGCTATTAAATTTAATAAGTATGTTTTATCGGGTTGAAGGCGATCGGAAAGTGTTATCATGTTTTGAATTTTTGTGGTTTTGTTCTTTAAATTCATATTCAACGAAGATTTACTTTCTTCCCGACGGCACAAACGAGCGAGCGAGCGAGCGAGCGAGAGAGAGAGAGGAGAGAGAGAGAGAGAGAGAGGGAGAGAGAGAGAGAGAGAGAGAGAGCTGGAGCGAAAGAGAGGGAGTGAGAGCTAAAGAAAGAGAGAGGGGGAAGAGAGAGAGAAGCGAAGGGGAGTGAGAGCTGGAGCGAAAGAAAAGAGAGAGGGAGAGAGAGAGAAAGAGAGGTTAGTGAGAGAGAGAGAGAGAGTGAGAGCTGGAGCGATAGAGAGAAGAGGAGAGAGGGAGAGCTGGTGAGAGAGAAAGAGTAAGAGCTGGAGCGAAAGAGAGAGAATGAAAAGAAGAGAGAAGAGCGAGAGAGAGAGAGAGATGAGAGAGAGAGAGAGAGAGAGAGAGAGAGAGTAATGAAAACATGTTTTATAGCCATATTCAATGTTCTTTTTCGTATTCCCAGTAAAAGACTACTTACAAGAATCTTATATCTCACACCGGGCTGGATTTCTAACAGGACAAAGGGGCATTTACCCCCGTCCAGCCAAAGGGGCACCCATACTTCCTTTATAAAATAAAAAGCTTGGCGGAGTCGCCTATTGTCGGTATCAGCCGGACAGCAGGGTATCTATACCACTTTCGCTAAACCAGGGAGACTGTTTTGCTGATGGGGAGCACCACACCTACCGCCAGACCCACTTTACCCCACAGATCAGATTACTCAATCTATGATACTCATACACTGAGTTTGCGGGGGTCGAACTTAGAACCTTGCGCTTCTGAGGTGGGTACTCTAACGACTGATCTAGACTGGCCTTTTTCTTTATAAAACCGCTAATCATTATAAAATAGTTTTATTACTGAAAAAAATAACATTACGTTTAAAATAACGTAGGAGAAGATGGGGTAAAATGAACCAATGGGGTGAGATAGACCACCGCTCTAAACACAAGCAGAAAAGGGAGTTCAAAATCCGACTCCTAGTTATACCTCATTTTGTAAAAAAAAATCTCATGTACCTAATTTAATTTCTATGTTGGGCAACCCGAAGGTCCCGCGAACCAAAAGTGCCCTGTGACCCCTAGGGTCTAAATCTGGCCCTGATCTCATAAATAGGATTCTGTTTTTTTTTTAGACTTAACGTAGGATGTGTTGCGTGATGTTATTTAGTCAGCTTTGTTTAGGTATATCACACAGGCCTCAGGTGGCTTACTCTACCTGCTGTTGCTTAAATGGCCACACATCTATATATTAATACACCTGTTCATTAAAAGTAATGACGTTATCATCTTGCAACACCATCTAATTAAAAATAAGACCGTTCAAACCATCCAAGATGAAACGCAAAAATGTAAATCCTGATTATCTAGTGTTGCTTTTCCTCGAAATTCTTATTTTTTATGATCGTCGTCACCTTAGCTAAATAAGGGATCATTCCGTTTTTATTACAAAAAAAAAAGAAAGGGAAGAAAAAGGATATGCTACACAGAAAAATATATTAAGAAATAAAGAAAGAAAAAGAGTAAGGAAAGATAGAGAGATGGGTGGGTGAGTGGAATCGATAAAGCTAATCTGTTTCAATCGAATATAATGAAAATGTGAAAAGAACGAAAGAACAAAAAAAAAGCGCGAGAGAATTAATAAAGATTATTATAATTTTTACATATTGAACAATTGCAATAGCTCTTAAGTAAAAATACCAAACATTGTAATAAATAGATTGTTATACTGTGGTATATCCACAGGTCCTGCTCGTCAGTATAAATAATCTAACATATCTCACTGAGTTTTAAGTAGGGTATTTTTGTACAGTGTAGTCAAAGTATATGATTATATTTTTTTCTTCTGTTTTTATTGTAAGAGCGAGTATCTGATTTTTTACTGTAAAAAATTGATTTGTTTTTTCTATAAAAACCCGTAACGAAATTTGACTTCTAGTTTTAAAAGGATTTTCATAATATAAAGCCAGGAGAATGTGTAAGAGGGTGAGCATAATAAAGTGGGTCTCTCAGTGAATAATAAACCCACCACCCTGCTTTCTAGGAGTCGGTAAACAATTGTGCTCGATAGGCCTAGCAATTTTAAGCCTCGTAAGGTTCACCTATGCCGAATTCAAAGCAAGGGAGAGTAAGGAGAAGGAGAGAAAGAGCTGACTTGCTCGCCTGTAAAACAAGAAGCAAGCTAGGTAGGTAGGTTATTAGGCTAGGTAAGAAAGGAAAGGAAAGAGGTTAGTTTGCAAGGGTAAAATAAGGAGTTTCGCACCCGTTAAATATTAAATAAACAAATAGTGATATTAATAAGTATTATTAGAGCGTAAATTCTATTTCAGTAATCTTGGTTTCGTTTGATTATCACCACTACTACCCAGGTCGTTACTCTACGGCCTTTTATAAAAACTAGACGTGTTCCCCACATTCGGATTTCTAAAATAAATCGACTTTACTCAATAGCAAGAGAACAGTATACAGCAAGTTGGCTCCGTAAATTACAATTGTCAAGCGTTTGTGAGTGAGTTCGCTTCTCACCGTGTGCTCTATAATTTCGGTCTTTTACCACATTTAAACTAGTTTCAGTTTGAATTAAAATTATTTTCTGTTTCTCTCTTGATGAATCTCATTAAATTACAATTGTCAACCGTTTGTGAGTGAGTTCGCTTCTCACCGTGTGCTCTATAATTTCGGTATTTTACCACATGTAAACTAGTTCCAGTTTGAAATTATTTTATGTTTCTCTCTGATGAGTTCGGATTAAAAACATTTGCATCTAAAAACGGACCTAATTATCATTATGCTCTGATGATGATTTTTTAAATAAATCGAAATGTTGTCAATTAAAAAGGATATAAAAATATATTTATTTTAACAACAAAGTGTATTTTCATACCCTTTCATCTATATATATATATATATTATAGATATATATAAACCCTCCTCATACACACATATATTTCTATGTATGTGTACGTGTGTGTGACCATAATCATAGCCCATTAAAAACAGCTTTTCATAACAATATTTTTTATTAGATGATGAATGCATTTGGAATGCTCTTAGAGAATAAAGCAATTTCCAGTTCAATTTACAAATGATTAATAATTTCGTGGGTTCTGCGTCCGCGCTAAATGTTATTTTTCCAACCTTCCAAATTTTAAATGTATCGTGGATAAACACATAAAATGCGAATTAGAATCATTCACTCCTTTTCTAAATAGAAGGATCAATATCATTATGGACCGCAGTTACACAAGGTACCCAACGAGTTCACGGGTCGTCTCGTTGTTGATATTATTATCATTAGTTATTGTAGTAGTAATAGTAGTAGTAATAGTATTAGTAGTTATCCTAGTAGTCGTAGTCGTAGTAGTAGTAGTAATGGTAGTATCTGTGAGAACGACGCTCCTAATATTTATGATCCGTTCATCGTCAAGTATTCAAGCTATCAGTGATGCCAAGATCAGTTTAGCGTAATGAAAAATCCGATTATAAAAACGTGCGAGTGCAGCAGTGTCAGCCGGTGTTGTCCGGGATATGATTTCCAACACACAGACACGCACGCCTCAATATCTCCTGCACTTATTCGTCGTCCGTGAATCTGTTTTTAAGTACTCCCTGATGCAAAACACGCCCAACCCTTCCACTCACATTGTTATCGTGCGTATCCTTCGAACCCCTTATTCACAGCGATTAGTCTATAAAAATTCACGGGCGTAGATAGGCACATACACACGCAAGGATGTGTGTGTGTGTGTGTGTGTGTGTGTGTGTGTGTGTGTGTGTGTGCGTGTCTATACATATGCAATTTACATGCATAGGTATACATGATAATGCACACCTTTGTGTATGAGTGTATACATATGCAATTTACATACACACAGAGAAAGCGAATATGTACACATGTGTGTATTTGGGTATGATTAGTTGTGAGCAGTAATGTTCTTGCAGGCGCATAGTCGCTGGAAATGGACACGGCGAGACGAGTTCTAATCACGAACGAGGCTGTTTGTATTTCACACAGCACTAATACCCTTCTCCAGCTACCGGTATATAGTAGGGCAGACTGAACTCTTTAACCTTGGTTCGGCAACCAGTCTGGGAGAAGGAAAACGCTGAATTTAAACATGTTAAACCACGCTTCAGAAATTGACCCCGTGTTACATCCTACCCGTGCTGAGGGATTGGGTAAATACATAATGTGTCTTCTTGCAGTTAATTACAAAGATTTATTTAATTTTGCACCCAGGCCGGCTACTAATTGGTTACCCATCTAAGTACTGAGAAGGCTCGTTGTTGCTTAACTTCAGCGTGAATTGACCGTAAGTCCTGCTCATGTATAGTTGGTAAGTGTCCTTAAATGTATAATAAATGTTATCCTCGTCTGCGTCTCATTGTGGGGCAATGGTTAACAAGCTAGTCTCACAGATCCATTACTACTGAATAGTATTTCTTTCCCCCATGGATGCATCATATTTGCGACTTAATTTCGCATCCTACCCAATAGGTTGGATAAATACCTACTTGTCTGTGTTACGATCTGTCAGTTTATTATAATATTAAATACAAGTGTTTGTTTCCAACCGACCTATTGGAAACGGAACATTTTAGCATAACCTGTTTTCATCATAAATTACACATGGATTTTGACGGCAATGAAAATGCGATTGGTTTCGGGTCGATTCCGCCAGCGAGAGCTGAGTTAATGATACATTTTGGTTATACTAACTTTTAGATCTTACACATACCGTATTTCCCCCGAAAATAAACAGGACTTAAATTAACTTTCATTCCGAAATATAACACTACGGCTTACTTTCAGAGGATGTAGAGTGTTTGCGTTGCCTGATGCGAATGTCAAGAATGCCTATTTCTTTCATCTGTCTGCCGCCCTCAACTAGAGCTTATTTTAAGGGGAGGGCTTATATCAAAATCATCCTGAAAAATCGTGTTATTTCTTATTTTGCAGGTGGATCTTATTATTTTTTGGGGAAAAAAAAGCTGCCCGTACGCCATATCAATGGGGCTAGTTTAGCTCTGTCCGTAGAGCACTGGTTTAGAAATCGCAAGGTTCCCGTTTCGACACCGGTCCCCGCCAAACCAGCGCATATGTAGCACAGATTAGATAATCTGATCTGTGCGGTAAAGTAGGGAGCTAGTGGCAGATGTGGAGCTCCGCCTCAGTAAAAATCTCCCTGGTCTAGTGCTAACAAAAAGTGAATAGAGTTATTCGCGGTCCGGCAGATACCGACTTTCGGCCACTCCACCATCTTTACATTCTTTTGGCGCCACATCAGATAGTTTGATAAACACTGTGGTAGAACACTCCCTACGCTGATGATGAAATTCTTTACGCCTGGGCAACGTTGGGTAGCCCTACTAGAAAGTAGGTAAACGTCTCTTGAATTCTTTTTTTTTGCCTATATGAATAAATACTTTGGTTTACGCATGCCACGTGGCCATAACAAGCCCTTGTTTGACGGAAGAATGAATATTGAATATACAAAGTGGGGCAGATGTAACAGGACAGTCATTAAGAATATAATGACTGCTTTATTAAATCGGTCCCCACCCTGTGCTGTGATAAGATTTGGTGTACATACCAAAAAGGCGCGAAATAGCGAGATTTACGCAACAATTTGGTTCACTATCTTGTCAGATAAGAGAACAGAAATATTTTGCGTAGCTACGAAGAAATATATATATATATATATATATATATATATATATATATATATATATGTGTGTGTGTGTGTGTGTGTGTGTGTGTGTGTGTAATTTCATACGAATGAACCATTTTTATAGTACCGTATATACTCATGTATAGGTCGACCCTTGATTGTTTTAAGTGTGCAAAACAGAAATATTTTCTGTGATTATAAGGATGTGTGTGTGTATGTGTGTGTGTGTATATATGTGTGTGTGTGTGTGTGTGTGTGTGTGTGTGTGCGCATGCGCAAGCCCTCTTACCCGGAAACCGAGAAAAGTGTAGAATATGAATGTTAAGAAAATGCCCATGATATTCGTGTGTAAGTCATGAAATGAAATTGGCAATCAATTAAATCAATTTTAAAAGTTAATAGTTGATCCAAATCCTCATTATTCTTTAACCTTATGAAATTATAACTAAGAGTAGATAGATAGATAGATAGATAGATAGACCGAGGTAGATTTATATAGATACCTTTATGAATAGAAAACAACTTCTTTATTTGCTGGTATGATATGAATGTTTTTAGTAGCATCTATTAATCTACTTACCGTATATACTTGCGCAAATGTCAAATTTTGAATACTTTCTTTGGTGGTGGGAGACAGAAAAAAATGCGTCGACCTATCTAAGTCTATTCATATCTATCTATCTATCTATCTATCTATTCAGTCCATTCATATCTATCTATCTATCTATCTGTCCATCCATATCTATGTATCTATTTATCTCAGTCCATTCATATCTATCTATCAATATCTGTCTCAGGCCATTCATATCTATCTATCTATTTATCTATCTATCTCAGTCCATTCATATCTATCTATCTATCTATTTATCTATCTATCTCAGTCCATTCATATCTATCTATTATCTATCAATCTTCAGTCCATTCATATCTATCTATCTATCAATCTATCTACCTCAGTCCATTCATATCTATCTATCTATCAATCTATCTACCTTAGTCTATTCATATCTATCTATCCATCTATCTATCTATCTCGGTCAATTCATATCTATCTATATATCTTTAGGTCTATCTATCCTCATCTGTTCATATCTATCTAAATAAATAAATAAATAAAATGGCACCACCCCGAAGATATGTTTCAATTCAATCTAGATTGCATGTTCAGCAAATAATTCTGGATAACAGTAAATATACAGATCTTACACTAAAATAAGGGATGTATCAACAGTACTCAGGCCCCATATTAAAAACCCGTGTCTACCCTCCTTGGGCTTTAACACCGTCCTGCACCCTCGAAATGCATAAGATGCTACGAGTGTTACTATCTCACACGATGACCGAAACCTTTGAAAATTTTATCAGAATGGCAGTCTCTCTCTCTCCACTAGCCTGCATTGGTGTTCTCAGGTCAAAATCAGAATCGTCCTTTAGGGTGTTACAATTTTGTTATCAGGGGTATAGAATACTGAAAAGGCGAGGGCGAGGGAGAGAGAGAGAGAGAGAGAGAGAGAGAGAGAGAGAGAGGCGAGAGGAAGGGGGATTACAAGTATCTTAGTGTAGCCGTAAGGGGACAGACAGTGCGTGTGCACGGGCACTTGTTTGGATTCGCGTGTGAGAGTCTCTGCATGCTAGAGAGAACGACAAAGGAAGCGGAAGAGGGAGAAGGAGAGAGAGAGAGAGAGCGTGCGATATATATATATATATATATATATATATATATATAGAGAGAGAGAGAGAGAGAGAGAGAGAGAGAGAGAGACTTCATATGTATAGATTAGTTATGTTATAGTTTTGATTAAAACGGAAAAAAATATAGATTAAAACCTGTATGTCAAAATGTCATTTTTGGCTGCTTTTTTTTTAAATACCCTCTTGAAGATGTGCTCTTTTTAACGCGATTCATTTCATTTATCTATTTCGACCCAAGTTTATTGATATCTATCTATCTCTATCTCTCTTTACACACACACACACACACACACACACACACATATATATATATATATATATATATATATATATATATATATATATATATATATATGATAAGTTGTAAACACGGTATGTTTGGAACGGCTTTTTTTGCCGACAATTTTTGGGAGAATATGTGCTTAATTGGAGTCGTACCTAATTTTGAAAATTAATTAATTAATAATGAATTAGGCGGGAATGCCTATTTAAATGTATGGCTAAACAAATCGAGAAAAATCAATCTCTGTATGTACATTTCGGCCTATTAGGCCTCATCAGCAGAGCTATAGATAGGAAGGCCGCCCGTGCGTGATTTGAAACCGGACTGCCAAGCCCCCCCAAAAATATATATATATATATATATATATATATATATTTATATATATAGATATAGAGAGAGAGAGAGAGAGAGAGAACGACAACGCGATAGTGAGAGGGAAATGAAGCGAGAGAGAGAGAGAGAGAGAGAGACCGTCCTGAAATTCATTTCTAGTCAGTCAGCAGTCGTTGCTTATTCCTGCTAAGCGTCTCTCCCTTTAGGGAAATGTTTCTGTGGGTATTAATGATGATTTGCCCTAAGAACTAAGGGGGGGTAGGGGAGGGGGGATAGCAACGTCCCTTGTACTGCACTTCCCCTTTGCAATCAAAAAGGCGGGTCAGCGTATTCTCTGACGTCTGCAGTGATTACCGGTGTTCTACAAGGTGTATTTAATGGGGGGGGGAGAAAGGTATATTCAATGGAGAGAAAGAGAGTGAGGAGAGAGAGAGGATATTCAATCGAGGGGAGAGAGAAAGAGAGTGAGTGGGTATATTCAATGGAGGAGAGAGAGACAGAGACAAACAAAAACAGACTGAAACAGGGAGAAAAAGGTATATTCAATCGATGGAGAGAGAGGGGGGAGGAGGAGAGAGAGAGAGAGAGAGAGAGAGAGAGATTCAATGGAGGAGAGAGAGATGGAGGTATATTCAATGGAGAAGAGAGAGAAGAGGGAGGAAGAGAAATGTATATTCAATGAAGGAGAGAGAGTTATATTCAATGGAAGGGAGAGAGAGAGAGAGAGAAGAGAAAGAGAGAGAGAGAGAGGGGGGTATATTCACAGGAAGGGCGAATAGAGAGAGGGGGTACAGGAAACACTTATGAAATTATTATTCATGGATAATACATATGAATAAACCAAGATACATAGGAATATTTAATGGAGAGTGATGCGGTAAAAGCCAAAAAGATAAAACACACAAAAACAAAAAAGAAATACCTCTTTGTAGCCAATTAAAGGCCCCAATTTTTTTCATAAATACCGCTAGCAATCTCTCTCTCTCTCTCTCTCTCTCTCTCTCTCTCTGTCCCAGCTAACATAGGCAACGCAAACCGCTTCGTACCCCCAACTCGTCCTTTTAATCACAAACCTTCCGACCTTTTCTCACAAAGCACACGCTGTTTCAATACAAGGTTTAACACAATCTTCTAGTCTCTTTGTTAAATGTATCCTCGGCACATCAACCCAAGCGTTACTTACTCAATTCTTGTCTTCAGATTCAACCCATCCAAAAAAAAACTCGTTTCTCATCCTATAACGAAAACCAGGATGTACGACCTTAATAGAAATTACTATAGAGCGAAACCCATAAACTTAAAGTGAGACGAAACACTTGTATACATACATTAAGACAGGGGTCCATATTAATTTTTTTTAATCATTTTTATTTTATTTTTTGAAATAAAACAATAGGGATAATTTTGCCTAAAATTTTCTAACCGATTTCTGAGCCAAATGTTGCGAAAATGAGGATTTCTTCAGTGCATTTTAACTGATGATCTTTGATTGTTTTGTTTTGTTTTGTTTTGTTTTACGGCATATCAACCTCGGTGGGTCATTTAATGCCGATAAAGTTTTGAAATAAATCAATTCTTAAATGGATAATACAATTTTTTTTATAGATACATTTTTCTATTTAACCCATAGATGGGACCCTAACAGGTACTACCACTCCGGGTCAGAGTGGACCAGGGAGCAATGGTGATGAAGGGGTGCTCCACATTCCCCAAACCTCCAAAACTGGAACCTCACCATCAGATAGAGTTTAACGTCATTCTCAGGACATGTAGACCCGCAGCCACCGCTTTCTAGCACCCATATGATAAAAAGGGGTTGGGGCTTGCCATAAGGGCAATAGGGTTGGGACAATCATATAGGTGCTTGGGCTTATTATATCAATATACAACTTTCATTTTTTGGGAGAATTTGATATTTAAGTGAAAAATCAACCTGCCCTACTGTGCAGGCTACGATCTTGCTTAAGTCAGCGAACATGCTGAAAAATGGTTGTGTTATCAAATCTAACAGGCGTAGTTTATTACTAATCAGATAATGTCCGCAAATACGAACTAATAATATCATTTATATCGTCAAAATAAAAATAGTTTAATTCTTGATAAGGAAAACCGAGATTTAATGTTTGCTGAATAGACGTGAAAATATAGAAATAAGATTAATAGTCATTCTTAAAGAGCCGATATTATCCTCGTACCCCATTTGTACAGAGTCAGACACAAGGCCCTATTAACGTGGGACCACCTACAAGCCGAGATAAGGGTGACAGGTTACAAAATTGCGTTGATCCCGTCGGCATTCCCCCTGAAGCACTGGGCAATAAACCCAGCCATGCCCCTTTAAATCGAGGGGGCAGGTGTTACCTGGGGTATGGCTCCCTGGGATCAACGCTATTAATTTAACCTCTGGCAGATCTAGCGGCCGAACCTCACTTAAAGAGCACTTAACGCAAGATCAGAAAAGTTGAGCAACGATAATTCTGCTCAATAATTCAATGGGTAACTACTTAGAAAAAAGCTGTTTTAGATATGACGTTAAACTGTATCTAATGGTAAATTTCCAATTCTGGAGCTTTGGGGAGTGTGGAGTACCCCGTCATCGCCATCACTCCCAGGTTCACTCTGACCCGGAGTGGTAGTACCCGTTAGGGTCTCATCTATGTGTTAAGTAAAATAAAAAAATAAATAAAAAATAAAAAAAACATTAATCTAAAAATAATTTGAATACTTATCAAGAATGAATAACATGAAACGTCTTCGGCATAAAATAACCCAACTAGGGCTGACATGGCATAAAATCAAACCAAACAGCGAACCAACTAAACAACCAAAAAATAGCAAATACAGTAAACAATCTATGTACCAAATAAAACAAAGCTTAGTGAACAAAAAGGGTTAATAAAGTTTGAAATCTGGTCGATTTGCAGTTGTTTTTTTTTAATAAGTTTAGCACACAAGTTCAAGTATAAAGCACCCGGTGAGAAACAAACTCACAATCAATGGCCCACTGACATAAAATGAATAAAACAAAAACTTATTCGGCATAAAATAACCCAACAAGGGTTGACATGCCACAAAATCCAACAATCCAACTAAGTAACGCGAGGCCTCTGCGTCAGAATAAGAATAGTCTGTTCTCGTATTAATCACCAGAATATTTCACAGATAAAATAAAATTACAACAATTGACGCTGTTAATGCTCCAATAATTTATACATTTGAAAATGCGGCAAATGACTCCCCAAATACCTCAAGATCTTTTAGATACAACAGAAGTATCGGATAAAGAACCAATTTTGAAAATATTCTTTGATTTGGCAATATTGCTCTGGGATTTGGAATGAAAGTCGAAAGATACGAGATACACTTATGTGAAAAGTGATCGATACATTCACGTCGTCATTGTCGTAGACTAATTGATAAATTATATTGCGCACTTTAGCCATATCGATTAAATATACAATCGTGTCGGTTGGGCTTTAGAAAACACCGACTGCACCTCTGCAGAGAGGTACGACACTCTACCCCAATAGGACCATTTGTTGACCGTGGATGATACCCCGGAATGCTTAAGGATGGAATCCTAGTGGTTACATTATCAAGTCTAAAGAATCCAGTCTACCTTACAATCTTATACTCTTACTGATGATATATAGCCTACTCTATAATCCGACAAAGGCGGCTAGTTTTCCTCATCGAAAAAAGAATGATTCACTAACATCTAGACGTAAGATAACCATAGAAGGTTTGACATGCCGTTAAAAGCATTCAATCAATCAGTTTCCTTGAGAATTTATTTACTGACATCCCACTATGTCAGTCAAACGCAATGTCCGATTAACCTGGGGAGCCACATACAAACATGGGGGTAACAGTGTTAAAAATTGTGTGTATAACTTCAGCTTTCATCTATTGAGGCGCCCCAGGCACAGGGCAATAAACCCAGTCCTGCCCTTTAAATCAAGGGGGCAGGTATTCCCTGGGGGATATCCCCATGGGATCACGCTAATATTATATGTCATAGATACAGTAGTCGAAGTCAAGGTTAGAGTTAGCTTCTAGTCACTAAATGGTTACCCATTTAAGTACTGGATAGGCTTATGGATGCTTAACTTCGGCGTTCACTTGCATCTGTTGACCTGTGTTCGACAATTCTAGAATTTGAATTTTATATCAGGGTTGCACAATTCATCGATTGCGATCGACCGGGAGATTGCTGGGGTAGTGAGAGTTGATAGCAAGACATTTAAACAATATCCTTTTAGACGTTAGCCTATCCCTTAGTTGCACTTTTGGCATAAATATATTCAATTGTATTGTGCCGCTATGGTTCATGAAATGATGCGAGGTACACAAACAAACATATATTGTATATAAAATGGAGGCGCGTGGTGTAATGGTTACAGTCGTATTAAGTTTGGTTTGGTTTGGTTTTACGGCATATCAACCTCAGTGGGTCATTTAATGCCGATAAAGTTTAGAGATAAATCAATTCTTAATGGATAATACAATTTTGTTCATCAACTCATGTTTTACTATTTAACCCATAGATAGGACCCTAACAGGTACTACCAATCCGAGTCAGAGTGGACAATGGTGATGAAGGGGCGCCCCCCATCCCCAAACCTCCAAAAACTGGAACCCCACCATTAGATAGAGTTTAACGTCATTCCCAGGACATGTAGACCATCAGTCACCGTCTTCTAGCACCCATATGATAAAAAGGGGTTGGGGTTTGCCATAAGGAGAGTCGTATTAATTGAATTCATCTCCGCCCAGGTATGGTTAAATAGTAGGGCAGATTGGGCTCTTTGACCATGGCTAGGTAACTAGTCTCGGAGAAGAAAAATTGGTTAAACTCCGCTTAAGAAATTGACCTTGTGTCACAAAAATGAAAAATCAAAGGCAACAGAAATCATGCCCAAAATTGTTCCTCGGTGTAATCGTAGTAATAGTAAAATATTAATGGAAAAGAGTTAATGGTCTACCATGGTTTCGAACTAAATGATCTCCTCTGGACCCAACCTTATACTTGGCTATCTAAGTTTAACTAAGTAAGGACATCAACTTAATCTTGTAGCGTCCTGATGAGATCATAGATTGTGTCCAGATGAGATCATTTAGATCGAAACCATGGTAGACCCTTAACTCTTTTCCCGTATCACTATTACTACTATATATATATATATATATATATATGAGATTTAAAAAGAGTAAACAAGCGTTTCTCTGTCACGAAAATCTTATTCAATGAACATACGTGTGATCAGCTGCAATTAATCCGTAACTCGATTAATTCAGTGGATTTAACCCTGATGATTCTATCAATGAAACTCGAGTAGGTTTTTATTGTATTCATTTTTTCAATAAATTTGCTCTACTTTGTATTGAGCACTTTGTATTTGTTTTATCACGGACTTAACCCTGGATCATGTGCACCTCCAACGATCGTGCCCATATTCACCGGTAAGCCACCCTTTATATATATATATATATATCAACGCATCAATAACCTCGCATTTTTTCTTCTATTAAAGATGTAGATTCCATCAGTTTTTAAATCAATGGAATAATATCTGTTCTCTTCTGCAACAGAACGTCATTTTTCCATAAAGAATCAATTTTTATAACAAAACTCTTAGTGGATTTTTACCGGATATCAGCTTGTACCCACCTACCTTCTTATAGATCGATTATCAACCCCCCACCCCACCTCACTCCAATGATCCCACCATATTGAATTCTACTCTTCTTAATATCGACTATGCATTTGCTTAGATTCAAATTCACGGCAATATTTCCTAGTTTGATACAGTTGTTCCTGGTTATCAGATGACTCTCGGAACTACGTATCAATGTTCTTACCATAACTAGCATTATTATTGTAAACTAGCAGGACCTTTGGATATAACAGAGTATGATAGTTTAATTATTTCAACCCCAAAGTGCCTAATCTGCCCTACTATTTACCTATAGCTGAGTGAAGAGGAGAAAACGTTCATGCCTTTCGTTAGAACATTAGTGTGAAACCACGTTCAGGATATGAAACTCTACACGTCGAATGTATTTGCTTACAACGATAACCGTTAGATTACGCGCTCTCTATTCCTTTCTCTTTTCATGCATCTAATGGTGAGGTTCCAATTCTGGAGCTCTAGGGAGTGTGGAGTAACCATTCCTCCCATGCTGAGCCTGACCTGGAGTGATGAAACCTGCTATCTATGGGTCAAATAGATTTTTTTTTAAATGCGTTTGAAAATATGTTTAAAATGACTTTGAAAAATAAAATTAATACCCAACAATAATGAAACAAAAAAAAAAGAAAAAAAAGAATTCGGCATAAAATAACCCAACAAGGGTTTACATGCCGCAACGAACCAGCATATGTTATTGATCTGCACTGCTTTTAAATGAGATTTTTTCCCTTTTCAAGTGTTCTTCGCAACGCTATGGCTATGAACATTTTCTTGGTTTCTTTTTGAACTGATTCAACTTTTATTGCCGTTTCTAAATGTTATGATAATTCTCTCATTATTTCAGACTCGCAATCTTTTGAAGGGCGAACCGATATCGACTTTTAATAATGGCGGGTTCTCTGTTATCGTTTAATATCAAATCTATCGACTTAGTCTCTTGTGTCTAAGGCTCTATGCACCACGGTAAGCCTTATATCTCTTAGATAGTAAGACGGCGACTACCTTTACTTCAACACGTTCAGTCTGCTATATACATGCACTTACTTAGCGTTGCGTTTATCGCCGTTGAAAATGGAATCGACGACCCGAGTTCAAATCCTGTACGAGGCTGTTTGCTTTTCATTTCGTGCTAATTCCGTTGAGAAAGACTTGGTGTATCTCTTCTCAAACTAGCAATGGATTTCGGTACTCTGAAGCAATCTGAAGAGTGTCACACTAAGTAAGTAAGTAAGTAACTCATTGCCGACCCCCCCCACACACACACACACACGGATGTATCAAATTTTCTTGGTATTCTTTATGGGATCACTTCAACTCAGAACTTATACTATTCAAATAAAGTACTATTATTATTGTAATCGGAGTCCTTCAGTCTAAACAAGCAACACGCGTCGCTGCCAGTCGTTTACGGTAGGATCACACTGGAGGGAGAGCTGCTGTGAGCGGTTTAAAGTAGGCAAAGAGTTCATTTCATCAATTAATATGAATATATCCCCATGGAATTTCTACAAGTACAGCTAGTAAAAGTAAAATAATATCTACTGAGCTACAATTAGTTTTGGCATAAGGTCGAAAGTATCCTGTGGGGATCTGGGGCTTTAGAACACACCGACTGCACCTCTCCAGAGGGGTATGACCCCAACCCCAATGGGACGGAATTCTGCTGGCTGAGTAGTCCATGACATGCTGCACTCCCATTTGGTCCTTACTAAGGCTAGACGGGCGGTCGGAGAGGCTCCCTTCATTAATCGGCTAGTCACGTCAAGCCCTATCACTTATATGATTGTCCTGACCCTATGGCCTTATGGCAAGCTCCAACCCTTTTTATCATATATGTGCTATAAGGTGGTTGCTGAGTGTCTTAATGTCCGAGGTATGACGTTAAACTCTATCTGATGGTGAAGTTCCAATTCTGGAGCTCTGTGGAATGTGGACTATCCCTTCTTCACCATTACTTACAGGTCCACTCTTGTTATTTTATGCGCAATTCTTTTTTTATTCATCATTTTTGGGTATTATTTTTTTTCATCTCTGACCCGGAGTAGTAGTACTTATTAGGGCCCCATCTATGGGTTAAATAGAAAAAGTGAGTTCGAAAAAAAAACCAAAAAAACTGAGTACCCATCAAGAATGAATAAAACGAAACGTCTTCGGCATAAAATAACCCAACAAGAGTTGACATGCCGTAAAATTCAACCAACCAATTCTGTATCAATTATCTATGCGAACAAATTGCTAACCATTAGGCAAGTCACCCTACATAATATAATATGTGGCTGCTACACAGTGAGCTTAAAAGTCAGATCTACGACCTATAAAGAGAAATATTCCGAGTATAAATCTTTGGTATGTAAGTCTAGAGTAGCGCAAATAAATACTTAGGCATTAATAAAACAAATAAATACATAAATAAATGAAAGAAGTAGAGCGTATCTCTCGGGTAAATTTGTCTATTGTTGCTTGCAACGGTTTCAGGCTTCTGTGACATACTTCTGCGCATGCGTATCTACGGAGTTTATAAGACGATGTACTTTATAAGACTTTCTTGGTTCACCTCTTATTAACTGCAAATGCAGTTTTACACACACAATGCAACTAACATTGAAAGGCATTAAGATACATATTTCACATATATGACATCGTTAAAACTGGTATGCATCCAACTATTCTTCCTTCAGCTATGGGTAAATAGTAGCCCAACGTTGCGGCCAAGAAGAATCATTATTAAATTATTTGTTGTCTATTTATTACTACTGACTCGCTTAAAGGCCACCTTTGTCAGTCCTTAAGTTCAAGTTTTGGAGCTCTAGGAAGGTAGGTAACCCTTCATCGCCATTACGCTCATGTCCACTCTGGCCCAGAGTGGTAGTACCTGTTAGGGACCCATCTATTGGTTAAATAGAAAGAATGAGTTTGAGAAAATGTTTAAAAGAAATTTAGTTTAAAATTTTTTAATACCCATCAAGAATGAATAAAAACAAAACGTCGTCGGTATAAAAATAACTTACGGATTGACAACATGCCGTAAAATCTAGCCAAATAACCAACCTTCACTTTAAGGGTGTTTATTTGTCGCATACCCCACCTGTATGGACTGGGCACAAGGCCTCGTTTCCTTCACTTTAAGGGTGAGTTACCTAGCCTGTTAGTTAGGACAAGATTGAATCTATTGTGGTAGATAAAAATAATCATAAATAATTGTAATAATTATAAAAGCTAATAGTATTAAAAACGTTTATTTGAAGAAAAAGGAAATATTGATTGATTTTAACGGCATATATTAACCTATCAATTGGAAGCGCGTGGTGTAATGGTTAAAGTCATGGGAAATTGACTCGTCACCCCGAGTTCAAATCCTGGATGTGCTAATTGCATTTCACTTAGCTGTAATACACTTGGGAAAGGTATGAATCCTACTCTCCTTCCAGCTATGGATAAACAGCAGGCAGACTGGGCTTTTAACATTGGTTAGGCAACCGGTCTAGGAGAAGGAAACTCTGAATTTAAAACTGTTGAACCCGCTTAAGAAATTGACCTTGTGTCACATCCTGCTCGTGCGGAGGTGTTAGTAAATATATATATTAACATATCTAGGGTTATTTTATGCTTAAAGGTTACGGAATCACGTTTATTTTACGTGTATATTTACATTTTGTGTGTGATTCTTTTTCATTTTTTTTACAGTTGCAAGATATCAAATATTCATATCTACTGCACGTAATTTGTACACACTTGCATGGATTCAAATATTCCTATCAAATATTGATAATTATATGGTTTCAAGTAATTATTTCTATCTAATAATAGTCATCTGTTTGCACATATTTATACGATTTCAAGTAACTTATAATAAGTTATTATTTGTAAATAACAACTAATAATAAGTTATTATTTGTAAATAACAATAGCTTCAAGTATAAGTAACTTAATATAAATAATCTATACACAGTTATATGGAATCAAGTATTCTAATTTAATACTGAAAGTTTTTAAACATCTATTTGTGTGAAGAACCATTTGTCGAGCGATACATTGGACTCAGAAATTCAGACGTAGGAACGCAACATCTTCATATATTGATAGATGAAAGTGTGGTATTCGTCAGTTAACATCACATACTATAAGTCACTGCTATAAACGGGATTTAGTCAAGTCCAAATATTGATATAAATCAGCCGTAAAATGCGGGAAAATGCACCTAAACGAGTATACACATACGTAGCGTACTCTGTTCAAATTTGAATTTAAATGGTTTTTATTTGTTTACAAGGTTTGTCCAAAACGTTTCGAAACGTAAGCTTTTGCAGCACTCTTGAACTTTCTTGAGCCTAACAGCTGTGTTCAATAAATTTCTATACCTTAAAAAAATAAGACTATTAAGCTTTGAACAATGCTTTATAGTGAGGCAATTATATCATTAAATCTCTTTTATTTTGCCAAAGTAAGTTGGAAAATTTCGGAACATTTCGCCGCATACTGGCTTGAGTTAGGGTTAGAGGTTAGGGTCAATACATTTAAGATGATATGCAATATTTTTATGATTATGAATTCCTGTGGAGAGAAACAAAGAAAGTAACACTTTCAATCAAATTCTTAATGATATAGTTGATTCGTAATAAAGCATTTTTTTTACTCTTAATGTCCTATACCACCACATTCCACCCAACTACATTCATTTTCTTAATATGCCCCAAATGATAGCCCTTAAATGTAATATTAAACATATTTAGAAGTCTTTGATTTTAGGGAAATAACAGGTAACTTTAAATGAAAAGGCTATTTTAGCCATTTCTTTTATAAATCCTTATATAAGAATGGGGCTCTGAATTTGGAAAATTCAGAACAGGACGTTAAGAATTAAACCCATAAAATAAATCGGGAATTCTTCCATGATGAAGCCGTTTCAGTGCTACCGTGTCGCTACACCATGATGTCCAAACCCTTATAGAAAAGCCCAGGTGGGTACTACACAATGATGGTGCGTGATTATTTGAAGAAATTCTGGAAGCATCACCCCAGAAAACAGCAGCTATACGGCCATTTATCTCCTATCAAACAAACAAGACATGCCGGGTAATGCTGTGGATACAAGGACGAACTTATAAGCAATATTCTCTTTTGGACTCCTACACATGGTCACAGGGTTAGTCAACTAGCAAAGACTTGCACACAATAGCGACGCATGGACACAGCAGGCCGAGTTGAGGACCTGACAAGTGCGATGACCAATCGATCTACCGATTGAGAGTGAGTCAAAGGAATCCGTGCTGTCAGTACAACTTGCGTATTATTATTATTATTATTATTATTATTATTATTATTATTATTATTATTATTTCCCTCCTTGTGATTTTTTCAAGCGTAAGCTGATGTTCTCTCACTGGAATCTGAGTGACAACAAGTCTCCTCTGGTCTAGGACTCTTTAAATTATTCTCGAATATTTCAACAATTCTGTCGTCTGGATGGACTCAATTCTTCCTCTGATTTTCAGTTCCTCTAGTCAGTTTTTTAAAACCTTTAGGACCGTTCCAAGTCCCCAAATACAATTGGTACGACTTTTACCTTCACGTTTCACAGTTTTTTCAGCTCTCTGGCCAGGTCCAAGTATTTGTCTATCTTTTCGTTTTCTTTTTACATATAGACCTTGTTGATTCCTATTTTAATCTGAGAGACCACCTCCGTAGCCATTTGATTCCTAAAGGATCCAATTGGACTTTTATAATTAAAAATGATGACTTGTATTAAACGATTGATAAGATATTTTGGTATTGTTGAAGTACAACTAACTTTTTGCACATAAACTTGAAAAACTAAATTCTATGGAAATGAATATTCACCAGTGAAATAAATCATACATATATTGACCACTAAATTGTGGTCCCTCAATTTACAATTTTGCTTGCATGGACGTCAAAAATTCTTACATGAACCCCTTGGTTGTGATAGTTGATAAATACGCTGTTATTCAAATGATAACGACTATTATATTGTGAGCGATTGATCTCCGTATTTTGGTATTTAAGAAACCAGTATATTCGCTCGAACAACTTCACACGTTGTGTCCCTTGTTTTTATTCGATATGTGTATTATTCGCACACACATACCACAGCCCGACGTTTATGGGATAGCATGCTTGAAACTACGGTGAGATAAGAGGTTCTATAAATACAATTGTTTGGGTTAACGATATTATTCTCAGCATCATTGCTATTTTTATTATCATAAAGGGAAACGTGTACAAGTTAGAGACACATAAGACTCGGCTAAAAATATCTCTCATATTGTTTTCGGGTGTTTTTTTCTTTAAATATTCAGGTAATAGAGAAGAGAGAGAGAGAGAGAGGGGGGGGCTAAGTGGTACTAAACTTATTACTAGAGAGACACACAGACACTAGAGTAAAAGCAAGAGAAAAGAAAAAAGAAGGGGACTTAAACAGAAAATGAGGAAGACAAGAAGCAAAAGCAAAATATAGTGAAGGGAAGAGTAGGGGGAATATTGTCTCGACTGACAAACCGGTTTTTGAATTTATATATATATATATATATACATATATATATATATATATATATATAGAGAGAGAGAGAGGTGGGGTCAGCTACCTTACTTATTTCTTTTTCTAACTCCAACCCCCTTTTTCCTCTGCCTTTAATACTTTTAATAATTAAATGAATAAAACATTCGGTCTCTTTTGCAAAATAAAATTTTGTATATAAAAAAATACGTGCGTGTGTGTGTGTGAATTTGTGCTTTATTAGAGAGAGAGAGAGAGAGAGAGAGAGAGAGAGAGAGAGAGAGAGAGAGAGAGAGAGAGAGAGAGATATTAATGGAGAGCTAAAACACCGTGGTAGTGTGTGTGTGTGAGAGAGAGAGAGAGAGAGAGAGAGAGAGAGAGAGAGAGTGAAGGAAAAAGAAATAAGTATCCAAAGAAGAATGAAAAGGATGAATATAGGAAATATATATATATATATATATATATATATATATATATATATATATATATTAGAGAGAGAGAGAGAGAGAGAGAGATGGAGGGAAACAGAGACAGAGAAACAGAGAGAGAAGGAGATAGAGTGTGTAAGTGAGATAAAGTAAAAAGAGAATAAACGACATATAAAACTATTATGTATGATATCAAACGAGAATGACCATTATATATATATATATTATATATATATATATATATATACAGAGAGAGAGGAGAGAGGGAGAGAGAGGGAGAGAGAGAGAGAGAGAGAGAGAGATAAGAGTGCTTTTTTAGAACAATGTATAAATGAAAACACTATATCCTATATAGAGAGTAAATAAACATTTCGTTTATAATCTTTTCTGGAGACAAAAAATAAATAAATAAATAATAAATAAACGCGTAAACTCATTTTTTTCTTTAATTTATCCTTTACTCGTGTCATGCATTATCTTATATTTTTCATGCTTCCCATACAACCCATAAAGTTTCCCAACAAACACACACGCGCGCACACACATATATATATATTCAACATGTAAGTCAACTTTAAAGAATTCGATATATAATTCGAATATCTCAATTTACTTACATCTTATTGTGTGTGTGTGTGTGTGTGTGTGTGTGTGTGCTATTACATCAAATATACTCATTCAATAAGATGACTTTAAAAGAAAAAGAATAGCATAACTCTTGTTCGCCTTCAACATTTAAAACGGCTAAACACATTTATGTCCGTCATCTTCTCTAAACTTTGAAGCGCCGTTTTTGGTGTTTCTCTCTTCGTAATACTGATGCGTCTCATTAATTGCCATTAAAGCTGATTGATTTTGACTCTGTTTTATTCTCGAGTCAGAAAATCTAATTTTGAGTCTTTCCTATGACCTCCAAAAAGACAAACAACAGCGTAAAATTCACGACAAAAGCTAAAAGCCAAAATCGTCTTTTAAAATGAAATACCAATAACGATTTAATAGTAATTTTGATAATTATTTTAGAATAATTGGATTTCGTAGATGTTTGCCCATTAAAAAAATATAAATACTGTTCAGGATGTTTTAAAATTACTGAATCAGGATTTCCCCCTTAATGTGTACTTACGGCTCTTCTACTAGGAGGAAATATTTTGCGATCTTTAAGCTAATGTACTTGTCTCCCTCCACCAACCTCTTTCTAACACACACCCATATGTGTGCGTTAACTAGTTGACAATTTAAATATATGTACGATGTACTGAAGAAGAAGAAGAAGAAGAAGAAGAAGAAGAAGAAGAAGAAGAGAAGAGAGAAGAAGAAGAAAGCGGAGAGTAAGGGTAAAGTAGAGAGTAATCTGAAAGCGGAGTGTAAGGGGAAAGCGGAGAGTAAGAAGGAAGAAAAGAAGAGGAAGGAGACGAAGTCGAAGGCAGCCAAGACATGTGTTATATTTCATTTTATTTTTGCACCGAAAATGTGAGGGGATGATGTTAAGTAAAGTAAGAAAGACGAGAAGGAAATGTAGAACGTTGGTAAAATGAATAAAAAAAAAAAAAAGAAACCAAAAATACAAATACAAAACAAAAACTAACTGGCCAAGAAATACACCTATTTTCGCTGGTGTCGCAGGAACCATGTGCGCTGTTATGAAAGTTATTTCTCCGTGTGTGCACATGCGTACATACTGGGTGGTTATTATTATTATTATTATTATTATTATTATTGGTTGGCATCCGTCCGTCTACTGAAGACGATGGCGTAGTGACCACTTAAAATTTTTTTTTTTTTTCATTTGCAGCTGCGTGAGTGGCTGATCAGACCAATTATTATTA
>CM042154.1:84984016-84999016 GCA_023376005.1 Doryteuthis pealeii | reverse complement strand
ATAAATATATACCAATACACACAGACACACACACACACACACACACACACACATATATATATATATATATATATATATATATATATGTGTGTGTGTGTGTGTGTGTGTGTGTGGTCTTTGAAAAATGGTAGACTTATATTTTCGTTCGATGCAAGATGTGAGTTCAGAGGATGGCCGATGCCTTTCTTTTCGTAAATATAAGAGAATCCCTTCCTTGCATAGACATAAGTAAAGTAAAGTCGTCGGGGTGGCCTAAAGTCGGTATCAGCTAATCAGCGAGGGAGTCTATCCTCTTTTCACTAGCGCTAGACCGAGGAGATTATTTTTAGCATCTGCGGTGAGCTCGACACCTACCATCAGCTCCTTACTTTACCGCACAGATCCCTGTGCTACTCATACGCTGAGTTGGCGAGGACCGGTTTCGAACTAGGAACCTTGTGGTTTCTAGCCGAACGCTCTACCGACCGAGCTTACCCGGCCCTTACGTATATAAAAAAGTAATCTATGGAATATATCGCTTTCGTTTGAAACAATGGTATTGTTTAAATTTACAAGCCCCTTAAAAAAGGCCCCACCGACCCAATTCCCCCCCCACACAAAACGACATTTCAACCACTGAGAACTTGTATGAATGCATCTACGAATGTTGTCTTATTTATTTATTTATTTAACCTACTTGGTGGCTGAGATGGTTGCGGCTATCGCTCAGGCACCTGTCATCGGTCCGAAGTGAATGTCAGGAGTGCACATAAAGATTTTATAGGCGAATAGTCCTCAAGAATTGGAAGAGTACAACAGAATATTCCTAGCTTCGTGCAGGGTCTACGAAATCTATAAAAATACGAGCAATAAAAAAATCTATCTACCTATAATAATTATCTATCAACCTTTTCATATCTATCTCATATCTACCTCAGTTTCTCATATCTAACTATCTCAATTTCTCATACGTACCTATCTATATAAATATATCAGCCTCTTCATATCTATCAGTCTGTTCATATGTATCTATCTATCTTGGCCTCTTCATATCTACGACTATTCTTAACTATCTATCCACCAACCTCTTCAAATCTATCTATCTATCTATCTCTAAGTTTCTCTCTCTCTCTCTCTTTATATATATATATATATATATATATATATATATATATATATATATACCTGTCTGCTCATATCTATCTATCTATCTATCTCTAAGTCTCTCTCTCTCTCTCTCTCTTATATATATATATATGTGTGTGTGTGTGTGTGTGTGTGTGTGAGAAGAAAATATTTTAAAATATATAACATCCTGTGTTTGTTATATTTTTAAAATATTTTCTTCTCATATTGTCGGATTAATTTCCTCACCGTATTTCCATATATATATATATATATATATATATATATATATATATATATATATATATATATACCTGTCTGCTCATATCTATCTATCTATCTATCTATCTAGGCATCCATGCATGCATGTACTCTACGTCTATTAGACGGGTGGAAAATGAAATACAATACAGTATTCAACTTTGGAAAAATTATATAAATAAACAAGAAATTATTCTTCATGTTGTTTTATTTATTTTTCTCTCTCCATATATTTGAAGGATATTATAATTCTGAAGATAATGTAAATAAACATCGAACTATCATTAAAGCTTTCACTTCTACTTTATCGATTCCTCGCAGTTAAAAGTACATTTCAAAATATTATTTCCATACTAGCAGGACCTGTGTATATACCACAGTGTGATAATCTAATTATTACAATGTTTGATATATTTACCTAAGCGCTATTTGCAAAATAGTTCAATACTTAAAATAAAAATCTTGCTTTAACTCTCTCTAACTCTTTTTTCTTTCTTTTCTTTATCTTTGATTGAAACAGATAAGCGTTATCGCTTCCGTGTGCTCAATCTCTCTACCTTTCCCCTACTCTCTTTATTTCTTTCTTATTATATTTTCTGTGTAGCATGTTCTTTTTTCTTCCCTTTTATTCTTTATAATAAAAACGAAATGGTCCATTATTTAGCTGAGGTGACGACACTCATAAGAAATAAGAATTCGGCGGATAAGCAACACCAAATAATCATAGTTTACATTTTTGCATTTCATCTTGAACGATTTAGACGGTCTCAGTTTTAACCAGACGGTGTTGCAAGATGATAACGGTCGTACGATTAAGGAACACGAGTATTAATATATAGATTTTATAGGACTTACATATTCTTTCCTCGAGGAAGGCGAATGTTTACGTGGAGATGCGCATGGCCGTACTTAATAAACTTTGATTTTTCACCCTCGAATTTTTTAGTAGAATTAAATAAACACTACTTGAATAATAATAATAATAATAATAATAATAATAATAATAATAATAAAAGCATCGGATAAGACGTTGTGTAAAAGTTCTTAGCGCTTACTTTTGTTAACCAAGTATTGAATTGTGATACGCTAAATTGATTTTGCGCTGGAAATTTTGTTGTTCGAATGACAGAAGATTTATCTATCTTTCTATCTCAGTTAACATCTATCTATCTATCTATCTATATACATCAGTTAATATTTATCTATCTACATCAGTTAACATCTATCAATCTATCTCAGTTGACATCTATCTATCTATCTATCTATCTATCTATCTATCTCAGTTTACTCTATCTATCTATCTATCTATCTCAGTTTACATCTATCTATCTATCTATCTCAGTTTACATCTATCTATCTATCTATCTCAGTTTACATCTATCTATCTATCTATCTCAGTTAACATCTATCTATCTATCTATCTCAGTTTACATCTATCTATCTATCTCAGTTAACATCTATCTATCTATCTATCTATCTATCTCAGTTAACATCTATCTATCTATCTATCTATCTATCTATCTATCTCAGTTAACATCTATCTATCTATCTAGTTAACATCTATCTATCTATCTATCTATCTATCTATCTCAGTTTACATCTATCTATCTATCTATCTATCTATCTATCTATCTATCTATCTATCTCTATCTATCTATCTATCTCAGTTTACATCTATCTATCTATCTATCTATCTCAGTTAACATCTATCTATCTCAGTTAACATATATCTATCTATCTCAGTTAACATCTCTCTCTCTCTCTCTCTCTCTCTCTCTCTCTCTCTCTCTCTCTCTCTCTCTCTCTCTCTCTCTCTCTCTCTGTGTATATATATATATATAATCTCAGTTAATATCTATCAAAGAATCTATCAATCTATCTATCTCAGCTAATATCTAACTATCTCAATTAGTATATATCTTTCTATATATCTCAGTTCATATCTCTATCTATCTGTCAGGCTATCTATCTGCTACACATTGAATGGGTATTTTAACGGTCTCAAAAATTAAACGCACTGTGTTGCAACAACTGATTGAATATATAGATTTATACGTGAACAGGTTCCTAAATAAGGGGTGTATCAACAGTGTCCAGATCTCATGCACATACAATACACAGGTCAACACTGGTATTATCCGATAAAAGTATTTTTTATATTATTTTTTGTTTATTTTTTATCCTTATCAATGCGCGTAAATATAATTGTCCTTTATGGGGGGGGGGTCAAGTGTTTACTTGATAGGATTCAACCAAAATTGTGAACTCAAACGTACATATGAAGATTTGCGTATACATTTTTTTTTACATATACAGAGTATCAGGAATAGATAAATAAATAAATGGATAGCTTAGTTTTGATATGAATTTATTTCGGCATTGTTTGCCTCATTCAGTCTGATTTTACACTAATTTAAAGATTTCAGATCTGGTCTTATTGCTATGATTTTCCCGTCTCACCATATACCTTCGTACATACATTGTAGTATATATATATATATATATATATATATATATATATATATATATATATATAACGATGCACAATTCTCGGGGTAAAATATGCTGTCCGGGTAGTATTTTTTTCGTCTGTTTATCCTACCGACCAAAGTATGTCAGGGCTCTCTCTCTCTCTCACTCTCTCTCCAGACCAAGTGTAAACACAATTCTCTCTCTCTCTCTCTCTCTCTCTCTCTCTATATATATATATATATATATATATATATATATATATATATATGTATATATATATATATAAAATTATAGGTAGGTAGGTAGCAACAATTATGCACACGTTTTCACTTAAAAACGAATTAAAATTAATTAAATCTAATATTTATGGTCATTTTTTTTTTTGTTTTAGTAAAAAAGTAGTAACATAATGAGCATCGGTAAACATAAAGCAAAATGATGTAAATAATATGTAAAAAAAAAAAAATAATATGTAATTTATTTTTTAAACATTTTAAACGACTGAATTCACCGCAAAAATTGTTACGTGAAGGTTTGCGACTCAGTCAAAATAAAACATGTTAACATTCATTTTACACACACACACACACACACACACACACACACACACACATATATATATATATATATATATAGAGAGAGAGAGAGAGTGGGTCAATAAGTCTATAGCCTGGCATATATTTATCATTTATTTCTTAGAAATTTTTTTTTGTTGTTATAAATTTTTGAATATATATATATATATATATATATATTTTATTTTTTTTAAAAAGTGTTATTATTCTTGACATACATATATATATATATTTTTTTTTTAAAAAGTGTTATTATTCTTGACATATATATATATATATACATATATATATATATATATATATATTTAAAAATTGTTATTATTCTTGATATATATATATATATTATATATATGTATAAATATATAGATATATTTAACTTTAATAAATTTTTGTTTATATATATACATATATATATATATGTTATTTTTATAAATTTTTGACTATATATACAATGCATATATATATATATATGCATATACATACATACACACATATACATTACAAATATATGTGTGTGTGTGTTTGTGTGTAACATATATATGTGTGTGCGTTTGTGTGTGTGTGACATATATGTGTGTGTGTTGTCCGTGTGCATACATGTATGTGTTTGTATATAGATAAAATAGACTTACCTTGTATAACTACTTCCGAATTAGCTTTCCATAGAAATTTATCGCTTACGCATCCAATTGGTCCGATAGTGTTGAAAAGAAATCCGATAAAAATTGAAGTAGTGTATTTCCACAAGGTCGGTCTTTGCGACCGATAGCTATCCATAGTGGATGCAAACATCATCAGACGGTATTACTTCTGCAAACAAAATATATCTCAGATATATATTTATATATAAATATATATATATATTTATATATATATACTTTTTTTTACATACACACACATATGTGGATAAAATTTGGTTGTAAATTATTTAGCATTGTGTTGATGTTTCGTGTGTGTAGTGTACTGTGTTGATAAAAGTGTAAAATAAAATTGTGATTGTGAATTAAATGTGCATGTTTGTTTTTTGTTGTTGTTGTTTTTTATATAAAAAGAAAGGGACTATAATGTGTATTTTAAGGATATGTTTTTATCAATGAACATAGGTGTTTTTAAAAAGATTTGATTTGTTTTAGCCTCCATACTGTGTACCATTATAAGTGAGAACTGGGAAATTGTTTTTCCGAGTTGTGTATACTCCAACACAAAATATCTTGTGTTCGAGAGCTTTTTTTTTTTTTTTTTTTTTTTCGACTAATTAACTTGCAAGCTTGCGTTATTATAGGTTCCTTATAAAGAACTTTTGTTGTTGTTATTTTTTTTTTAAATAAAAAAAAAAATAAAAAAAGAATATATCCTTTTAGGTAATCCCTACCCAACCGGAAAAGTTTTGCTTTTTTTTTTTTTTTTTTTTCACTGACCATAAAAAAATCTACAGTTGCGTACGCATTAAACCACAAAAAAACATCCAGTGATTTTTGTTAAACAACACCGATTTGTTTTTTTTTGTTTTTAAATATGTAAATATCACCACTGATTTAGTTTGTTTAAAAAAAAAAACAAACAAAAAAAAACTAGGTGTGTGTGTGTGCGTGTGTATGGTATGGTGTGGTGTGAGAGCCAAGCTCTCGATCTCTTCTGTGTATACAGCCCTTCCGTTTTAGTAGAAATGTGTCGATCACAGGTTTCATAGTTAGATATACAAGCAACACCTTACGCCTTTTACGCGCATGCCCACAACGACGGACCTTTTTGAGTGTAATCTGTAAGACGAAGGAAGGAGAGCTTATTTCGCTCGTAACTCGTTGTAAGAGAAGAAGCACTGGCGAAGTTTGCTAACGCTCTGTGTAAAAAAACAGGAGGCGCATTTGTTATCCGGACTTGTTAGCAAAAGTATGAGGCGAATAAAGAACGATACTGTTCTTCATTATAGGAAACTTAGGGGGGGGGCGAAGAATGGACCAAATTAATTGGGAATGTCTATCGTTTGTGAGCTACTTCCAATAAGTAAGCTTTTTTGTTTTTTACAAAACAAAAGAATTTATATTTCCTCTTCGTTTATTTTTACGTATATATATATATATATATATATATATATATATATATATATATGTGTGTGTGTGTGTGTGTGTGTGTGTGTGTGTGTATATGTAATATATATGTGTGTGTCTATATGTATGTGTGTATATATATGTATGTATATGTTATATATATATGTGTGTATGTTTATGTATCTATGTATGTGTATACATATATATATATATATATAAGCTTTTTTTTACAAAACAAAAGAATTTATATTTCCTCTTCGTTTATTTTTATGTATATATATGTGTGTATGTTTGTGTGTGTATGTAGATATATATGTGTATATATATATGTGGTATATATATATGTGTGTGTCTATATATATATGTATGTTATATATATGTGTATGTATATTTTGTGTGTATGTAGATATATATGTGTGTGTATATGTAGGTATATATATGTGCCTATATATATATATGTATGTGTGTCTCTATATATGTATGTATGTTTATATATGTGTATGTGTATGCCTATATATATGTGTGTATGTTTATGTATCTATGTATATGTATACATATATATCTATATATTAGTGTATAAATATATGTTTGTGTATGTATTATACGTATGCATATATATATATGTATGTATGTGTATGTATCTATATATATGTGTATATATAAATAAATGTGTCTGTATGTATATATCTATATCTGTGTGTGTGTGTGTGCAGAGAGATTAAACTTGTGTTAAATGTCTATACGTTTGTGAAATAGATAGATATTTATAGGTGAGTGTGGAGAGAGAGAGAGAGAGAGAGAGAGAGAGAAGAGAGAGAGAGAGAGAGAAAGGGAGGGAGAAAGAAGAAAGATTAAGACTGCGTTGAATTTGTACACATTAATGAAATAGATATATATATAGATAGATAAGAGAGCATTGTATACGTACAAGTCACAATTGTATCTACATGTGTGCTTTTAGGTTATATTTTTGTATATTATTTACTTACATTGCGTATTATTTTTCACTGTTTAAACCATTAACTTATATACATATATACTTATGTGTGTATGTGTGTGAAGTACTGGAGTTGTATTTATTTATGCATTTGTAGATACTATGATAAAAATACTTACTTGACTGTGAACATGTGCGTGTATTTGCATTGTATTTCAAATTGCAATCAAATATATTCGAGCTTACGATTCTACGGTTTTTACAGAGTAGAGTATTTTATTATACTCAGCTAGTATATATATGTTTTTACTAGTCTCTTCATAATTCATCATTGGTCCGTTTTTTGGGGGTAGTTTTTTTTTTTAAACAATACCAACATACAAAAGTGCAGTGTTGTTTAAGTTTGTTTTTAGATATGAGCTAAAGACAGCAAAAACGTGTAAACCATTCATGTTTCTCTTATATTAAACCACGTGAAATATTAAATCCTTGTTTTCTTTTTCTTCCTTTTAAATTGAAGAATTACGAACGTATCTGTGAAAGTACATGTTCACGATACTATTCGAATTTTTACCAGTAGTACACATCCGCTCGTACGTGGATGTGCGCATATGTATATGCGTGTGGAAGGAAGGTGTGTGTGTGTGTGTGTGTGTGTGTGTGTGTAGAGTTTGGGGGTAGTGGGGAAAAGATATTGTAATATAGGTGTACGTTGGTCTGGTCAGAGAATTATTTTTTTCTTTCTTTCTTTCTTTCTTTCGTCAAAATATACACTGGGCAAACGTCCAGGCTAGTATCCAGTCTGCCTCAAAATTGGTAGGCACGTTTTTCTTTTCTTCTCTCTTTCTATTTCTTTCTATCTTTTTCTAATTCTATTTTCTCCCTCTCTGTCTTTTTTTTCTTCTTTTTTTGTGTTATACTACTCTTTCTTTTTTTTATATCTTCGTCCAGCAAAAAGTTTTTTTTTTCTTTTCTTCTTTTTTACTCTTTCATTTCGCTATTAAATACGTATATCCCAATATTTAACAACTTCATTAAGGTATTTGCTTTACCAACGTTAATTTAAAAATGCATTAGTTTTAAACTATATAAGTTTTAACATGAGCTAAACGTGCAACATTTTATACCAAAATATAAACATTATATGCGTGTGTACTTAATATAGATACTATATATATATATATATATACCCAAAACCTTAGCGTTAAACTATAGACTTCATTTGCATATAGAAATCTACATATATGGGTAAATATGATGCTTGATATGTACGTATTATACCTTGTTTCTAAGATTTCATTAACTGTACTTTTAGTATATACAATTGCTTAAGGAAGCTTACGAATGTTTGCGTGAAAATTATTTCATGTGCGTGTGTGAGTGTGCGCGAGCCTGGTTTTAGTTAAACTATATACGTTAATAACTACTCTTATATATATATATATATATATACCCTTTGTGTGTTTATGTATGTGTGTTCAGGCTAGTGTATATATATATATTTACCTATATGTATAAATACACTCGGTGTACATCGGGATGTAGTGCATGCTGATCTGAATCTTCTCTCTATTGTCATCATAGATACATAGTCTGACTCCAGCCTGGTTGATGGCT
This sequence comes from Doryteuthis pealeii, assembly GCA_023376005.1. Lineage (NCBI taxonomy): Eukaryota > Metazoa > Mollusca > Cephalopoda > Myopsida > Loliginidae > Doryteuthis > Doryteuthis pealeii. The sequence continues at coordinate 84,990,002 of CM042154.1, read as the reverse complement.
GAAAATGCAGTAGTTGTAGTAGTCGTAGAAGTCGTAGTATAGTAGTAGTAGAGGTAGTAATAGTAGTACGAATACTACAGTTGCAGTATAAGCCGTAGAATAGGCAGTATAAATAGTTGTTGCTGAGGAGAGTAAGAAGGAAGGAAGGAAGGAAGGAAGGAAGGAAGGAAGAAAATACAACAACCAACAACAAGTACGTTTACGTCTGTGCAGAAAACTGATAGTTCGTGTGCGTTCTATATATATATATATATATATATACATATATATATATATATATATATATATATATATATATATATGTTGTAGTTTTTGTGATTATTGATACAAAAAAATAAGCATGTTCCATACTATGAATTATGTTTTTTTTAATACCACATGATTTTTAGGCGTACGAATTTAAACGAATTAATGTTAAGACCCTCAAAATTATTTAGTTGTTCATTATCTGTTTTAATCTCTCTCTCTCTCTCTCTCTCTCTCTCTCTCTCTCTCTCTCTCTCTCTCTCTATCTTCTCCTCTCTCTCTCTCTATCTATCTATCTCTCTCTCTTTTTCTCTCTCTGTGTTTCTGTGTGTGTCTCTTGTTCGATCTACTTTTACCGTCGTCTTTCTCTCTCTCTCTCTCTCTTCGCTCTCCTTCTCTCTCTCACCCTCTCTCTCTCTCTCTCTCACACACACACACACACACTCCCTCTCTATTAATTTGTTCATCTATCTATTAATCCCAGTCTATTCATATCTACCTATCTACTTTTGAGGTTTTCTAGTTGTGTTCACATCCCCTCCCCTCTCTCTCTCTCTCTCTTTCTCTCTCTACGTATCTGTCTCTCAATCAATCAATCTATCAATGTCTTTTCCTATCTACTTATCTACGTATCTAACTTTTTCTATTCCAATCTATCTATCAATCTCAGTATCTCTCTCTCTCTCTCTCTCTCTCTCTCTCTCATATATATATATATATATATATATATATATATATATATATATATATCAGTCTGTTCATATCTATCTATCTATCTATCTATCTAAGAAAACTATTTCATGTTCGTGTGCTGAGTTGATTATCTTTCGCTCGGCTAATTTACTCAAGATAAACATTTCAATAAGAAACATAACAAACGTTTATTTTTACGTCGTGTGTGTCTAACATACAATGTATAAGTTTATGTGTGTGTGTATTTGATAATAAATATGACTTTAAAGGAAGCATGATAATTAGGTGTGTACTTACACACGTGTGTAGACACAAGTGTGTGTAAGTGTGGTTGTGGAAGTTACCAATATTAGAACCTTCGACAAAACTTGCAAATCGGTCGGAAAATTAAAACATATTACAGAGTGACCCAGAAAAAACAGAATCCAAATTATTTATTTATTTTCCCATTAAACTAACCCTAAACCCCAATCCTAACCCTAACCCTAAACCCCCTAGTTAAAATTAACAGTTTTATTACAAAATTTGTGGGTTCTGTTTTTTTCTGGGTCACCATGTATACATAGTGACCCAGAAAAAAACAGAATCCAAATTATTTATTTTCCCATTAAACTAACCCCAACCCCAACCCTTAACCCTTAACCCTAACCCTACCCCCCTCGTTAAAATTAACAGTTTTATTACAAAATTTGTGGGTTCTGTTTTTTTTCTGGGTCACCCTAATTTTCCGACCGATTTGCAAGTTTATCCAAGCGTACTTGGTAAAATATATGATCACAACGAATTATTCGAAAACTTTTTAGACAACTCCACCATTTCAAGTAATTCAAAGTTTATACTATATCTAAAGATTTGAGGGGTAGGGTGCGCGTGGTGCAGTATCTAACGTGCTGGACTGTGACATCATTGTAAGTGAGTTCGAACACCAGTCGTGCCATTACATTCACTTTCGAACTAATATCATTGGGAAAGGTATGGACTCCTTCATCCCCTAGCTTTTGGCTGAACAGTACCATTACTATTCTTCTTCAAATAACGTTAGTATTAGATAACTCACGAAGGTTGATCTGCCATTAAACGAATAAACAAAGCCAAATAAAAGATTTGATTTAATTCTATAGAAAATTCTTAATAGATTGTTTTAACAAATGGTTAGTTTGGCATATCAACCCCTTCCGGGTTATTTAATTCCGAACCAAATGATTTTTGATGAGCAAAGGACTCAGTTTGCTTACTGTAACTGTTGTTGCTTAAGTGGTCACCCAATTCATTCACTGGCTCATCATTGCTTAACCTCAGTGATCTACTGGGAACTGATACTTTCAGCGTGGCTTGACCGTTATAGAAGAAGAAGAAGAAGAAGAAGAAGAAGAAGAAGAAGAAGAAGAAGAAGAAGAAGAAATGAGATTGAAGCTGTATTTGTCAATATAGGACTGAACAGTAGATATAACGTCAATTTTTTCCGGAATGCAAGGTGTGTCAAAAAGTACAGATTTTAAAGCTGTATTTACCAAGATAAAAATGAAGAATTGATGGAACGTTAATTTTTCAGAATACAAGGTGTATCAAAAAGTACCGAAAATCTCGATACTTTTTGGACACACTTTCTATGTACATACATACAATGTGTGTGTGTGTGTGTGTGTGCGTGAGAGACAGAGAGAGAAAGAGAAAGAAAGGGAAAGGGGTGCTTGCTTGATCGGTAGTGATACGTATCCTACGTTTATATTTTAGAAAATATATTATAAGAAATATTAATTGCATGCACCAATTAACGACAAAATCAAAGTAATGATTTTTTTTTAGATATCAAAATTGAATTTAACTGACTTGTGTATTTCTACTCCAATTCAATTGTAGGTGTTGCGTTCGAGTTCTTCTAACACACAAAATTTAACATGAGGATTTTCACGGCTAGTCGACCTATCAGCCTTTCTCTTAAAGATGCGTACAACACTATCTTCGTATTTGAATATTGTTTTCCTTATCACGATTCATTATATCTTCTTCTTTCTCTTTACTCTCAACTTTACCCTTACTCTCCGCTTTCCCCTTACTCCCCTTCTTCTTCTTCTTCTTCTTCTTCTTCTTCTTCTTCTATTTATCTATCTATCTATCTATGTATCTATCAAGTAATAATAATAATAATAAAATAATAATAATAATATCTGGATCTTGCCAGAGAACTGAAAAAGTTATGGAACATGAAAGTGAAAGTGATACCAATTGTAGCTGGTGCACTTGGAACAGTCCCAAAAGAATTGGAAAAGGTTCTGGAAAGTTTGGAAATCAGAGGAAGGATTGAAACCATTCAGAACACTGCACTGCTGCAATCTGCCAGAATACTCAGAAGAGTTCTGGAGACCCGAGGAGACTTGCTGTCACTCAGACTCCAGTGAAAGACCATCAGCTAATCCTGATGTGAAAACTCAAAAGGAGTAAAATAATAATAATAATAATAATAATAATAATAATAATAATAATAATAAGAAGAAGAAGAAGAAGAAGAAGAAGAAAACTTGTCAGCTGGTAGATTTTGCAGTCCCAGCAGATCACAGGGTGAAGATGAAAGAAAATAGAAACGTAGACAAACAGACAGTATTACAAAAAAAGCTGCGGAATATGAAGGTGAAAATGATAACAAATGAAGATAAAAATGTTTGGTGCACTTGGAACGACCCCAAAAAATTTAGAAAACAGACTGGAGGTATTGGAAACCAGAGGAAAAATTGAGCCCATCCAGACAACAGCATTGTTGAAATCGGCTTGAATACCCAGAAGAGTCCTGGAGACCTGAGGAGACTTGTTGTCACTCAGGCCCCAGTGAAAGACCATCAACTAAAGCTGGTGAGAAAAAGCCACAAGGAACGAAATAATAATAATAATAATAATAATAATAATACAGTCACACACTAATGCACATATACACATATATATACATATATATATACTTACACCCACATATAGAACGTTTCGGTCGTGTACCGTCCAATATTCTTTTGGTGTATTTTCTGTGGAATTGCTATGGTCCTCTAAGCAAAAACCAGGATAGAATGAAAGAATGCCGACGGAGCTCTAATAATAAACAAATAAGTAACAAAATAAATAGAAAAGCATATAAATATAAATAGATAAACAAACAAGTAAAGAAAAATCGGAAGAGACATGACTAATCGATAAATGAAAAAATTGATTTGCATTTTTACGGAGCCTAAAAATTGACAAAATAAATACAGCTGAAGAAGACCTTAGGTACAGGACCGAAACGTTATGAACTAAAAATACAACACAGATGAGTAAAATAGTTCGGCAAATATATATATAATTGTACTCTAAATCTACCCTTAAGGAACTATAGATAGTGAGTTCGATTCTCACTGGGTGCTGTATATTTCTTTCGTTTTGGTAAAGCAAGGTAAGCTTAGGAAACGACAACTAATTTTTTTTTTTTTTCTGCGTGCTAGACTACAACTTTCTAAATAAAGTTCAGTGAGTGTGGGTCGTGGAGTTGTAAGATACGTAGTTATTACCCCCAACCCATCCACCACGCGTAGGACGTGAATCAAGGTCGCAAGTATGATGGCAAAACTCGCTATTCGGTAGTAATAGACCAGTGAGACTTTTTTTTCCGACCACGATAGGACGTCCTTGTTGAGTTCGATTCTCACCGGGCGCTGTATATTTCTGGCCTATTGGTAAAGCAAGCTAAGCTTAGGAAACAAAACTTATCTTCGTTTTTTGTTTCCGACTACAACTTAGTAAATAATGTTCTGTGAGTGTGGTTTGTAGAGTTGTAAGATACGTAGGTATGAGCACAATCCGTTTTTCATGCGTAGGATGTGACACAAGGTCACTAGGATGGGACATCCAACGATGACGAAATTCGCTATTTTCCTTTCTGTTGCCATCTCATCAGCTTTTGAAATTTTCGTGGAATTTCTCTTGTATGTACATACATAAACTTTTGAAATGATTGAATTCATGAGATATATAATATATATAGTTTGTATATATATAAATAAAAATACCAATTATTATTATTATTATTATTATTATTATTATTATTATTATATATTTACTCATTAAATATATTCTAGAATACTTCAATTTTCGATGATGAAATCGTTGTTGAGGTCCAGCTTGGTGTTACCCTCACTGGTCTTACAACATGGAGTAAATATCTTTTAAAGTTAGACCGTATAGTTTTTAAATTTTCAATTGAGATCCTCATCTATTATTTATGAATGAATTTTTACGTCATGCGTAAATAGCAAAGTCGTGCATTCCACGTGTCTCCTTGACAACATTTTAAAATTACTTGCGTCTGTAAACACGCAAGTATTAGACTTGCGAGAACATGTTGCTGACCATTATACAACGACGAGACGTCTTTTTGAATTGGTAGGTAGGTATATATATAATATTTTTTTTTAAAGCTGGTACTTATAGAGCTGTGATCGCCTGTTATGAGATTTCGGGTGAACAAGGAGGGAAAGTTGTCAAATCGAAGTACAGTTCTCAAATTATTGATTTATAATGGTTTTGTGTTCTTAAAAGATCATCGTAAATCGTACTTTTTGTTCTTTTTTTTTAAAAGTATTTTTATTTGATTTTACAAGAATATGAACTTTTCTTACAGATAGGACCTGGTTAGCTCAGTCGGTAGAGTGTTCGGCTAGTAAACCACAAGGTTCCTAGTTCGATACCGGCCCTCGCCAACTCAACGTATGAGTAGCACAGGGATCTGTGCGGCAAAGTAAGGAGCCGATGGTAGGTGTGGCGCTTCGCCTCAGACGCAAAAACAATCTCCTTGGTCTAGCGCTAGTGGAAAGGAGATAGACTCCATCGCTGATACCGACTTTAGGCAACCCCGATGACCTTACTTTACTTACTATCAGATGGTAAAAGCAATTGCCTTTGGTTGGCTTGTTGGTTGGTTGGCTTTTACGGCATGTCAACCCTTTTAGGTTATGCCGATAATATTTTTACTTCTTTTTGTCTATCATTATTTTTTTTCACTTATTTATCTATTTATCTATTGGTTTCG